>CM050164.1:137648116-137663116 GCA_027410445.1 Discoglossus pictus
TTGAAGCCCAGACTAGATTAGCATTACATTCATAATGTGTTTAGGCCAATCAGGAGGAGGCTCAGGCAGCTGACACATTTGTATCAAGCTCTGGGGTTTCTGGTTGTGCTGTAAAGTCTCTCTACCAAAAAGGTAAAAAGTACCTGACTGCTTCTCCTCAGTGTACTTGGTTATATAAGCTCCCTGTGGGTGTGCAAATCTGGATTTTACTTCCCTGCCTATAACTTTGTAAGTACACTGTACTTTTCTATATAACACATATTTTTCTGATAATCGCTGCCTGTTTCTTACAAAACATTTGAAACCCAGGAAACTAATATATACATTTAAGGTCCAACTACAGATTACCAAAAATATCACGTTTGTTATGTAGGCAACAAAGTAAAAATATCAACATATATAAATTGTGGGCGTATATGGTCATAGAAGTATTTATGGAGAAAAGTTAAATGTTATCTACCATGCCTATGTTTCTGAGCATGTGTAGATATAGAGCAGGCCTTGTAAGTGCCTTATACTGAGCATGTGTGAGGGAGGATGAAGACGTCTAATGCTAATAGTTTATTGGAAGCAGCAAAAAATAGTAGTGGCATGAAAATAAGCCTTAGATTGGAGCACATTTTGTTTCTATCTAAGTGACATAGTAGAAGTTCCAAACATGGTATTATTTTAAACTAAAGATAATAACAACACACATGGAATTTTGCAATGTTTACCTGTCAATCACATTTTCTGATCCACCCATCAATTTTAATCTGTTAACTCTTTTTTATGGGTTATTATTGCCAATTATTGTTAATTATTCCAGAAGGTTCTGGGTGGATTCATTGTTCAATCTAAAACCATATCAGTGCATGTTGACCCTAGGCAGTAATTAGCCCAGTGATTCCCAAATCTTAAGACCCACCAGACAGGCCATGATTTAGGTCAAATTCTGTGTGAACAAAGGTGAGATAACTAGTATTCAACAGGTGGTGGAGCCTCAAAATGTACAGTATTTGATCTAAACCATGGCCTGTCTGGTAGGTCCTGAGGAGAGGTTATTAATTAGCCTATTCAGCCTAGTTAAAATATATATATATAATTATGTAGAATAAGAAAATGTTATATTGCTATTTATCATCTTTAAATTGAATCTCAAAAATAAAAACAGAGTTAAAATACATTTCTTTAGCATTTGAATTCGTACAGGGAAATTGTACAATACTTTAGTATTTCTTATTTATTTGTCCACTTAATGACTAGATTCAATAGAACATGTTTTATTGAACACTCAGCTTTATTATGACAGAGTGCAGCCAAGTATATCCACTTTAGTGATTCATTCTTAGTTTTATTCTAGATTTCTAGATTCTTTAAATATTCATCATAATGACAGATGTTAAAATAAACACTGTTTTGGCTAGAAAGTAGCCTCACAAAATTGATAAGAAGCCTCAATAAAAGAGAGTTCTTTAATTTTGTTCCAAAAATTGTTTTTGAACATGATAGAGCATTAAGCAAAGAATTGGCAATGAAGCAAATGAAAGAAAAGCTAAACTGTAGAATTATTTTCTCTATAATCAAGGAACATAGATACCTATTTAGCATGCCTGTGGAAGTGGTGGAGCAAGTGAATGGAGGGCCCCATTGCAAAATAATTTGTACAAAATGGAGGATCCAGACATGGTGTAATTTAAAACAAAAGGTAATAAAACGCACTTACATTGATGTTTGCCATTTTGAGCTGTCAGTCAGCTGTTTTTTGATCAACCAACCCAGATTCTGATTTTTTGTTAATGAGAGATAATCCATTGCCATGAATTACTGGTTAGTCCTCAGACAGTAGGACCATTGTCTTGAGTGGATTTAACTTCACAAAAGAAGACTAGGAGCCTCATTCAATTCAGGGCCGTTACTTGCAAGTAAATTCCTGATTTGCTACTGATTTGGAGATGCGTGCTCGAGTAGCTCTACTTTTACTTAGCTATTCAATTGGCCAGGCCGGCAAGTTAGTCCCCGTTCCCAATAATCGCAAACCATGCTATCGGCAGTAAGCATTTGCAGGCTTGAACATGATCGCGGACCCAAGCCCGTAACTCGTGGTTCAAGCCCGCAAACTCGGAGCACTGTAAATGCAAATATAAATTCAATACAGCACTTTAAATGATGGGGAACACAATGGGTGACATTAGAATTAAAACAACAACATTCTCAAGCTAGCACATTGCCAAAATATAATACTTTATTTCATGTTTAATTTCCATCCAAAGTCCTACGGGCTTGAATGACCTCCAAGCCCGTAACTCGTTATTCAAGCTCGTAGGACTTCAATGAAATATGGAGGTTGGATTCCAAAGTCCTACGGGCTTGGAGGTTGAAGCACATAGAACTTTGGACGAAAATTGAACATGAAGTAAAGTATTTATTTTTGCCGATTTGCAAGCTTGTGAATATTGTGCTATTAATTCTAAGACCTAACATCACTTTCACTTTCAATAAAAGCACAGGATTGCTTTTTTATTTGCTTTTAACGTGCTACGATTTGTAAGTAAGACCTTTGCGAGACCTCCTTGGTCCCAGTAACCTGTGGTTCGTGTTTAGCCATTTACAGGCTTGACAGAAGGGTAATAGCGAATTGAATAGCGAATTGTGATTTTTGCGGCTGCAACTCTTGCGGCCCTGAAAGATCAAAGGCTTTGAGGGACGTAACGCAATTTTAAGAATAGTAGTGGATAGTAGTGCGCAGTAAGTAACGGGGCTCACAAGTAGGAGGCATTTGAATAGCAAAGTAACTTGCTATCTCCACTTGCAGGCCCGGATCTCAAGTAAGTAGCAATTGAATGAGGCCCTGGGTATACTCAGACCCAAGTGACTGCACTCAAGACAATCTACCCATGGACCCAAAGGCTGATCAGTAATTTAGGCTATGATCTCTCATTAGCAAAAAAATTTGGATCTTGTTTTTGGTGGATAAGAAAAGCTGACTGGCAGCTACATATTCCAAACTTCGGTGTTGGTTTACTGTAGAAAAATGTAATTGTAAATAAAATTCAACTGTTAAACTACTTATTATTACACATAGTTTTAAATTATAACATAATTGGAACCTCAACTGTGCCACTTTATATTATTCCAGAGATACATTTAGTGGATACAATCCCAGGTCTGGGATATATTAATAAATACTAAAAGTTTTAAAACTCACAATGCTTCTGCGGTTTAAAGAAAAACAAGGTATATATAATAAACCTAATATTGTGTTTAGGGTCGGAGCTATCTCTCATGGTGATGGTGGTGGTGGTGGTGGGTACACTGTCCTTTTGTTTTATTTGGTGTTTTTTCCTGCTGGGAGGTCACCGGTTACAGGGGTGTGGGTGACAGGTTTCTGAGGTAGAGCAAGTTAATGCCTGGACACAGGGGCAGCGAGGAAGCTAAGGGGAAGTAAGCTGCTTTGGAAAGGGGTCTTGTAGGTATTAAGAGGGGTCAGTCGTTGGGGGACCGGGTGTTAAGGAGAATGGGGCTGCTTTTGGAAGGCATCAAGGGGGGTATGAAAATGAAGAGAGGCCCGTGGCTGTGGGAGGCTTTAGGGAGGAGTATTTTGTAAGTGGCACCAGATTTGGGGGAGCAGGTGGCACCAAATAGGTTGGCATCTGGGGGGGGGGAGGCTCTATATACCGTATTTGGTCCGAATATAAGCTGCACTCGCATATAAGCCGCACCCGTAAAGTTCAAGGGGAAAAAATGTAAAAAAGATAGTACTCACATATAAGCCGCACCCGTAAAATTGGGGAGAAAAAGACTCTCAAAGTGATCAGCCATTGCAAGAAACAGGCTTTTTTTGCAGGTTACAGGCTTTACAGGACGTTAGAATCACTAAAACCGTAAATCGCTATTCAATATCGCAGTCTAAAGCACTAAAATCGGCACCCTTAACTCGCAATCGCGCACCCTTAACTCGCAATCGCGCACCCTTAACTTGCAATCACGCAAATCGGCAGTAATTTTGCATTCGCGAATAGAAGCCGCACGCGTTACAATCAAAGTTTGCAATTCGATTTTTTTACGGTCGCGAATATAAGCTGCACCCTTAACTCACAAGCTCAAAAATCGGAAAAAGGTGCGGCTTATATTCGGACCAATACGACACCTTTTTTTAATTGCACTGCCACATCAATTCTATTTTTGAAAAGCTTCAGTCCCTAGGGTGAGAACTTTCTTGTAGCAAGATAGAACATCTCCAAATCTTGTGTTATTCTGTGGAGCCAGTTTACTAATATGTGAAAATCTATCCTACACAGATTCTGTAGGAATATAACCCAAACAGTTACCTGAATCTCAATTAATTTGTCTGCAATTGTATATACTAAGACCTTTTACAGATTATTATGTGATTGGCATTTTTTACATTTGGATGTCAGGAAAGTCCATTAATGAGTCAATGTCTTATACAAGTTTTGCCCTGTAACGGTTAGATGATTTAGCTTCTGACCTTTCTCATGTATTAATATAAATATGTGGGTGAGTCATGATGATAAATTGTGTCCTACCAAAAGTAATGGATTTACAAATTAGATTTCTTAACAGAAAAAACAGAAAAATATATTACTTAAGGAATTATTCCCAAGATCCAATATTTTATACACTGAAAACTGCAGTGTATATTTCCTAAGGGGCAAAGTTTGAATGGTTAACAAATAGAATGATCAATAATTTTGAACAAACTTAACGAAAATGCATTGCATAATCATAAATTATGTTTTATCATGTTCTCACTAAGCAATTGAGAAGTACCATGGCTAGTCATATATATGTCATTGTGGACCAAGGCCGCATGTCACGTTTGCGGTGTTGGTCACGCAACTGCGAGGCTGCAATGAGAGCTGAAGGTGCTCATTGCAGGCACGCGCAATGAGCGCCGCAAGCGCTCATTGCAAGTCCCACGGGACTTAGGCTGCAGGCTGAAATAAGCTCTGAAGGCGCTCATTGCAGGGCTCGCAATGAGCATCACAGGCGCTCATCGCGAGGCCCACGGGTGTAAGCTGCAAAAAGCACCAAAGGCTCTCATTGTAGGGCTCGCGATGACCGAAGCAGGTAAAACGGCTGAACCATGCAACTGCAAAGACCAGCAAGAGACCCAATTATGCCTCAAATTCACTGACACACTCACACACAGCACAGGGGGAGAGCCAGGGAGCCTATGAGTGAGGTCGAAAGTTAATTTGAGGCATACTTGCTGTTTTTTCACAATCAAAAATCACCTAAGAGAGAAAAAAAATGGTGGCCAAAAAAACGTAACAGGATGAAAACAAGGCTGAAGGCAGTAAAAAACAGCCTGAAGGAAGTAACACTTAACGCAAGCCAGTAACACTTAACCCAAGCCAGTAACACTTACACAAAGACAGTAACACTTAACCCAAGGAAGTAAAACTTACACAAAGACAGTAAAACTTAACCCAAGGAATTAACACTTAACCCAAGCACTCATCGTGGGGCTTGCTATATCGCCGAAGGTGATCATTGCAGAGCAGGAAAGTTGAAGTACACGCGGGGGAGAGGCTCTCAAAGAGCACCAATTGCGCTCAGCGTGGGGCTCGCGATGAGCTCCAAAGGTGCTCAGAGGGGCAAAATCCTCACATTGTGTGGCAAACCGCATTGCCAGGTTTACAATTTTATTCCCGTCATTTTTGACGGGCAATTTCCTAGTAGTAAATAATTAGCTGACTAAATGTAAAGTGTGTTAAAGTGTTGAGTTTGATGGCAAGTCTGTAATGCACTTAAAGGACTGTTGTAATGCCCTAACAAGATGAGCTAATTGTTTCAGTTATGCACTGATCACTAATAAAATTGATATTTAATCATTTGAAATGAAATATTCAATATTAAACTCACTTTCAGAGAATAGGCTATCAGGGTTGAGCTGTTTGTCACCGCCTTGATAAGGTCATAAAAGCAGAAGGAGGAGAGTTGGCTGAGATTACCGTCTAATGTGACTTTGAAAATAATCTGACTAGATAAGAGGCCAAGCAATCTCTTACATGCTGCATTTACAGCAACATATTTATACCAAGGGAAATCACTCTTTTAGTACAGGGAATCTTTTCTTTCAATTTGTGAGCATATTTGTAGAGGAACCTTTTAGGGTTGCAAGAGCTCCATTACTCATCTATTATGATTTTTCCCACCAATTCTCCAAGAGGTACTGGTACAGGCAACTTTTCTTTACACCGGACAAATATGGAAATATTATACTACATCAATAGAAAATATGTTTTTTTTAGGCTGAGAAGAGAGTTTTCACGTAATAGACATGTGTATTAGAAATAAAATGTCTACTGGGGAAGTATGGCAAACAGACGTAAGCAGCAGAAGCACAATTAGCCAAGTGTACTAAGATGAGAGAAGGAGAAGGACATGGTAACCCACTCCAGTATCTCTGCCAAGAAAACCAAGTGCATCAGCATGACCATGGAGATAAAGATGTGCCTTGTGTGTTTTGGTCCATGAGGTCACGGAGAGTCGGATACGACTGAACGACGCATCAACACTAAGATGAGAAGCTTTGGTTACTCTTGAATTTACCAGAACTTTACACCAATG
Organism: Discoglossus pictus; assembly: GCA_027410445.1. Classification (NCBI taxonomy): domain Eukaryota; kingdom Metazoa; phylum Chordata; class Amphibia; order Anura; family Alytidae; genus Discoglossus; species Discoglossus pictus. The sequence continues at coordinate 137,654,696 of CM050164.1, forward strand.
GAAACATGTAACTTCTCCAATGGTTCACAAAGCTTTGACCCTTACTACATGTGTCCCATGGAATGTAGAGACGTAATACAGTAAATGTTGCACATATCTACACAAAAAAGTGAAAGAGGAATTGGATGAATATATTTATGTTTACTCACACAGTATATGAAATATGATATATTCCCCACTATGTCTAGTCAGCATAATATGCATCCTTTAACCGGCCTCCTGGATAAAGAATTTGGGAATATAACCAAATTCCAAGCCATGAAACATTTGTGTGTATAATATAATTCAAACCAGTTCATAAAACTGTAGAAAGCTTTATACCAACAATAACATGGAATATAGCATTGTACAAATGTCTGTTATTTAACTCATATGCTTGTACAATTTGCATTCTCCGCTTTGCCAAGTTACAAAAAATACATTTCTATAAAAGGACAAACAGGCAAATTGTTGCTTCTGTATTATTTGTTTGACTACAGATTATACATGTACTTTTTGTATCTAGAATAATTTGCTGGGGATTTTTTTTCTGTACAGCTAATGTTTGCCACATGGAAACACATATTTGCTATGTAAAAAAATGCTAAGAGCCCTTACAGACATCTTGGTGTCTATTTTTTTTAAACTTTCCCAATGGTTTGTATCAAGATCTTGTTAAGCAGACAGCAGGGAAGAAGCCTTGTTTCACAGAACATAAAGTGGGGTTTCCAGGCATAACGTCTTTGAAATTGTCTATTTATTTATTCTTCCCAGGGGAAATGATAAATGAATGCGAATGTTCATTTATATTTTCTTACATGTTGAGGCCAGAAGCACATCTGCATGTACATATTCCTGGTCCTTTGTAGTCTTGTGGCACACTCCTGCTTATCACTGTGGAATCTCTCATCCGTCAAGTCTCTCGCCATATTCCTGCTCTGTGGATAGATTCATCAGATAGCCCTTCTGTTCCTCACATCTGCTGCTAACTCAGTTATATACAGCTCTAGTGCAGACTGTGATTAAATATATCACTAATATTACTATATCTATATACACATCTATCTATCTATCTATCTAGATTATTACTAACATACCATTATCCTTTAAAAATATTTTATATATTGTTGTTTCGTTTTTCAGTCGTATCTATCTATCTATCTATCTATCTATCTATCTAACTATCTATTTATCTATCTATCTAGCTTAATACTAATATACCATTATCCATTAAAACTATATTACATATCGTTGTTGTTGTTTAGTTGTTCATTCATGTCCAACTCTCCATGACCCTATAGGCCACAGCATGCCAGGCAAAATCATTATGTCTCTGTTGTGCTCATCCATATGGTTTTCTTGGCAAATATACTGAAGTGGGTGGCCAGTTCCTTCCCCAGTGAACAACACATTTTCTAACCTCTCTGTTATGCCTTTGCCATCTTGGGTAACCCTACATAGTATAGCTCACAGCTTCATTGAAGTACAGAAGCTCCTTTACCACGACAAGGAAGCAATCCAGAATATATTACAAAACTCAATTTTATATTTAAATTAAATTACAATAAATAACTATGGAATATATAACATAAAGCCATATAGCACATAGCCACATTAAAAAAAAAACAATTATCAAACTGACACCAAAAGAAGCATAATCTAACAGTGACATGAACTTTCTATCTTGCAATAAAAACCAAAACCTGCGACAAACTACACATAACTCACAAAATATGGAACATTTTTGAAAATGCGCTAGTGACAACTCAGAAACCATGTTATTCATCAGCAATTTAGAAAAAAAAGAATATATTACAGTAAAAGCATCCCATACTTCAAAATCTAAGGGAATATAATTTACTCTAATATACATATATATATATATATATATATATATATATATATATATATGTGTGTTATGGAAGTGTAATATATAGAGATTGCATGAACAGTAGGCTACAATGTAATCAACACATATATTATGAACATATTATTCAGATTAAACCCTTCTGTGCTGGTCCTAGCATCAAAGCATAAAAAATCCTCATGAAGATCAGAAACTTTCATCATATGTCGTGTTTACCATTAAAGTGTCAAATAATTGCCACTTTTTTTGACTAGCATTACTGTTAATTTCTGCAGCATTTTTTCTGTTTAGCGTCAAAAAAACTATTAAACTTCCATCAACTAGAAGAAAAAAGTATCTTTTCTTAGCTCTCTTGAGCACCTGCTGTTGCACAAAAAAGTGTCAGGCTAGCAGTGACTAATGTACAGTGTGTCCACTGATAGATATCTTCTAGGCATATGGATCTTAACCTGATCTGCAACACACAGTCCCCAAGAAAGGAAACACAACATGCATTTCCCATAGTTTCTTTTTAAAGTGAACTTAAGGTATTTAGTGAAGGATTGGGAGGAGTGCTTTCAGCTGCCCAAGGCTAAGATAAGTCTCAAGAACAGGTGAAATATATTTTTGGAATGCGCACAACATTTTTACAAGATTATATATATAATAGTTAAACTAGGCAGCTACTGATTTTTAAGCACACTGAGTACGATCATAATATTTGTGAATATTTCATATTTTCACATCCCACTCAATTCGCTTTGGGTCCCACTACTGCAGACGTTTCATAATGACATGCCATAACTTTTTAAGAACAATACATTTTTTGTTCAAAAATCATACCATGAAACAACAAATGTTTTGCTGTTGAAGAATGCTCAGTACATAATATTCTCTTAGATTTTAGTAGCGTGTAGAATAAATAACACATACAGTATAAAGAGGAAGAAAACTCTGCACACAACAGTTCCAACAAAATGTAAATGATGTAATAAAACAAAAACAATAAAACTCATGTTCAACATATAATTATGAAAAATGTTGTTTTACAAGTTGAAATAAATGCTGAAACAATGTTTAAGGAAATTCACATAATTTGCAGTGCAAAATAAAATAGGTCAACTTACCTTGTGTATACTCTAATGCTTCCAAAGCAGAATGGTTGGTCTAGAGTCGAAATCCAGTCTTGAGTTGGTCAAACAGCTTTTTACTGGAGTGCACAGAAAACAGGAGCAATACTGTATTTCTGGATGTTGTGTAACTCTTACAGTGCCAGTGAAACAGAAGAAAAAAATACTAAATGTATGACTCGTCTCAACAGCACAAAAAATATGCAGAATACCCGAAGCTGTTCTGCTGCACACTTAATAAAAATTCCTCTCATCTTGGGTGTCTCACAATCCATCCTGCCTGGTGGTGCTGCATGGATTGTTCTCACTATGCCACTTTCAAAAAACGATACAAGCTTTCTCACTTCAAACTACACATACGGTTTTGGAAAAGTGCCCTTAAGAAACATTCTTAGTGCACAATACCGTGATATGTTAAGCACAATTAAATGACGTGCTTTACGGATATGTGACAGATCGAGTATTTCAAAATGCGCCACCAGAAATATTTTGGCCGTCAGCCATTGTCTATGGGAACCAAGTGTTTAGTATTGTAGGTGGGGAAACTCTCCTAATAGTTGAAGGCTCCAGGAGAAGCAAATTGTGAACTTGGTTTTCTTGAAGATATTTGAGTGTTTGTGATTAAATGCAAAACACCATGTTGTGTTTTTGAAATAGAAAGTCTGGGTAAGACATTTTTTGTTGCTGGGGTTATTATGGAAAGCATTTGGTTTAAATAAAGACTCAATGTACAAAATCAAAAACATTATTCTTGCAGGCTCTTTTATGAAAACAACATTCATCACTAAATTAGCAAATGTGTCTGAGAGATTAGTTTTCCAGTTGATATAGGGTCAGAATCTGTATTTACAGTGATGCTTAAGGGTGCCACTCAATGTGGGCTGTACTATGGGGATGTTCAATAGCAGAAGCTTAATGATGAACAAGTCTAAGACCTGAAAACCCACAGTCATTACCATATTTACGCAAATCTAGTGCGCCATTGAATCTAATGCGCACTTCAAATTTGGAACCCATGAATAAAAAAAATGTTTTTGCTGCTGAATGTAATGCGTATTTGTCATTTGTACAAGAAGTACCGAACAGTGTGCCACTGTGCTGGGGCTCTCTGGGTGCCAGACTCTGCGTACCAGTGTGCGCGGGGCTCAGTCTATGCAGGAAGCGCACAGTATTCTTATTGCCAGTCTTTGAGGAGCCACTTCCTAGAGAGCCGGGAAGCGAGAGGTGGTGGTGTTGTATAGCGGTATGGTCTTTGCTTTCCTTTTTGCTATTACCGGTAAAGCAAAGTTATCAATGGAACACTAGATTCGATGTGTTAACTCCAAAATAGGGCTTAAAACATCAAATCTAGTGCGCCATTGATTCAAATTTAAGACCCGATTTTTCCTGAAAAAGGTGCTCATTAAATTTACGGAAATATAGTATATTTGAAACAATGAAGTTGATGTCAGTATGACAACAGCCCCTGTGGGGGAGAAGCCTGTAATAAAGTGCTATATTTTGGACAATGTGAGTCTAACCACTTGTTATACTGATTGAGTCCATGTCAAACAGGTCTGATGTTGGTATTTGTTTTTTATGTAGTTTTGTGGTTCATACGCCGTGGTCCAGGTCTAAGAAGCCCATTGTGAAAACACAATGGGGCATTCAGCATTGAAGACCTCCTGCTGAATTATTAGGTTAACTGGCCTTTTCTACCTTAATTACATCACATCTGTTACACTCAGATTAACTGAATTATCGGGACCCTTTTGTGCTCCCATGTATATAAGTCACTGTGTGTCCAATAAAGGGTATTACTATTTGGATAGTATAAAAGCATGTCAGCTGAAGCTGCCCTGTAAAGCCTTCTGGCTACTTGATGATACTGTGGGTGGACATCCACAGCTTTCTGATGCAGTGCCAGCTCCAGTGGATTGAACCAGAGGACTTGGTCCAACTCTGGTGGGCTTGCTTAGTGGGTGAACCAGCACAGCCTGCCACGTAATTCCTTGCTATGTCGCAGAGGACCACCATGAAGTTAAGCAGGTGCTACCCTTGATACCAGGTAAGCCCTGAACATTACAGGTTGCAAAGTCCAAGACATAGCAATGTGTGTCCAGGACTCATATGGGGAGCTAGTGTGGAAGCCCTGCCATGCTTGTGATGGGTGATGGAAGGGGCACCACATCCAGATCGCTGATGAGGCAGCCCAGGTTGTTGTGCTAGAGCAATTTTCCCAGCTTTGCCCTCCCACCATGATAGCCTGGGTCTAAGATCACCTACCAGACCAGTACATGGAGACCTTGTCTTCAAGGCTCACCACTACTGCCCCTTCAGTCTCTAGGAATGGGAAAGCCCAGTGGGAGGTGGGTTGTTTTAGCTGCCAATAGCTGGCCATCTGAATTGGGAATGTACACTGTCCAATTGGTCACAGTGGACTACTGAAATTACCATGTCCAGCCTATTACAGTGGATGGTAAGCCTGCAGAGGGCTTTAGAGACACTGGAAAATGTATGACCATGATCCACCTGGGCCTTCTGTGCCGTCTGTTGTCCCGAAAAAATTAGTGGACATTGTGGTATCTGGTGGCCAGCAGCTATCCAGCCCCTTATCCAGAGTTCATATCGATTTTGGCAATAGCAAGGGCATGAAAGATGGGAGTAATGACTGGGCTCCCCTCAGATTTGTGGTTAAGGAATGACTCTGTGCCCACAAGGTGATGTTATGTGGCCATCGTGACCAGGCCAAACAGGTCAACACCAGGGGAACACAAGAGAGTCCAGAGCCAGTCCAACCTGCAGTTAGCCAGGTGCCAGCTGGGGAAAGGTTAGGGTCATAAGCATAACCAACTAAATTTAAATGAGAGGTAAAGCAGGACCCTGCTTTAGAAGGGGTTAGGGCAAGGGCACTTACTGGAGGAGCATGACCCAGGGACATTTGGAAGGGAAATCTATTATACAAGGTGACCAATCAGCAGAAGGATGAGCAACCTTGAAGGGTGATACGACAGCTGGTCATCCCTAAACACTACTGGACAGCCCTTCTTGCCTTGCCCATAACATTACCTTACCTGGGGAACTGCTTCACTCACCAATGCCTAACTCAGGTCTTTTATTGACTTGGAGTATCATGTCACTAGTTTATGTGCCTCGTTTGAGAGCTTTAGTGGCTGCTGGTGAGTTTCTCGTGCTCCCCTGTTGCCATTCCCATTATAAAGATTCCCTTCCACCGAGTGGCTGTAAGTAACAATAGGCCCGCTGGCCAAGCTGAGTAAATCTGGCAAGAGATATATGCTCACGATGGTGGATCCTGTATCTGGAGGCTGTAGCTCTTGGACATATATGGTTGTGGTGCTCAGGCCTCTCTCCTTGTTGCAGTGGTGTGCCTGTTAAGAGAGCCAAGGGCCAAATGAATTATGGAGAGAGGAGAGGGAAGCTGGGGTGCTGGAAGTGTGTGCAAATGAGGAAGTGGGCGTAGGTTTATAAAGGGTGGAGGGAGAGAGGGACCCTCCCACAATCATCAGGTATGTAACCTGGTCATTTGTGCTCAGGCCTCTCTCCTTGTAGTACTGGAGTGCCTGTTGCTACACCCCTATAGGCCTGCTAAGAGAGTCAAAAATCAACTGGTTATCTACATCAATTTGAAAAAGCTAAACGAATTTCAGATTGAGGTTTAGGGAGGTTCTTACTGTAAGAGTTGACTTCCAACACCCCATAGCCAGTATTATGTTAGCTGGTGTTGCAGCTCCTATATGAAAGGAATTATCTGAAAATATAAATGGGTTGAGTCCCAATCAAATGAGAATGATACGTATGTAATGCATTATTGTTGGGGTGCTGAGAGGTTGACTTGAGATGTTCAGTAGGGGGTGATAAAGGGGTTTGTCTATGAGAGTGGAAGTAAGTAATCGTAGTGTGGCAACTGGACTGGTAGAGTCATGCGTGGGGTAGTAGATGATGGACACTGGAGTAGTGCTTGTCTTAGAAGAGTGTAAGGTGAGTATGCAAGTGTCATTTGTACAGCTGAGGTCATGCTTAGTAAGGAATCTAGGTTGTGAAGGTGATATAGTAAATTCTGAAGGGAGTAGAAAGCCAAGGATGCAGCTGCTTTAGCCCTACCACTGAGGAAGCTACAGAATGTTCACACATCCAAATACAGATAAATAAGCCTTTTAACAAAAGCAGATTATTATGTCTTACACAAATTACAAATTACACAGTACACAAAGGTAAACTGTGAAGACTCATATTTAGCTAACAAATTTAAGTTGAAACGTACGTCTGGGGTTTGCTGTTTATTCTGTTCAGGGTAGAATTGCCTGGTATTTCAGGGCTGGGTCACTCTAATGTGTGGGACCAGACTGATATACTACAGGATATTTCTCCCTGTGAAGGGCACAAGTGAGCTAAAAGAGATTGCTCTCAGAGTGGGTTATCATGTCCATAGAACTAACCTATTAAGGTTAGTTCGTTAGCTGATTGAGCACCTCTGACTTTGTTGTTTTGTCTTTGGAAAAAGTTGTAATTATAGCCAATTCATGCATAGATACAAGCAAGGTAGCGAGTTAGTATAGTGTGTTCATATTAGGCAGCTATTTAGTATTTAATAATGTATAGTGCTGATAATAATGCATGGTATAATTTTGTCATGTTTCTTGTTGTCATGCTTCATTATTGACGTATTGCCAACCATTGCATGTGATAGATAAATTGGGCATATTAAGTATGAAGGTGATAAGCATTAATGTTCCAAGTGTGGAATTAAAGATGGAGAAGAGGGCCTAGGACGGAACCTTGGGGTACACCAACAGACAGATGTTGAGGTGAAGAAGCGGTGCCAGTAAAGGAGAGACTTCATGTTCGACCTTGTAGGTATGATGTGAGTCATGAAAGAGCGTGGCGACACACCAATAAATCAAAAATGAGGTGAAAAAGGATGAGCTCTGAGGCAAGAAACTGATGATGAGGTTGCGGAAAGTATGCTTGAGGAGCTGGAAAGATAAAAGAAATGGAATATAAAAAATGGAAAATCATGATGGAAGTGAAAAAGAGTGCACTAGAGTCTAACTAATGTCACTAGTACATGAGCCCTGAAGTAGTCTGATGTCTTAAACATAATACTCATGTTATAAGACTCCATTTTTTTTTTTAAATAACTGACAAACAATGCATTCAAAGGGAACATACAGCCCCTGTTCAAAATGTATATTTTGGTTCCTGATGTTAAAAAATCTTGAAAGCCAAAGCTTTAGAGGACTTGTGATCCTCTGAGGTATGGCAGAACTTCTTGTTTGGGTACTTTCATTATTGTGACATATCGTGTAGAACAAACAAAATGTGTGATCACAGTTAGACATACTTTTTTGGGCAGTAAAACTCACTGAAGTCTTAAATGATTATTCGGAGAAGTAACCTGCCAGAGCTTTAAAGATTACATGTCATTCAGCAAGCTCACACCAAGTTGGCAGTCACTGAAGAGCCATC
>CM050164.1:137668116-138053116 GCA_027410445.1 Discoglossus pictus
GAGTGAAGTGGACAAAAAAGCCGAAAAGCAAGGCAATAATCTCCACTGCTTTTTGCACTGACAATAAAATACAGGTTACTCCCTGACACTCTGACAGCCAAACCCTATGCTAATAAGTCTGTACGGATCACTCACATATCAGGGCACTGATGTAACTAAAAAAAGCAGAAGAAAGATTTATGAGTACCAAAGACCATTCACAAGTAGTTTTCAAACCCTTGCTGAGAGCTGCAGAAAGTGACAGTATTGAACAAAAAGCACCACAAAAGGATGACATTTCAATATTATTTGATATTTAACAATCTGATATCAATATATGTTTAATTAAAAAATATAATATGTTAGTATTGTTCCTTTTTTTATACAAAATCCAGGGTAAAATAAAAACCCAGTACTGAAGGGGTTAATACATGTCACAAAACTATGTTGCCTAGGAACAAACACTCTAATGCATTGTCTATAATTATATCATATTTTAACACAAAATAAGCACATCTTTATTTATTGAAGCTATAAATACAATTGTCATATCTTTTTAATCAAAATGTATTAATAAATAAAAAAACTATTTCTTTATATATATCTATAATGTTTCTTTGCCACAGCCTAGTTACAGCACTTTTTACAGCACTTCCCACTCATAATATTCATGACGTTCTCAATCCCTATCGGTTCCTAGTACCGTGTCTCATCCGTAAAGCTTGGTTTGGTTCCTCTCCAAAAACAGAAATCTGTTGTGGCTAAGGCAGAATTTTCGGCTGTGGGCTGGGTGCTCTAAATCTAAAGGGGCAAAAGATCTACAGTAGTATAAAAAAAAGCCCTAACTTAGAGCACTTGATTTACAAGGAGCCTGTGGTCTATTAACAAGACTAATGTAACGTTTCTTATAAGAATGATGGCATTTACCAGAAGTTTTTTTCTGTGATTATTTTATGGAAATATCGCAATTGAGACCTAAATGTATGGGCTTTTTATCTATTGTCAGAATATATACACAATTTTAGTCAACTCTAAAGACTTGGGATTAACACATATGTAAATCACATTTATCTGACATCCCAGGGCACATGCTATTCAGGCACTTCTACCATTACAATTTACTGAAGTGCAGCTTTTGAATGGTATTATAGTACAAAACACAAAAATGACATAATCGGAGTGGTGTGTTTGTCCCTAGGCACCACCCCTAACTTGTGTGTTAATAAATTCAACTTTGGCTGACAGTGTTTTTGCATTTTTTATAATCAATTAGAACCAAAATACAGATGAACATCTTTAATAGTAAGCACATAATGTATTTGCTTTGGAGCAGTACGTTGGTATTTTTCCCAGTAATTAGATGTAATTCTGCATTCATACTATTTATTTTGAACATCATTTGACATTCACTAATTCATTAGTGTTCTTTGTAATTTATAGAATGTTGACAGTGAAATTGCTCTTTTTGATTGATTCAACCTTGCTATAATATATATCTATCACCTGCTCTATCGTTCGGATCAGTAGCCTATGACATTAGTGCCAGAACTTAAACAGATTTTGAATGGTGAGGAACGTGCCAGTTAGTGAAATATATATATAACATGGATTTTGTGATGATTTGGGGATTTAATGAAAGTGATTTGGTGAGATGTGGATGAGGTGAGAAATGATAAGTGACATTTCATCTGGGAAGTGTAAGAGGGCAAAAGATTGTGATGCATGCAATGACATTTAAGAGATGTGTGCTGAAGAGTTTTGAGGATTTGATTGGGTATATTTGATAAGGTTAATTTGATAATGTGGGGGTTAGTTGAAATGTAATGTGGTTAACTTGGTGAGATGAGAGTGCAATATTGGTGAGTCCGTGTGATGGGATAAGAGGGACATCTCAAACATCTGTGTCCAATATAACATGTCCAAATATATGTCCTACACTGCAAACCTCATTAAGAAAAAGCAAGTGAAATTATTACATAAATTGTAACATTTACATTTAAATCTCAGTTTAATTAAGGCCATTAAGCATTCAATTACAGCAATAAGTTGGTCATATAGATTTTTGTATGTAACCCCTGTGTAGATGGCTCCTCTGTGAGATGCTCCTCTCCAAGTAAGCTAATCACTGCCTCAGTTATCTTGATTGATCAGTCAGTGCTCAAGCAAGGATATCTTTACTTCCTTGCCTTACTTACTAAGGACTGGAATAGACTATCCTACTTTAAGGTATATTAGTTTGTATATTAAATATTTGCAATTTCTCCTCTATATATATATTTGCTGTCTTCAAGTTATATTGAGTTTTATTGAGTTACACAATCTCTTTCATCTTTTTCATACATCAATAAATCAATCAATTTCTTAGTGATAAAGCATAATAAAAATGTATGTTTCATAGTTATAAAGGATGAAGTTGGTTATTCTGTACTTCTAAAATTACAAATCAGTATTGTCACGATCTGCTTCTTCAAGGGGGCTTGATATGAACCTAGTTCAAACCTACCCCAGCAGAATCATGTACTTCCTGATCTCTGTGGCACAAAAGATGGCTTCTGAAGATTGCAAGGCCCAAAAGCTACAGGCAGAGAATACTGGATCCAGGTTACTTAGTGGCCCATAGCAAGACCACTCCCCAAGTCAGGATACAACACACAGAAATAGTCTCACACCTTGTTTATGTGAAAACTATATTGTAACCTTTATTGAATGAACAAAACAACATATTTATACTCTCCAATACCACACCCTTGTGTACATTTGAGTATGTGTGATGTCAGACCATCTGGCTTGCAACCTTGGGCTATCAAAGCTCTTGAGATCACATTCATTAGATAACCTTTATGTTAAACTCAAGTGTTTGCCCAGGACCACTTGAAGCACATGCATCTGTCTTGACCCAAGGTCTGCATGTTTGAGTGTGCAATGATCTGCAGCTAACTTCTATCCAGAGCATTTCTACCAATTCCACATATGTTCTATATAACATTTTCCCTCATAATATATTATACCTAGGATACATAATAACCATGTACAGGCAACATATAACCGCACAATAACACATAATCCCAATGCAACAATGTCATGCTCCCTTGGACATACTCACAAACCACTGACAATATGAGTCCTTAAACAATTAAATCATAACAACTTCTCCCCCTTCCTTTCTAGTATAGCATAGAGGATCATCCTAACGGATAATTCTCTAGCTATACTGCTTTTACTTGTCCTCCTGTCTGGAAAGTCCATCCATGTGATAGCCTCAGTGGCTCTCTGGGTACCCTGCCTCCCCCTGTCCAGGGCGAATACTCGCTCCTTCCCAGTGGCCTTGTGACTTTCCCAAGCCCCTGGGGAGACTTATAAGACAACTGCCATGGAGGACCCTTCAAGGTAGTCCAGGGGAAACAGTACATCCCAGCTAGTAAGTCCAGCATAAATTTGGGAGGATCCTTACCCAGCAAAGCCCTTTCCTTCCAGGCTAGGGAGACCTCCTGTCCTGCCGATTCTGGATCAGCACTCTGTCCCATGGGTAAAATTGAAGAGTACAAGGTTCCCTTTGTCAGGCCTGATCTTTCTCCTGAATAAACTGGGATACGGGAGTTGCAACATGGGCTAGTGACATTCACTGGTGGCATCCATGCTGGATTAATGGGCAGTTCTGATACAAGCTGTTGTGGCTCAGTAGCCAACCTTTCTCCCACCAAGCCTGGCCAATGGCCCCTTCTTTCCAGGGTTACAGGTACACAGCCAGTGTCTTTGGGCAGCTGCAGGGGAGTCATTGTAGGGATACCAGGAGACAAATCACAATCTGGGGTACCCTCTGGCTCTTTGGTCTCTGGATCCTCAGGTGGAACCTCCTGACTCTCTCCATCTGAGACCGTGTGTAGTTACAGGCAGCCCTTGAGAAGCAGCAGCTACTGCCTCTTGTTCAGGCTGAAGAACAGGGCTACTTTCTGTTTCTGCTCCAGAGTCTGTGGCTTGCTCCTGGACAATGGTCATCCAAGGAACCTCTCTACAATTTCCACAGTCAAATGGTAGGGCCCAGTGCTCATTAGGTTCTTCTCTTACACTAGGAGCAGAGTAGCTTTTCCCCAGTTCTTCCCCTGGGCCTGGCACTGCTGTGGTTTGGCCCTGTCCTCCTTCCTCTAACTGGGTGAGACTCAGTGGCGGCTGGTGACTTTTCAAGTTGGAGGGGCGACAGGGCGAAACATAGCCACTCCCCCTTTTCAAACCACACCCATTTTTATAACTCCTCCCCCTGACGTCATAATGACCTTTATAAGCCCCGCCCAATGACCTTATGCTTGTAAAGCCCATTGAAATACATGATCTGCAATGCAGAAATGTCAAGAAGTAAAGTAACAATGTGTTAAATTCATTGGTATACAATATAGATTGAAAAAACTCATGTGACAAGACTACAGCAATATCATAATTGCACCTATACGTATTAACAGAAAAATTAAAGGAGTGACACCTACCATTAGTCGGATCTTCTTCTCAGGGTATTCACGTTCATTAAGTTGACCAATGAGTAGAAACAAATCTGCAGCCACATAGGGTTTGCACCTGGGGTTGAAAGAAAACAAGCAAATCAATCATACCATTCAAGAACAAAACCATACTTAAAAAACATTAAACCACCAAGTGGAACCATATAGGCCTCAAACATACCTTAGAAGACCAAGTGTGACTATATAGGCCCCAAACATACATTAGAAGACCAAGTTGAACTATATAGGCCCCAAACATACCTTAGAAGACCAAGTGTGACTATATAGGCCCCAAACATACCTTAGAAGACCAAGTGTGACTATATAGGCCCCAAACATACCTTAGAAGACCAAGTGTGACTATATAGGCCCCAAACATACCTTAGAAGACCAAGTGTGACTATATAAGCCCCAAACATACCTTAGAAGACCAAGTGTGACTATATAAGCCCCAAACATACCTTAGAAGACCAAGTGTGACCATAGGCCCCAAACATACCTTAGAAGACCAAGTGGAACTATATAGGCCCCAAACATACCTTAGAAGACCAAGTGTGACCATATAGGCCTCAAACATACCTTAGAAGACCAAGTGTGACCATAGGCCCCAAACATACCTTAGAAGACCAAGTGTGACTATATAGGCCCCAAACATACCTTAGAAGACCAAGTGTGACTATATAGGCCCCAAACATACCTTAGAAGACCAAGTGTGACTATATAAGCCCCAAACATACCTTAGAAGACCAAGTGTGACTATATAAGCCCCAAACATACCTTAGAAGACCAAGTGTGACCATAGGCCCCAAACATACCTTAGAAGACCAAGTGGAACTATATAGGCCCCAAACATACCTTAGAAGACCAAGTGTGACCATATAGGCCTCAAACATACCTTAGAAGACCAAGTGTGACCATAGGCCCCAAACATACCTTAGAAGACCAAGTGGGACCATATAGGCCCCAACCGCACCTTAAAAACCTTAAATAACAAATTGGGACCATATAGGCCCCAACCGCACCTTAAAAACCTTAAATAACCAATTTTGACCATATAGGCCCCAACCGCACCTTAAAAACCTTAAATAACCAATTTTGACCATATAGGCCCCAATCGCACCTTAAAAACTTTAAATAACAAATTGGGACCATATAGGCCCCAACCGCACCTTAAAAACCTTAAATAACATATAGGCCCAAAAAAAATAATAATAATAATAATATATAAATATATATATATATATATATATATATATATATATATGAGAAAAAAAGGGTGATAGTAGGGAAGCACGTATACTATAAGTCTTAATTAGGAGAGATCCGTAAGTTGCTATTGTATAGGATAAGAAGAGAAGAAAAGGAAAGGCAACTGTTGTGCGGATCAAAGGTATAAAAGTATCGGTGTAATTAACATATGATAAGGGAGACGATGGGTAAGACACAAGGATCTCAATGGTTGCATTAAAGAATATATTTCAGGACATGTTTAAATAAATCAAGGAGTCCACTCATAGAATGGCCTATGAGGTATGTAGATAGCACAACCAAAAAAGGCCAAACCATTCAAATCATAGTAGGCTCCAGCAAGCGACAAGTGGCAGTAGATAATGTGAGAGCAATAATGCTGGTCATGGGATAACTAATCTAAAACCTGAGTGAAACAGAAAAAAGAGAAAAAGGGGGGAAAAGGAAGGAAAAACAAAAAATGCTAAAGAAGTGATAAGGAGTATTAAGTGCTAGAGACAAGTAACATGATAACTCATGTGAGTATCAGGCAGGTACAGGGAAAAAATTCCCAAAATGCCCGTAATATAGAGTAACTGAGAAATAATTGATTATAATAGTCTTCATATGAGAGGACTTCCAGAAATACACCAAGGCATCCTAAAAGGGGAAAGCAGCTCTGTAGAAGGATCTCTACAAAAACACTATAGACTATAGTGATGAGAAGAGCAGTAAATGCAATCATATGTGTCTGTATACTGGCTAAGTAATATCAGATACTATATTCCCCAAAAGAAATGGACTATAAATATAGAGTAGTGCTGACCTATCACAGAATGCACATGTACTAATCCAGGGGAATATACTGAAGTTTAGCTACTAAGGATGGCATGAGTGTATGCTGGAATACAAGTAATACCTAATAAAGATAAGGGAAGCCAAGAGGTGATTCCTCTAGCAGGTAATAAGTGGCACAAAAGGCTGCTACTCTGCTAAGGCAAAGGCTGAGAACTTACCTGTTTGTATGGCTCCCTCTGACCGGCCTGATACTCACATGTACTCACTTACACAGCGTCTGACGTCATAGACGCTGTGCCAAGGCTCAGGGCACTAGAAAATCGCGCGTGCGCTATCCGGATCTCGCGCATGCGCAGTACACCTAATATATATATTGATAGATATATATAAAAATTGATATCAATATATCACAATAAATAAATGTATATATATATATATAAAAATTGATATCAATATATCACAATAAATATATATATATATATATATATATATATATATCAAATTGATATATATATATATATATTTATTTATTGTGATATATTGATATCAATTTTTATATATATATATATATATATATATCCAAATATATATATATATACGCATAAAAAATACACATAAATATGCATAAACATATACATACAACAATATATATTAATTGATATTTATTATTTGATTAATTGATGTTCTTTATTACTTGTTATATTATATTGTTCATGCATTTCTATTACACATTATTTGTTATACATATTACAGTGCTATTTTTTGGCTATACATGTTACAGGATATTATCCTGTAACATGTATATCACATAAAATAGCCCTGTAATATGTATAATACATACAGGGTCAAACAAGTTCACACTAACCTTTTTTACCTTTACAGGCTTCCATACCTGCTTGCTGATTTGCTAATTTTTTAAAGACTCTCATTGGTTGAAATCGATGTCAATCAAAAATTTCAGCCAATCAGAGTCCTTCAAAAATTAGTATATATAGCAGACCGTGGGAAAAAAACAATTAATCGCGGGAGGGGCTCCTTGTAGGAGGAGCTCTTTTAGTGTGTTGTTTTTTTTTTTTAGAGCATCGTTTTTTTTTTGTGGAGGCCTCTTTCAATGGGCCAGAATGGATGGATGGACAATGGCTTCAATCAAGATTGGATTATTTTGACCATTGACTTCAATCAACATTGGATTATTTTATTTGACCATTGGCTTCAATCAACATTGGATTATTTTATTTTGACCATTGGCTTCAATCAACATGGATTATTTTATTTGACCATTGGCTTCAATCAACATTGGATTATTTATTTTTCATGACTATATCCAGAGGACAGAAGGCCAACGCTGGAGGGGTCAATTTTACAGGTAAGTATGTGCTGTTGTTTATTTTATTTTTTATTAATGTTTGTTTAAAGCTGTTTATTTTTGTATAAAATGTGTTGTGTTACTAACTGTACTAACAATGTGTTTGCTTAGCTTACTGTTTAATTGTAATAATAATGTTTTTGCTGTATTTTTTTCCCCTTCCCTTATTTTTATTTTATCTTTAGAAGTGACAGGCACATATACACAAAAATGGAATAAAAATAGGGGGGGGGGGGGGGGGGTAGGTAGTTGGTTCATCTAGGGTGGGGTCGGTCACGGTCAGGCGCCCATCGGTCGCTCATAGGCCACGATCAGGGGTGGCACAGGCCTCATGGGGGTGAACATCCACCCCCATGTGGCCTGGTCAACCCCGCTCACTGCCCGAATACCCGGGTAGCATAGGCCGCATCGGGGTGGTGCCGGTGGTGATCGGGCCTCGGGGGTGGCATAGGGCGGCAACATGGAGGTCATCAGGGGTGGCACAGGCCTCATCAAGGGGGTGATCCGATCACCCCCATGTGGGCCTGTGCCATCCCGCTCACCACCCGACTACCCCGATCCCGTGATCGGGGTAATCCGGCGGTGGCATGATGGCATAGCTAGGCTAGCATAGGGCAGGCCTGATCGGGGGTGGCACAGGCCACATGGGGGTGATGGCTGGGGTCGTCGGTGGTAGTTGGTGGGTGGCTGGGTAGGTGGCACTGGCAGGCCAGGCAGGCATAGTGGGGGACTGGGGGTAACTGGTCACCCCTAACTTTTATTAGGGGCTACTAGGGGTTTTGGTTTGGCCAGGGGCAGGGCAGGTGCCAGGCAGAGGCAGGTAGACTTACTGTGTAAGGCAGGCAGAGCAGATGAGTAGATTCAGCCAGGGAGGTCTCTCAGTCTCAGCGTGACCAGGGTCAGGAAACAGAAAGGGGGAAGGGACAGGGAACTGGTGGTTTTATTGACTGTATCAGTCAATCAAAATGATAACTCGAGGCCCTATTTGCTGGCGGGCGCTCAGGGCTAACGGTCTGGGTGGGTTTAGATTGATCACTTAGTAACTGGACAGCCTTCTATCATTGATTGGTCAATGATGGAAGACTGTCAGTCATTAATTGATACATTTATGACCGCCCATGCATATCGTCACTGTGATGGTGGGCGGCATGCATTAACGGTCAGGGGGCCAGGCCAGAACTCATTGAAGAGAGAGAAGACTCTAAGGTTAGTGTACACAGTGTATAACTATTGTAATTTGATCACACAGGGTGCAGGCAGGGGGCTATATAGATACACAGCATTAGTTAATGTAGCGCAAGGGTTATTTTAAAGTGACAGTGTCCCTTTACTAACTTTACTTCATTTTTAATACTATTTAGACTTGAAATGATGATGTACACCTTATATTTATTTGTTTTTGGGTTATACTAATACATTGTTGTGTTTTTTTTATTGCAGGGTGAAGAAAATATTTGGGGGGACGTTTGCCCTGACGCCCCAATGGACGGGCCGCCCCTGTGGAGACTTAGCCCCCTAAAGATAGGGACCAGTTCTTCCTCTTCCCAGTCCCCCCCATGGATGCCGGCATCCTTGTTATTTTGAGAATCATGGATATCAAAATTCTCCCCACAGTCCATACATTTATTTTCTGACCCCGCCTCAGCAATATTTAGCTGGGTCTCTGTAGTACCTGTTAGGTGGTTCTGTTCCATGCCTGACTGGCATGAGCCCTCCCAGCTGGCTGGCCAACAACCATCCAGGGATGCTTCATCCAGTAAGTCTATATAATCCACCTCCAGCTGTAGCTCCTGTTGGATCAAAGGCCAAAGTAATTTAGCTGTATGAGAGCCTGTCTCCAGTCCCAGCATGTGACAGCGCTTGGAAAACAGACACAGCTTTCTTTTCTCTGTCCCCAAGCCACAGTCCGGATCCCCATGTACTATGTCCCAAAGTGCCTTTTCCAGCCCCAATGAAAAATGATGATGTATCCCAACAGGTCCAACCCAATAAGCATATTGATCTTCCAGGGCGACCTCCTCATATACCAATTCTTCCAGCCATTCCATTAGCCTGTGACCTGGCCATAGTCCCAGGAATGCCATCCATTTATTTAGAAGGCCTGTTCCTCTACAGTCCTTTCCAGTCACCAGAACATTCTCTATCTCTACTGGGGATAAGCATTTCCCCTCCACAGGAGCTGAGACAGGGCCATTGCTTACCCTTCTCCTGTTCCCCTTTACCTCCTGTGTGATTTGTATCCGGAGTTCCCTCTGCTGATCCTTAGTAAAACCTGCAGGCATTACCTCCATCCATCTTTGATACCGTCTGGACACTTCCTCCTCCTCTGCTGCAGACATCTCTTCATAAGCTGCCATCCTTCTGTGTTTTATACAGAGATCCCCACCGCTGCCAGCCAAATGTCACGATCTGCTTCTTCAAGGGTGCTTGATATGAACCTAGTTCAAACCTACCCCAGCAGAATCATGTACTTCCTGATCTCTGTGGCACAAAAGATGGCTTCTGAAGATTGCAAGGCCCAAAAGCTACAGGCAGAGAATACTGGATCCAGGTTACTTAGTGGCCCATAGCAAGACCACTCCCCAAGTCAGGATACAACACACAGAAATAGTCTCACACCTTGTTTATGTGAAAACTATATTGTAACCTTTATTGAATGAACAAAACAACATATTTATACTCTCCAATACCACACCCTTGTGTACATTTGTGTATGTGTGATGTCAGACCATCTGGCTTGCAACCTTGGGCTATCAAAGCTCTTGAGATCACATTCATTAGATAACCTTTATGTTAAACTTAAGTGTTTGCCCAGGACCACTTGAAGCACATGCATCTGTCTTGACCCAAGGTCTGCATGTTTGAGTGTGCAATGATCTGCAGCTAACTTCTATCCAGAGCATTTCTACCAATTCCACATATGTTCTATATAACATTTTCCCTCATAATATATTATACCTAGGATACATAATAACCATGTACAGGCAACATATAACCGCACAATAACACATAATCCCAATGCAACAATGTCATGCTCCCTTGGACATACTCACAAACCACTGACAATAGGAGTCCTTAAACAATTAAATCATGACAAGTATGTTTGGTACATTTCTTTTCACTGTAAACAGTGAGTTTAACACTAAAACTGGTGTAAAAGTGAAATGTGAGCAAATTGAAACATTGGTTAATGGTGTGTGAAGGGTGGATGGGATGGTGTGTGAAGTGCTTTGTTGGATGACATTAAGCGGTGTTACACAGTCTGGAGAAGAAGGATTAAAACGACTGAGATCTGGTACAGATTTGGATTGTTTGGGATCAGCTGTGAGTTAGGATTCAGAAGGTATTAGGTGGGCGCGTGTGTACAGATGGATGTAGTGCAACTCTCTGTATTGAGATATATTGAGGTCTGTGTAGTACTAGACAAGTGCATGGGTAAGTAACAGAGGAAAGTCAATAGATTGTAAGTAGCAAGTTTCCAATCTTGTAGGGGCGGTGCCTTGGAAAAAAGCACTTTCTACATAGATTTTAAGCTCAAAACAGGGCCCTCAATTTTTGAAAGTTTGTAAATATTGTATTTTCCTTGTTCTTATCCACTGTACAGTGCTACGGAATATGTCAGCGCGTCAAAAATAAAAGTTATTAATAATATGTTCATTAGTGAGACTTGAGTGAAGGGATTGTCCAGAAGAACTAAGAGTTTGATGATTAGATTTCAACGAATTAGCAGTTTGATGGCTAGTTCCAAGGAATTACCAGAACCAATTGTATGTCTGTATACTGAACCTTATTCTCTGATAGACTACATCTATATTTATTAAATTGACTGTAAGAAATTGGCTTCTGCTTGATATGTCCTTAACATGAAGATACATGTGTCTCTTAGCAGCATTAAATATGAACATTTATATGAATAGGAAGAAAACCTAGTTTAGTTTGTTAAATGTCTTTGAAAAGAAACATAATAAAGCACTGCCTTGTATGACCCTGTTGACTATTACCTTTGTAAAACCCATCAACATTCTAAATTAAGAAAAGTACCTTTAACTTGACATACTCCAGATATAATGTAGATGCATTAATATTAATATTTTGCATGGAGGAAGGGAAGTACTCCATAAACATCAATCCAGCTGGTTCTCAAACAGAGAAATCAGCAAAAAACAAACATTATTTAATAAGGGATAATATATGCCAGGCAATATTTTCTTTTCATTTTAAGTCCGTTGAAAACCTTGCAAGATGACTGAGAATGTTACTGTTTATGTCCATTGCTCATCTGTATTTGGTCACAGTACATACTGAACTTCCACAGTCTAAATGCCAATGCAGATTTTCTAAGTTTGGTCCCAAGCCATAGATATTCATTTCTTGTTGACTATGTTCCACACACATCTGCACAGCAGAAATAAGAGAAGAGCTCCATGGGTCTTATTCAAGAGACCTACTGCTTCCCAGCTGCAGAATAGAGGCGCACAAGGATTCTGACTTCCAGTTTATTGTACTTTGTTCTACTTTTATGGGAATTCTGTCTGTATTTTTTTATTTAATTTTTTTGTTTAAAAGGTTCAATTGGAACCACATAGCACCAAACTCCCTGCTATGTCTCTATTGTCCAACAACCGAAATGTATTTATGTTGATTTTGCAAAATAAATATGAACATATGATTTTTATAAAATCATTATGATACATGACACATGTCGATCTCCTACTTATAGTAGTTATAAGGTGACTTAAGGCAGCTAGTCTAGTTATATCAGAAGTACTGTTAGTAAATATAGGCTAAATTACTATTACATTTGAGGACCAAAAGTCCAACGTGAAGCTCGCACAGGCTGCGGGCTTGAAATTTGGCAGAGTTACGTTGCTATTAAATTAGAATGGGCTGCGAGCTACGGGCTTGAGACGCAAATCGTACCTCGTTCGTGGAACGTTGGATTTGCTGCCTTGAAGACGATCAATTAGTGTAGACCGTCATTACGGGTTTAGACGGAGCCAAAGGAAAAAGAGATTGTTAGCTTTACGTCACTAAAAAAGAGAAGGATAGATTTCAAAGTCCTTTGGGCTTCAATTACACTTTGCGATCGAACCCACATTTAACAGTAATGCAATATTAATACAGCCGTAAATATGATATTCTATTACATGCGAGTTCCATTTTATGTATTAACACATTTATTGCCGTGATCATTATAACATGGAAATTAAACATTAAATAAAGTATTTTTTGGGGGCCGATTTGCGAGCTTGAGAATGTTGTGCTATTAATTCTAAGAATTAACACCACTTTTCTTTTAATAATATGTATTGGACTTTACCCCCTTTTTGAGTCCTCTCCAGCACACGTTGGGATTTGGGCCCCATTTGCGTGTTATGGGCTAGCTCGCAGGTGACTTTGTTGCAATTTAATAGCATGATTGGAATTGTTACGAGCTTGACAGATCAAAGGATTTGAGGGCTGCAAAGTTCCACGTTCACGTCCTGTAAGCATTTTTCTGTGGCTTACCTCGCAAGTCGTCTGCGGGGACGATTACAAGGCTAATTTAATTGCCGTAAGACCTACTTTCAACGTTATGGGCTACGTTTTAACACGTAGCCTGAATTTAATGAGGCTGATTGTCTTTACAATATTTGAACTTCCAAATGTAGTAAAAACGGTTTATAGACAGGGAATGTGGTCTGTACTGAAATACATAGTTTGTATTTTTGTGTAAATGCTCATATGGATTGTTATATTAAAGTCATCCACGAGTTTTATGTGATTTGTTTTTTTATATTCAAATCCAGTACAGCTATATTTATTAAATTAACTGTAAAAAAATGGCTTATGGTGAAGATGTTCTTTAGTTGAAGATATTGTGTCTCTTATCAGTTTTTCCACTGACCAACCACCAGTGACTACCAAAATACTACTGGCCTGTTTTATCTGCAATCGATTCAACGAAGATCTCATTAAGAAAACTAGATGCGTTTCTTTGGACTTGACTTTGGAGTTTGACTCTTCCCTATCTTGACAACCATAAACTAACAAGCTCCTCAAAATATTTTGGTGCTTTTCATATATAAACTAAAACATTGAATATGGGAATTGTATTTGAATTGTTATTAAAAAAACACAAAAACGCTGCTGTGATTCAACCGTGGTTGAAAAAAGAGGGTGTTTGGGACTGAAAGTAAAGTGTTGATTTTATTAAAGGAACATAAATCATGCAACTTTAGATGTTGATCCTAAGCACACAAATTTGTCCAGTACTAGTAATAGGAATCACCTTTATCTAAAATTCCTACTAGTAACAGAGTGCTAAGTTTATTAATTAAGAGAAGTTCCCTTATAACTGTATTACCTGAATCTCCAAAAATATGGAGACAAAAATAAATCTAAAATCAGACACCGCGCCTATGTCCCAACATAATGGGAACCCCCTTTTTTAAAGGACTGTGAGTCCATAGAAAGCTATCTTTGATCCCTCACTTTCTTAAGATCCTGAATTCACTTTTTCTGAGTGCATCAAATAAAATATAGTAATGGGAGGGACATTGAATGTAGAGGAAGCTTCTAAGTGCACAATGGACGCATGGCAGATTTAACCACCAGTATTTTCAGTAGTAAACATAATGCTTGTTAGTTTACAAGGACACACCTTCCTGAAAGATCAGTTATAATAAGGTCAGAAAATTATATAAATATATATATATATATATATATATATATATATATATATATATATATATATACATTTTTAGATATTTAGATTTTGTGTTCATTTGTTTAGCTTTCTAAAAAATATTTTACCCATTATTATCAAGTTTAACTATTCAAAATGCTATGCAGAAAAATAATGGCCAATGTGTTCCTTTTAAGTTTCCCTGTTCTTACCTTTTTCTAATCTAACACATGATGCTTATATCAGAAACATACATTATATTGAGTCATCCTATACACATACAGATTTAATATATTCAAAAAAAATGTTTTCCACACCCCCAGAGTTGCTTACATAGGCACCATGTGCTAACCAATAGAAACACTGCATTCAAGTACATTTTCAATCCTATACTAAACTTCAATCCAACAGCAGAAACAATGCAGAAACCTATAGCAAAACTGGTGAGTTGCATCATTCAAGGGAGGGGACAGAGAGAACTAAGCCTACAAATATCATGATGCTTTGCTGCAGAAACTGCTGTATCTGCTGTTCTGATTGCTCAAATGAATTATTATTTTGAATTATATCTGTAATGTGTTTTGTCTACAATGTAATATAATGCAATAGAAAGTTAATAATGGAAAATATATGTACACATATTGGAAATGTAACTTGTTCCTTTCAGCTATATTATTCTTTTAATTATATGCTTTACTGAAAGTTTCTCTTGGCTTGCGTGGAATTCTTTGAGAGAAAATTGTTTAGGCATAACTGTGAATAATAATGGATTGTCTGTCATCTGTCTATTTTATGTTGAAGATATCAGTGAAGCAGCACTCTGTGTTAAATAAATAAAAACCTTATCACAAAGAACACTCATTCTGTGGCCTTTAATTGTATGCGTCAGTGACTATATTTTCCTTTAAGGAAACATCAGCTGCTAATCTTTTCATAAGCGTAACTTCCTTTTTGCTTTGGGTAATAATATCTTCATTTTAAACAAAAAAAGAAATATATATATATATATATATATATATATATATATATATATATATATATAGCATTTAAAATATAAAAGGAAGAACATTCTCAAAATTATATTAAAATTATAATAAAATGTCTTACCAAATCTAATATTTTATAACATTATGCACACAAATAGTTACTTGCTTGCTTAAAAAAGTGTACACTATTTTCAATAGTTACACAAATATAATAGAATTTCACTCCCTGTTCCACAGAGTAGTAAACAATATATTAAAAACAGACAAAATGCTATAATTTCCAAATTTTAGAATAGCCCTGCGGAATATGTTGCAAATAAACAATAATATGAGACAGAGAGACAGAGAGAGAGAGAGAGAGAGAGAGAGAGAGAGCGAGAGAGAGCACATACTCTATATTTCTAAACCTTTATTTTCTTAAAAGTTCATAAATAAAATGTAAATCTTCATTCAGACTCTTTATCTGCAAAAGTTAATTGCTGTTTTGTCTCCATATTACCTGATAATTAGGATAATACAGTATGATTATATTGTCCTGTTTCCTTAATTCAAAGGGTCATTAAAATAAATTGCATGATGAGAAGTGAGATAACATATCATGGCTTGAAAATATTTGATATGTTAGTAAGATCTTTATTCACATCAATCAATTTAGCAACTTTCTGGTTGGGATGAATAAATTCAGCATATGGATAAGCCTTTGATATACTCGAACAATCTATATCTTACACCAAAGATATATGGGAGTAGGCAGAAACCATCAACTATGAGTAGTGTGGATGGACATCCCACCTGTGGTATTACAGAATAAAACACTGGGGGAGCATGGGCGTGAGGTCAGTTTAAATTCCGGGTAGTTAACTAGGATCCATGGTGGTCCAGTGTTTAGGATTTTGTGCTTTAATAACTGCGACCTGGGTTTGATTGCAGTCAGGGAACAAGAGGTCACACCACCCTGGAGCCATGCAGGGTTGGACCTGGTCAGTAATTGGATGGGAGACCACCTAGGAATAGCAGGAGCTGTATGCTGTGACCCTCTGGAGAAGGAACTCGCAACCTACTCCAGTACCTCTGCCATGAATACCAAGTGGATCAGCATAGTGTGTTTTGGTCCATGAGGTCACGAAGAGTTGGACACGACTGAATGCAAACACACAGTGAACTATATTCTGTCCTACATTCAGAGGCAAGATGTATTTCTCTGGTTAGTGCTGCCTATAAAACTTGGAGGAAATTAAAGTGTATTCAATGGATGGCAAGTAGTAAATCATATTTCTCATCAGCGTTCCCGTTATACAAAAAATACATGGATTTGGTAAACAAGAGTTTACAGAGTGAATATACTACATCAAGAGTATCTGGCATTAATATATGAATGTGTTATATACAGGGAGAAAATAGAATGTATACTGCAATATGTAGCCTAATATTAACCCACAATTCAGCATGATTTGGGGCAATCCTTTGGTAGAGAAGACCAGAGAAAAAAAAATCACAGGTTAAGTGAGGTAAAAGGAAGATTGAGTTCTGATGTGGATTAATAAGCTGAAGTGTCTGCTGTTAGAATCAGGTTGATAATGGTGGTTATATCATTCAAGGAATGTTTTATCTGTACTGCACTTGAGCCTCAGTAGGACTGTAAACAGCAGGATTGCTTAGTATTTAGTGACATGGGATCTACTTTTTCAGCTGTCGTTTTATAAACATCTACCACCAGCATGAGGTCAAGTATCCCTCTGGGTCAGATTCAAGCATGTTGCACACTCATGCATCCCACTGCTCTTCCACTCCTGCACCAAGAAGCTCCACAGACAACTAGGAAGTTGCAATACATTGTACTCTCCAAACAAACAGGGTGTGCTTGTCTATCACTTTGAGATCTACCTTTCGTTTCTTGGAGATCTACCAGTAACTTTATATTAAATTTTGGGGCATATATCATTTTGTTCCAGGTAACATTTTTACTAGTGTTATAGGAAAATAATGCCAACCAGAAAGTTTACTGCTGTTTTGTCATTTGTATTAAATATTTAGTTTCATTGTGTTAAACCAGGTATAGATCACAATCAACCCTTTGGAAAAAAATGCTTTTAAATACCAAAAAATATTTTTTCTTATTAGCCTACCCCATAGGTGCCCACTTTCAGTCACATTTACTGTCCTAGCTGGCATACTTCTCATTGATACATTGTGATCACCTTCATTAATGAACCATGGCTGATGATCTGGTCACCTTTTGTTTCCACTAAACTCTCGGTTCATTCTGTATCATTATGTTTACTTTTGTTTGTCTTTCCATTTATTTGTTAGAAGTCATTGCAGAGAACTGCAAAATATGTAGACAGTTCCATTATAATATTTATGTGTGGCATGTTATGAGATCCTCACCTTGCTTAAATCTCATCTCTCATGAAAAAAGCAAGGGCTCCCCTTTGACGATCTCACTACTATTTTCCTGTGTCCTCAAAGATAAATTCCAGACTAAAGTACAAAACACTCTAAAGAACAACTCCTACTTGGGTCTCCAGATATAATTCAAGCCATCGCCTACACCTAGCACATGGCACGTGCCTCTCCTGGCCCCACGGTCACCTTGTCCTATTCCCACTACATTACTTTTCCTGAGTCTTCCACACTTTTTGGAATTTTCTATCTTACTTCCTTTTACTCTCGCCTATTTAAAGTGCAAACTGGCAACACATCTGTTCAGATAAACATATCACCTACCCCTTTACCTCCCATCTTCAAAACAAGGCAAACTATTATTGTTGGCTCACAACTTTCTCTAAATAATGTTCCAACAACCATACACCAAGGAGCGCTCTCACCCCATGTCTCTACCAACCACAATTACCTCCTAGATTGTACTGTCTCAAAACATTACCCTTCATTCCCCATTTACCATTTCTTAGGCTTTTCTTTGATTTTGGAATCTTGTACTAATTTTATATTAAACTTCCATGAGGATCTTTCCAAGGGTAATTGTTTCTTTATAATCTTCATGGACATCTGTCAAAGGTCGGACCAACTAATTGGAGCTCTTTCTGTATTTACTATTCATTTTTTTAATAATTTCTGACACCAATATGTAATCAATCCTTACTAAAGTTTGAAGTCTGTGAGAGTAGTGAGTGAAATCTCTTTCCTTAGCATGGAAGGTCCTCCATGAATCGTATAACTCGTTGCTTACTAGAGGTTCTTGAAACCAAAGAGTCCGGTTTCTGACTTTTCTCAGATTTTCTATCAATTTCTGCATTTAAGCAGAGGTTGAAATCTCCACAGATTATACGTTTGTTATTACCATATCTTTTAATAATTTTAAGTACGGTAATCGGTTAAGGAAACTTATCTGGCCAGTATTTGGGACATAAATGTTGACTACTGTATATTTTTCCTCTTAAATAAGTCGTGTCTAGATAATATATCTTTCATTAGGATCCTTTAGTGTTAATTCTTCTTCTAATTTAATTTTTTTGTTAAAATAGATTGAATCTCCGCGTTTTTTTTATAAGTTGCATGAACGCCCTCCCTAAAATTTTTCAAACCAAAGCATGGGATCTTTCCAGTTGCCCAATGGGTTTCTTGCAGACACAATATATCAAATTGGCTTTTTCCTAAATTTCTATCTGTCAAGTATCTTTTAAATGGCACATTGAGTCCCTGAACATTCTGACTAGCAATATTTAAAGTTGTCATATTTCTTTTCTAACTTCTCCCCCCTCCTCTCCTCCCCTGAACCAGGCCATTCCCCCCCACCCACACGCACACACACTGGTGGCATTCCACCAACACTCCATGTTACTCTATACATATAATTGGTCTATTAATAACCTTTTTGTTTTAGTGGTAGTTTGGTGCTCCATTCACACACACAATCATCTCCACCTCCTCTCCCGCGATGCGGCTTAATTCTGACACCACGGTGGAGGTAAGGAGAAGTTGAACTTCATTGTTCAAAATTCAGACCTAGGCAGCAACACCCCCTGTCGTGGATAATGTAAATAAAAGTTCTATAATCAGACTCTCAACAGATATAATAGATTATCCCATTGTTCATTAGGTTAAACACAACAAACTTTAATATTTAGCTAAGCTTCCAAGAGTATAGTAATTCGTTACTTGTTTCTTGTTGTAAATCTAGAGGGTCGGGAAGGGGAAAGCAGAAAATAATAATGGAAAGAAAGATTTTTTTTTAACTTATTTCTGACTGACAAAAGAAGGCAATGTGAAAGCAGTGTTAAAGGCTATAGAAGCTATGTTCAGCTGTCATCATTTGCTCCCATTCCTTAGACTATTAGCCCTTCTTCATAGACAATGATGTATATGCCTGTGTAAAAGAAGAGGTCAGCTTGTTCTAAATTGTCCGTCTAGCTTTACAGCTAAAAAAGTGTTCAGATGTAAAAATGTATGTGACCTTTTGCTCTATATCAAGGAAAAGAAATATGTTGTTGACAAGGGTGACAGATTACACTACAAATGTTTACCTCTCAGTATTTTCTTTGTAGAACATTTTTTAGGAAGAAGGGCTTGTGTGAAATGTACTTGATGTGTGATTACTGTGAAATATGGCATGTTCACAGCAAACAAAACAGAAAACCATACTATAGTGATTGCAAGAGATCCCAAAACCCAAATAATCTCAAATAAACAAATAGTTATTTAATGAAATAGTTTATAACAAATTGAATTCTATTTTGGTTATTCATGTTTTATACTCCCATATTAGTCACATTGTTTTATGCATAATATGTGTATTTATTTTAACATATACAATAGCTGTCCTTTTTGTGTAGTATTAGATATTATTAGTATACATTTGCAAGAGAAAACCAGAATCCATATCAGAGATTACTGGTGGTTGGCTTCTTTATAATACAGTGGATGCACCCCGTCAAGGTCATTGTTTAGACCCATAAAATTAATTTAAATTGTTCTTAACCAGATTTTATTAAGTTCATTTATTTATGCATTTAGAACAACAATATAATTTACCCACATCACCAAAGTCAACATCTATTAGCATTCTACATGTTTTTACTGTCATGCTGGTTTATGCCCAAACTCTGTCAATGACATTCTCATTGGCACTGGGAAGTGAGTAAATAAATAAAGATAATGTATAATATATATAATATTCTTCTTCTTTCTATTACTATATGTTGATATTCTCTTTCTCTCTCTCGTCTCCCTCCATCTTTCTCCCCCCCCCCCCCTTCTCTCCCTGTCCAACCCGCTATCTCTCTCTCTCTCTCTCTATATATATATATATATATATATATTTATTTATTTATTTATAGACATGTAGTAAATATATATTTGTGTGCACATTTTATAATCAATAAAAAAAAAAATTGTTACCCACTCATAATTCCAAGGAATACAGTTATTGGACTGCTCTCTGGCAACCTTGATGCGGACATGCAAATGAGCAGACAATGGGCTTTCAGTCCTTAATCCAATACCACTTTATGTCTCCTTTTAGCATATGCCTGCTGTAATAACACAGCTTTCACACATAGCATAAGATGGATTTTGCACAACTTAGGACACCTACCCACAGACAAGCCCTCAGAGTACAGGAAATAAATAATACATTTGTGTTCACATTTGGACGTCTAAAAATTAATTAGGTTATGTGATTCTGAGTAGAAATAAAAGCAGAGTACTTAAGCACTTCTTAATAAAATAAAGTACATAAAAGTTGTTAGATACATAGGTATATTATGTTCCTAGTGAATCCAGAAACCATCCATATCGGTATACATAAACAACTCCAACGTTCCCCCATGGAGATATGTAACTGCGGAAAGAGAAGGTAATAGGATATGTACTGAATAAAATAGATAAGATAAAAAGTCCCTGTACTGCCAAATTAATGTGATAAGGTTTTAATGCTCTTGTATTACTGAATTTATCTCAATTTTAACACAATACCTGGGCATGTTCGTATTGTTTATCACTTGTCTCTATGAGAGATAATTAATCATGTGATATAAAGTCATTAGTGGAGCGTTGGGATATTGTTTAATGTAATTTATGCTTAAAATATCCAATTTTCAATCTCAATTATCTAACACACTCAAAAATACTAATAACAACAACCAGTTGTGCTTAATTTCTGCAACAACTTTAAAGGGCCACTGTATTTCTTAGAAAAAAAGGTACTTCTTTGTGATGTGTCTAATAAACTAATAACGCTAGTAGCTGTGTAAGCTACGGACATAAAAACATTAATAGCTTACACGTTTTTTTGTTATAAAATAGCTTTATGACTTTCACTGTTTAATTATGTTCTTAGGCAGACTCAAAAGGTTTCAAATGTACATATTTTATTCATTGTACATGGGTCCTTTAACTGTTTATTGATGAACTTAGTAAATAAAACCGAATCAATAAAGTTTTGAATTAGTCTGGGGGGCAACACAAAGGGATCGATCAGCAACTGACAAATTTATTTTCGGCAGCTCTGCAAACTGTAACAAAATGTCACCATTTGATAAATAGCAAATTCTTATCAGTCTTTAAAGATGGGGCAGTTTGACTTGGAAGTGTTGGACCTTTCATCTTAAGCCTCTTCATCTGAAGCCATTTGGTGGTTTTAATGAGGAATGCAAGTGCTTACCAGCAAGATCAATTAGGAAATAAATAGCAGAGATACCAGAAACACACGGCACTGCAGGCTATGTGCCAGATACCAGGTCATGGCTGGGGGAGAAGCAATGGAAAAAAATATTGGTTTTCCAGTGTGAAACGTACATTTTGCAATGTGTATTGTAGGAACCAAGAGATGTAACTGCAATGCATACTGGGTAGCACATTGCATTACAAAATAAGCAGAATAAGCAGTTGTTGGAGAGACAAGGAGACGAGAAACATAGAACACATTACACTACCATAAAGTGGCAAAGTTATTGCAGAAATGAAAAACGAACAAATAAATAAATATACTCTCAATTTGTTGTTATTAACAAATCTTAGACAATGGGCACATTTGCATGTGCCTGCCCAGGCTCCCAGAATGCAGTGTAATAACTGTATTTAAATGGATTAAGTTTTAAATGGGGAAGTGGGAGAATCAAATTCAATTCCCCAATTAAAACTTAATCCATTTATATTATTTAGTGTTAACCACTAGCGAGTTATACAGGTCACTGTATTACATAAATAATAACTGTATTTGTCAAAATTCTACGCAAGAAACAAGTTTTTTAAATTTGTTTTAGATGTTCTATTTATTTACTGTACTATTTATTTACTGTACTACTGTACGGTGGAGGGCTTCTATCTCTGCCCACCATAAATTAAATGATTGTTGTGGTAAACTACCTCCCCACAAAATCTACTACACAAGCTAGGAACCTGATCCAAGATGATGCGAGACAGTAATCTTGAAACAGTGCTGCCTTTGAGTAGGTTTCCTGGCTTGTACTTAATCCATCCCGGGCTTTGCTTAAAACTGTGTAATACAATAGGCCCAAAAGCAGGACATTGCATCAAAGGATGGAACTACAGCTTTCCAGAACTGTAATATCACCTCTCACACAAACCACTTGCACAACTGTATAACGGATCCCTCCAGAGTCCTTATGCTATTAATTAAACTCAAAGTTTTTGAACATATATGAACATATATTCGTTTTATAATTGTGCCATGGTCTTTTAAGGGCATTTGGAAGCATCCTTGTTTTAGTATTAAAATAAACTGGAGTGGGGTTCCAGTTCCTTCTAAATAAACTGGAGTGGGTTGCCAGTTCCTTTTAAATAAACTGGAGTGGGTTGCCAGTGCCTTCTCCAGTGGGCCGCAGCATACAGCTCCTGGTATTCCTGGCTGGTCCCCCATCCGAGTACTTACCAGGCCCTTGCATAGATTCAGGGTGGTGTGACCTCTTGGTTCCCTGACTGGAATCAAACCCAGGTTTCAGTGGTGAAAGCACCAAATCCCAACCACTGGACCAACAGGGAACCCATACAGTGTTTCTATTGCAGCTAGATGTACTAGCCACATTTCCTCAACAGCATTTTGGAACAGCACTTTATTGAGGGGCGACATTTTCTTTCCTCTGTTTATGTGGTCTGCTACTTTCTCTGGAGCTTGTGTCCTTGTAAACTAATCACCTACGTCTTAGACCTAATGAAGGCACAAGGATGCCACATTCCTATTTGTTAGATAAAAGTTTCCAGTCCGTGTATCAATTCCACATCAGCATAATTACATATGAAAATTTATAGATAAAATTATATGTACTAAACTAGAAGCTATATTATTTTGTTCACATTATAGAAGAGTTTGGCTTAATTTCAAGTGTAGATCCTAAAAGTCACCCTTTAATCCCATAATGCATTAATATTATACTAGCGACTTTGAAGCCTCTCAATGCTGTTTGCCACACAATGCAAGCCTTGCTATGCACGGCTTCTCTCTCCCTCCTTCCCTTTTTCTGTGTCCTCTACCTCCCTCCCTCTTCTCTCCTTCTCTCTCCTCTCTGCCTTCAGCACCAGTTGCAGGCCTCACAATGAGCACCCATGGCGCACATTGCAGGCCTCCCATCACAAATGACAGGATAATAGTACATTTTTCTCTCCCCCAGTGTCTCTTCCACCACTCCCTCACCTGTGTCGCTTCCCCCTCCCTCCCCTGTGTCTATTTCCCCCTCTCCCTCCTCTTTGTCTCTTTGAGCCCTCTCCCTTCCCTGTGTCTCTTCCCACCTCTCCCTCCCCTAGGTCTCTTTGCCCTGCTCTCCCTCCCCTGTGTTTTTCCCCCTCTTTCACCCATGTGTCTCTTCCCCCCACTCCCTCCTGTGTCTCTTTTCCCTCCTCTTCCAAAATCTCTCACCCACATGTCTCTTTCCCCCACTCCCTCCCCTGTGTCTCTTTGCCCCCCTCTCCCTCCCCTGTGTCTCTTTCCCCCTAGTCCCTCTCCTGTGTCTCTCTTCCCCTCTCTCTTCTGTGTCTCTTACCCCCCTCTCCCTGCCCTGTCCCCCCCCTGCCCTGTCCCCCCTCTCCCTGCCCTGTTTCCCCCCCTCTCCCTGCCCTGCTTTCCCCCCTCTCCCTACCCTGTTTCCCCCCCCTCTCTCCCTCCCCGGTGTCTCTTTCCCCCCTCTTACTCCCCTTTGTCTCTCCCCCTCTCTCCCTCCCCTGTCTCTCTTTGGCCCCCTCTCCCTCTGTCTCTCATTTGACGTTTACAGGTTTGAAAACGAGCTTGGCGGCGGTTAAACCCGTAACTTTTTCCAAGCCCGCAAGGCTAAAATTGTAAATCGATATTGCTCAAAGCCTTGCGGGCTTGAAAAATAAGTTATAGGTTTAACCGCCGCCAATGTTTTTTCAAGCCCTTAACCCCGAAGCCGTCGGATGCTATCAAAAGACGCCAATTGAATAGCAAATTAGCTTGCAACCTCACTTACAGGCTTCATGCCTGGGAGGCACAAATGACGGGATAGTATTTAATCCCCCCCCCCCCCCATCTGGCACTCCCTCACCTGTGTCTCTTCCTCCTCCCTCCTCCCTCCCCTTTGTCTCTTTCCCCCCTCTCTCCCCTTTGTCTCTTCCCCCTCTCTTACTCCGCTGTGTCTCTTGCCCCCTCTCCTGTCTTTCTTTGGTCCCCTCTCCCTCTGTCTCACATTTGACATTTACGTGTTTGAAAACATTTGCGGGCTAGGCGGCAGTTAAACCCATAATTTTTTCCAAGCCCGCAAGGCTTAAATCGTAAATGGATATTGCTCAAAGTCTTGCAGGCTTGAAAAAAAGTTACTGATTTAATCATCGCCATTTTTTTTTAAGCCCGTAACTCGGAAACCATTGGGAGGCCGCCAAAAGACGCCAATTGAATAGAAAATTAGCTTGCAACCTCACTTACAGGCTCCCTTCAAGTGGTTCGGAGCCTCTCCCCCCCTCTACCTTGCTGGCCTCGCAATAAGCTTCTTTGGCGTTCATTGCGAGCCTCTTCCCCCCCCTCTTCTTTACAGTCTCTCCCCCTTCTATTTTACTGCTCATTGCAGGCCGCTGCATGTGCTGCAAGCACGTATCTTTGTGAGCGTTACAGATAAACTCGCATTTACGACAACTATAGATAAAATTACGGCAATAAAATTTGAAGCCATAGTAATGCTGATTGTCACCAAATGTGAGGTTATGGCCCCTCTGAGCAGCTAACCTTTGGCGTTCATTGCGAGCCCCACGATGAGTGCCTTCCTCTCCCCCTGTGTACTTTATAGGCCACGCACTTTAGCACCCTTGGAGCTTATTGTGGGCCTCTCTCCCTGTGCTAATACCTTGGGTTAAGTCTTACTGCCTTTGATTAAGTGTTACTGTTTAGCATGAAGTCTTATTGCTTAGGGCTCGTATTTTTTCGGCCTCCATTTATTTTCTCGCTTTGGCAATAAAAAAAAAAAAAAGACAAAATATACCTCAAATTAATTTGCAACCTCGCTCACAGGCTTCCTGGCACTGCCCCTGAGCTGTGTGTGAGTGTGTAATCACATTTGAGGCATATTTGTGTATTTTTGTAGTTTGGTGTTTCGGCCGTTAAATGCGTATTTTTGCTGGCTGCAATTTCTCAGCCGTCGCTAAGTCCCAAGCTGTATGTGCCGTAATTTCGGGGCATCACTAAGTTGCGGTGAGCGCCTTCTGCGCTCTTTTTACCTAAGTCCCGTGTGTCTCGGAATGAGCAACTGTGGCGCTCATCTCCACTAGCGCAATGAGCTCCTTTGGCGGCGGGCCGCAATTTCTCAGCCGTCGCTAAGTCCCAAGCTGTATGTGCCGTAATTTCGGGGCATCACTAAGTTGCGGTGAGCGCCTTCTGCGCTCTTTTTACCTAAGTCCCGTGTGTCTCGGAATGAGCAACTGTGGCGCTCATCTCCACTAGCGCAATGAGCTCCTTTGGCGGCGGGCCGCAATTTCTCAGTTGTCGCTATGTCCCAAGCTGTATGTGCCGTAATTTCGGAGGCATCACTAAGTTGCGGTGAGCGCCTTTTGCGCTCTTTTTACCTAAGTCCCGTGTGTCTCGGGATGAGCAACTGTGGCGCTCATCTCCACTAGCGCAATGAGCGCCTATGGCGCTCATTGCCTAAGTCCCTTCGGCGCTCATTGCCTAAGTCCCTTCAGCGCGCATTGTCTAAGTCCCATGGGTGGCGGGGATGAGCGACTGCTGCGCTCATCTTCGCCAGCACAATGAGCTCCTTCGGTGCTCATTGCCTAAGTCCCTTCAGCGCTCAATGTCTAAGTCCCACGGGTTGTGGGGATGAGCGCCTGCTGCGCTCATCTTCGCCAGCGCAATGAGCGCCTTTGGCTCTTGGAGCATTCCGGCTCTTGGAGCATTACAGGTATAATTTATTGTGTGATGTGCCATATCAGCTCTGCTAGGGTTGGTGTAAGATATTAAATATGTGCGATATGATGGATGTGAAATTAAGACATTTATCTGTTACAGTTAGACTGCAGATAAAGCTGGTATTACGGTAATTCAGTAAGTGCAGCAGACACTCTTTTAAGGGGATGTCTTAAAATGGATCCAGGATAGTGTAAAAATGTGCATGCTGTGGCGCTCCAAGAGATACAATTATGTGGCCTGTATATGTTTATTCAAGTACCCCCTCTTGCGTAATGAAACTGTTCCTGTCACAGAACAGAGCTATAAATGACACCACAGGAGGTGATAGTTTGACAGCAGAGAGATACAGAATACTGAGCAGGGCAGCGCAGGAAGTGTCCAGCACTTCATATAAATAGCCACACAATATTTCAACATTTATTAAATGCACAAAAAAATAAAATTGCATAAAAAAGTAATAATTTAGGTTTATGTGCTGCCAATAATAACATGTTGTGCATGATGCATACAGAACACAACTCAGGAATTTTATTTAAAGGGCAACTGTAGCCCAAATAACACTTTATATATGGCTACTTTAAATAATATGCCTGCTGAATTGCTGTTGTTTTTCAGTGGTTCGCTATTCTCCATGACCCTATGGTGCGCAGCACACCAGGCACATCTTGTGTCTGGTTGTGCCTATCCATAAGGCTTTCATGACAAAGATACTGGAGTAGGCTTTGCCAGTTCCTTCTCCAGTGGACCACAATTTGTCTGACCTCTCTGCTATGACCTGCCTATCTTGTGTGATTCTACATTGTATAGCCCAAGCATCGACACCATGACAAGGTCGTGATACAGAAGGGGGCCTGTTGTATTAACCAGCTTTAAAGCATAGCATAGATGATGCATGAGTTAGGAGACCTACCCACTGATAACACTGTTTCAATCATAAATGGATCTCATTAGTGTTCGGGTTGGTTCTTAACTATATATTCTGTGGGAAGTATTTTTACCACAACATCATTTAGCTTATGGTGGACAAAAGAGGGATATAGAAGCCCTCCACTGTATGTTTGTGTTCTGTCCTTCAGTCATGTCCAACTCTCGGTGACCAAATGGACGCTGCACGCCAGGCACATCTGTATATGTTTCTGGTTGTGCTTATCCATATGGTTTTCATGGCAAAGATTCTGGAGTGGGTTGCCAGCTCCTTCTCCAGTGGACTGCGATTTGTCTGACCTCTCTGCAATGACCTGCCCATCCTATGGTATAGCTCACAGCTGCATTAGGTACTCAAGGCCTTTCACCACAACTAGGCAGCAATCCAAACAGAGTCCATATAGAGTACAGTAAATAAATAGAACATTTTTTGTTCACATTTAAACTTATTTCCTGCTCAGAATTTGCATATAACTATTTTTCTCAGAATTCTGAGCAGGAAATATGTTTTTTATTTTATTTTTAGACGTTCAAATGTGAAAACAAATGTAATATTTATTTGCTTTACTAATGTACGGTGGAGGGCTTATAACACTCTTTTGCTCACCATAAGTTAAATGATATTGTGGTTACTAGCATGCATCTGAAAGATCCCATTTAAAAAAATTCAAAAACAATGTTTGTGTGAGAAATAATTGATCTGTATAGTGTAGTAAATGTATATTAAGTGCATTAATTGTGTTATTCTCCTCTGTCCTGATATGCTACAGGAAACAAAGGGTAAGTGCAGTCAGTGAGTCTTAAAGATGTCTGAACAACTGGTGTATTTACATTCTGTGCTGCATTCTGGATCGCTACCTTGACGTGGTGAGGGGTCTTCTGTACTTCAATAAACCTGTGAGCTATGCCATGTTGCATCACCCAAGATAGGCAGGTCATTGCAGAGAGGTCAAACAAATTGTGATCCTCTGGAGAAGGAACTGGCAACCCACTCCAGTATCTTTGCCAAGATATTCTTTTGTAGAAGCACAATCATGATTAGAAGTAGCATCATATCTAATGAAGTGATTGGGCCAAAGAAGAGAGGACACCCAGCTGTGGATGTGTCTGGAGGGGAAAGGAAAATCCGCTGCTCCAACGAACAATTCAGCATAAGAACCCGGAAGGTTAGAACTATGAACCAAAGCAAGCTGGACATGGCCAAGAATGAGATGACAAGGTATCCTGGGAATTTGTGAATTCAAATAGACTGGTATGGTCATTTCATATCAGACAACCACCATATCAGATCTTCTGGTCAAGAATCCCACAGAAAAAAAATCAATCAAAAGGTGGTCAATACAATACAGTGATCTATTACAATCCAATGAATGCCAAAATTCAAATTCAAAGCTCCAACCATGGATGCAGAAGATGGTATGGTTGTGTATTTCTACAAGGATAATCAATCCTTCATAAATGCAGCACCAAGAAAAGATGTTAGTCTCATTATAGGAGATTGGAATGCTAAATTAGGGAACCAAAAGATACCTGGAATTACTGACAAGTTTAGCCTTGGAGTATGAAACAGATCAGAGAATAGTAGAATTGTTTAAAAAACTAGACATGATATATAGAATGCCTAAAGGACTGTGGACAGAAGTTTGTGACATTTTCTAGAAAACAGCAACGAAGAATATCCCCCCAAAAAAGAAAACTAAGACGGAAAACTGGCGGTCTGATGAGGCTTTGAAATTAGCCCAGGAAAGAAGGAAAGCAAAAGGTAGTGGAGATTTTCATCCAGAGGATAGCAAGAAGAAATAAGGAGTCATTCTAAAATGAGCAATGCAAAGAGATAGAAGAAGATAACAGAATGGAAAAGTCGAGAGATCTCTTCAAGGGATTCAAGAGATCCTTTCATGCCAAAGTGGGAATGATAAAAGACAAAAATATTATGGACTTAACAGAAGCAGATCAGTTAAAGAAGAAGTGTCAGGAGTACATAGAACATGTATACAAAAAAACTAAATAGAGGTGCTCAATCAGAGAATGAACTAACCTTAATAGGTTAGTTCATTGGACATGATAAACACTCTGAGAACAACCTCTTTTAGCACACTTGTGCCCGTAACAGGGAGAAATATCCCCAGTGGATGCTGCCAAAAGTGAAGAGTGTGCATCCTGGAGCTGTGATGCTCGCAAAGGAGCTAGGAGCAGGCAGGAAGTAAGAGAAAGGGAGGTATGGAAAAGGGTCTTGGGGGGAGAAAAGCTGTGGGGAAAAGGCTTTAGGGAAGGGTGCTGTTATCTGAAGGGGTCTTAGGGGAGTGTCACTGAGTAAGTTGGTACCGGTGGTGGTGGGGGGGCAGAACAACATTTTGTATACAACCCCCCCCCCCTTCCCCCTTGAGGAGGGGGCAAACTTTTATTTTTTGCATCTTGTGCCCCTCCATTGTCTAGCTTGCCACTGTTAGTGAAGAGAAGTCACAATGACATCTAACAAGTGCTGACAAAATGCTTAACAACAGAAGTACAACAGGACATGAACAGAGTTGCTAAAAATGGAGCTACAGTACAAAGTCATGTTAAAAAGGGGACAGAAAAAGTGTAACTGCGTTGTAGCATCAAAAGTGGAGATAAAAGTGAAGATAAGCACTGAAGTTAAAAAGTTGGGCTAAAACTGGAGATAAAAGTGGAGATTAAAACAAATGGAGGACAAAATGAAGATAAAACCAGAGATAAAAAGTTGAGTTAAAAACTGGAGATAAAAGTGGAGATAAAATGTGGAGTTAAGAAGTGAAAATGAAAACTGGAGATACAACTAGAGATTAAAAAAAATGGAGGAAAAAAATGTAGATAAAAATAAAAAACTGGAGATAAAAGTGGAGATAAAATGTGGAGTTAAGAAGTGAAAATGAAAACTGGAGATACAACTAGAGATTAAAAAAAATGTAGGAAAAAAATGTAGATAAAAATAAAAAAATGGAGATAAAAGTGGAGGGGAACAAGAATTTTTTTTTTTTTTTTGCACCAAGGCCCTCTTTTTCTTTTAGGTCTGCCACTGTATATAGCCATTTACTGGAATAAGAAAATTGTCAGGACATTTGCATAAATATATTAGGTTATCCCACACCTGAACAGCAGAATCCTTCCAAATATGCAAATTTAACATTTACATTTCAGAATAAATAATACTCCTTTCACCATCTACTTATTACATTTTAGGAGAGCCTTTCAATTATCATATTGCAAAGTACATGGTACCTGAGTGGTTAATGCACATTTATCACAAGTCTGACTGATTGTTTTGTTTTCATTAGCCTTACCGTCCCCTCATTTATGACAGCTGACTTATGAGAGCCATTGTTTATCTGTTTACTCACATTACTATTTCAATTTCAAAATTATATTTCAATTGAAAGGGAAGCACGCTATGTGGACAGAGAAGAAAGGAACAAACCCTTGAAATATAAGCACCTTGGCAGCCAGCGGAAGCAGGTGTCTGCTCCAACTGTACTAACACAAGCTGGATAATGAGAGGCTCTTTTTCATCCATCACTTTGACAGGCACTGGGTGACATTGCTGTCAGGTCTAAAAAGCTGAAAGTTTTGCGAAAGGGAGAAACAAAGGATTCGGGATAAACATCATCAAAGATGTTAAAGGAATTTTTTAGGCAAAACATGCTTTCTATAAATGTTTTGACTAGATTCATTAATTTTATCATCCTCATAGTAGTTTTTAAAATAGCAACAGATTATTACTTTTTTTCCTGTTCATTCACATGAGAGGTGCCATCTTGCACAGCTGTGACCCATGGCCATGCAAAAAGGTGATGGCATCACACTAACAGTGTCTCATACTGCTCTGATGCACAGCTTTGCATTGTTGAGACACTGGTTGTGTAAACCCCCTCCTTTGTGGCTTTGGGTATGGTCTTAGGTCACAGCTGTTCATAATGGCAATTCTAATGAGGGGAAAAAAGAAATTGGAAGGTTCCAGAAGGAAATGGTAATATTTTATTATGGGAGCTTGTTAGAAGTAAGTGAAGTTTTTTATATCATCATTACATTGCAGATGATAACATTAACTAATCTAGTTAAACTAAAACAAAAACATTTTGCTGAAAGAGTGCCTTTAAAGCATAATTTATATAGCATTAAATGAGGTATAAGAAGGCTTCTTTAAATAACCACTGCAGTCATTTTTTTGGCCCTTTGAATAACTACACTTGATAAAGGGCAAAATGGTTTTAGAAAACAATAAATAAATAAACACAACATTTACATTTTCAACTTTTATATGCAATTATTATTTACTTGCAGTTTCATTTTATTTTCTCAACTTATTCTGCTGCTACTTTCTCAGAAGAGTGAGTTCTTGTAATGAATTTTTCTTTTTACAATAAAATAAAAAATATAAAAATAAAACAATAAATGGTTAAAACTGTAAAATAAAATCTAATTAATAATACTCACCTACCTTTATGATCCTCAGTGATGATCATCGGCACACTTCTCAATCTTCTTACCTGGACTCCCCCCCCCCCCGAAAATGGCAGCAGCAAAGGCCATTACATTTTAAAATGTCCTTTATGCTTCAGCTAATCAGAATCATTTTTAACATGTTACCCCCTGCTCATGTTCGTGGGAAATTTAATTTGACTAATCAGAATGCTCAGATTCATGGACTTTATCAATCTGAGCATTCTGATTGGTCAAATAAAATTTCCCGGATAAAATGAGCAGGGTGAAATCTCAAAAACTATTCTGATTAGCTGAAATATGATCGACATCTATTTCAGTCAATTAAAATGTTTGTAAATATCTGTTTAAAAATATCTATTTAAGCTGCAACATCACAGCAAAACTCTGTTTATTTTATAGCGCGCCAAGACCTTTCCTGGCCCAGAAGATGAGGACAAGGCCTTCAAGCAAGACTGAAGAGGACCAGAACTTCTTCAATTAAGTTGGATATTGCAATAAGTCCCAGGCAGAAGATTTAGAACAAGGGTGTTGATGATCATCGCTGGAGGATCATTAAGGTAGGTGAGCATTATTGATTTTTTTACAGGTTTAATTATTTATTGTTTTAATAAATTTTTTATTGTATTTTTGTTTTTTATTTTACATTTTTTTGTTTTAATGTATTGGGTGTGCATGACCCTACATATGTGTAACCCAATGTGAATCTGCTTTCGTCCATGTCAATTTTATGTAAATATGTCTTGTTAGTAATAACTGCATATAGCAATTATATGTTAATTTTGACGTTTATTGTATGCAAGACCATTCCCTTCAGAAATCCACAATTGTAGTGAAGAAACGCACGTCGGGTGCCAATATCTAAACATCTACAGAATCATATCTGTTTCACAATAAACAAGTCTCTTGTATACCAGTATAAATGAACTATGGAGTATTTAAAATCACTGTTGAATTTCACAGACCAGGCCTTTAGCTTTACGGGCGCCAGTCAAAGGCTAAGCCAGGAGGACAGCTTTAACACAGTCAGCTCAGCGCTTCATTTTAATAATCATAGCAGTGTTTAATGTGAAACTACCACATAAAAGTTTTAAGCATTACTTTGCAGTATTTTAATACACAATTAGTGCAAAAACACATGATTGATTTAGGCAGAGCTATTGCAACAATGTTTAGTCCACAATACTTTAGCTATTTATTAAATCTGACATTATTACTTTGTTGCATTTTCTGGTAAGTTTGTTCATAAACATTCTACTGACAGACATAATGGACTCGGACAGATAGATTCAAGGAGTGGTGTCAATCACATTCCCTTTATCCTTTTTTAACATATTTCAATTGAAAGTATCCTAATAAAAGGTCATTTTTTAAGAAAATAATAAAATAGAGTGTTTCTTTTCTTATTGACTCACTTTCTAGTGAGAATATGTGAGAACTTTTTGGCAATATAGTTTGTATTTACATCATTATTTGTTTCCTACAGTCCAAACTCATACAATACATACTCTCTTTAATATAACAAGCCTCCAGTAAAAAGAGATCTTGTGAGGATATACTTTTAATGTAACTGACACACCATACAGATACATAAACACATATAAACTCATGATTTGACTGCAGAGAGGGGTATGCACAAATCTAAATGGCCTAGGACAACATAAAAGCTAAATACACCCATGCAAAGTTTGCTAATGTAAGAGAGCAACACTTTCGAAAGCTCGTCATGAAACCTATCAATATGTTTGTCCAATAAAAAAGGTATCACTATATACTGCAATACTCTGATTATTCATCTGGATTATTGCACATTCACGGCTACCTCACTCGTCATAACTAATTTTAACAGAAATACACAATTTGATTAAATTATAGAATTAAAGTAATTTACATAATCCATAAGGTTTTTTTTTATCTTCATTTTCAACAACTCTTTATATGTTATAATGATCCTGTTACAGATGCCAGTATAGTACGTTTCTTGAGTGAACCGACATTTCTAATATAAATTAGATATCATCAACTATAGGGAGTTGTCACTATCCACTTTTTTAAATATAGTCCTTGATATTTAAATACCCAGCAAAATTATCTGAGTAAGGTGTTGGGATTCACTGGTCCTGTGGTCACATCATTGTACATAAATATAGTTTGTGTCAATAACTCAGTAAAAAAAATCAAATGAAATGTTAAATAAAACCAACCAGTAAATTATTTCCTTTATTATCTTGTAAACATAGGAGATATACAGCAGTGTGCGGAATAAAAAGCATATCATCCATATTGGATTACAGAGGAGGCAAAAAATCTGTGTTTATTGAAAACACTGGGTTTAGGCCCAAAAAATACATATTGGATTACCCAAGAGACAAAAACACATACAGACTTATTAAATAGCGATTTAGCCAATTGAATAGGGCTCTATATAAGCACAGAGCATATTATTTTACAGAAGTTTTTAGTTAGTGAACTTCTATCCAAAAGCAAGGTCTTCACTAACTAAAAACTTCTGTAAAAAAATATGCTCTGTGCTTATATAGAGCCATATTCAATTGGCCGAATTGCAATTTAGTTAGGCTGATAGTGCTTATTAGAGTGCACAGAGTGCTGATGAGACTCCACAGGAGCAAAATAATCACATACCCCTAGATTTAATACGCATCATAGGTCCACCAATGTCTATGTAGAATGGAGAATATTGTCATTGCAGCCATCATTGACTATCGGAGCAACTGCAAAGCTTAGTGATATTAGGCGATTGTGCTTATAAGAGTACAAATAGAGGAAAACACCAGGAATCACACACACAGTGTTATTAAAATGCACTAGGGTCAAACACATACAGCCTTATTAAATTGCGATTCAGTAAATTTAAAAGGGCTCTATTTAAGCACACAGCATATTTTTTTACAGAAGTTTTTAGTTAGTGAACTTCTATCCAAAAGCAAGGTCTTCACTAACTAAAAACTTCTGTAAAAACAATATGCTATGTGCTTAAATAGAACACTTTTTCAAATTTACTGAATCGCAATTTAATAAGGCTGATAGAGTTGAAGAGGATGCAACACAGTGCATAGAAGGAAAAACAACTACATACTTGAATACAAAATTGAGGGTTAAACAACCACATATATAGTACATAAGGAAACATCACATAAAATAAAAACAAGACTAAGAACATTAGGGGCTGAAACAAGTGTATAGTGTACTCAGATTGTGAAGAGTAGGGTGTTAGGGAGTTCTGAAGCCCATTGTGTATTATATGATTGATTCTCCTAGTATGCTTAATATTTCATAAAAGTATCATGTGTGCTATATACTGACTAAAAACACAGCTTGTATAGTAGTCTACAATACATGCAACTGTAAAACATCTCCTAGACAACTTTTGCTTTCCAATATGCAATACTGGTAGATGCATTATACTCAAGACAGGTCAGTTTATTTAACCTAAAGAAACTCCACTTAATGGTTACCATTGCCAGACTTTTTTCATTATCTTCATCATCCTTTAAATGGATAGAACTCCACACAACAGGTCCTTCCTTAAATCCCGTCCTTAAACTCATTAACGAATAAGGCTGTCCTAGCCCCTCTAGATT
This sequence comes from Discoglossus pictus, assembly GCA_027410445.1. Taxonomy (NCBI): domain Eukaryota; kingdom Metazoa; phylum Chordata; class Amphibia; order Anura; family Alytidae; genus Discoglossus; species Discoglossus pictus. The sequence goes on from CM050164.1 coordinate 137,703,940, forward strand.
GTGTCTAGTCTTGTAGAGACCCACTCTGTCTCTCTTTAGCTCATTTCAAATGTTCTTTCTCAACAGAGAATGGAGGAAACTATATTCTTTTAGAAACATCTTAGGCTGGGAGGAACTGTAATGCTTCAGCTATATAGTTTACAAGTAGGGGAAATTCTGGCTTGTTGAATCTGTAAAATAAAATCAAAATATATTTTTATTTATATTTTCACTATTTAAGTAGATCAGAAATTAGGATTTTTTTCTAAACTAATTGTTAGGAACATCGTCATCAGATTATCATCCAAAGGCTTCTCACAACTTATTACTTGAAACAGCAAAAATATGTGTTTATGGAAACTCTACTAATATTCATATTCCAAAAGTTTTGCTCACTCCAATCTCAACTGTAGGTATACATTTACCATTATCTAATTCCACTGGGAATATAATTACAAACTTTTGTTTCAAAATAGATGAATATTCATTCACACTTTTGATAATACAACAGTTATAAATTATATAATACCATATTTTAACTATAATGAAGTCCATCCTGTGTTCAAAGTGGAGCTTGTCACAGTTATAATATATTATATTCACTTATCTCCTGCTTTCGGTTCTCCTCACGAATAAGTCCTTCTTTTATCCAAGTTGTCCAAACACTGAATGGTCTTCTTCCAGTCTTCTCCAGTATTCATGGGTATAACTTTATTATGATGTCACCACAGAGCTTGTTATGATGTCACTGTTGAGTATATAATATTACAGTCTTGTGCACAGCCGTTACCCTAGCAACAAGCACATGGTATTTTGTGCAGTGTGCTATGTCTTCCATTATATGGTAACGTATAGCCACACTTCTTTCACCTAACTCCTCTAATGGCCTCACAGGCGTTTCACCAATTTAGTTCCTAGCTAAGAAATGTCACTACCCTGCCCCAACTCTTTGGAACTCCTTGCCTCGCTCCACAAGTCTATCCTTGTGCCTCAAAAACTCCCTAAAAATGCATCTGTTTAAAGAAACGTATCACCAGGTTGTGTGTCAGCAAATTAGCAAATTTGCTTTCTTTGCTGAATTTCAAACTGTGCAATTGCCCCCACCGTATACCTCCACATTAAAATTAACACATTATTTTGAATTTTTTATTTATACATATATACACATTACATAATATATTATTTTAATATATATTTTATTTGTTAATTGAGTATGGAGGAAAGAGTGAGAAGGGAGAGGAAGGGAGAAGAGAAAAGAGGAGAGAGGGTGAGGAGCTTGGAAAGGAGCGGAGGGAGGGTTGTGGGGAGAAGGGGAGGAGCAGAGAGGGAGAGCAGAGGAGAGAGGTAGAAGGGAGGGGGAAGGTGGAGAGAGGAAGAGAGGGCGAGCAAGAGAGAGGGAGAAAGGAGGGGAGGGGGAAGGGGAGAGGTGTGGAGAGAAAAAAAGAGAGGGAAAGCAGGGGAGAGAGGAAGAAGTGAGGGGGATGGGGGGAGATGTGTGAAGAGAGAAAGGGAGGGGAGAGAGGGAGAGAGCATATTAGGAGGAGTGGCAGCAGCAAAGCATCAGCAAGGGCTATGACTGGCACCAGCACAGTGTCAGGAGTGGCAGCAGCAGAGGAGAGGTGGAGGAAGGGTTGCCCCAGTGGCAGGAACACAGAGATCAGGGGCAGAAGGGGAGGGGCCTTATCCCAGTGGTGGGTCAAGGGCTGGGGAGATGAGCCACTCCAGGCACAGTCAGGAAGACAGGAGGCTGTCCCAAACGCAGGGTCCGCCTTTTTGCCGTCCTCCACAGGCAGGGATGTGGAGCTAGGCCAGAGTACAAGGATGTAGAAGGAGTAGCCAAGGAGGTGTGGGGTGTGTGTGAGGGACATATGCTCTGTAAATTATCACTATGATGACTGCTGGTGGAAGATGTCTGAGGAGGCAACAAATGCAAAAGCAACTGGTAGTGACCCTCCAGCTAGAGTCCACTTCAATGGGTGGGAGAGGATGCTGAAGGATTGGATCGCCCCAGCAACGATGGTCAGCCTCCTGGGCCTGGTGGAGACTAAGTAGCCAGGGGAATATCATAAACACGATCATCCTGTCACATTCACAAACATGTACAGCACACACACAGATCTCACACATTCAGTGTAAATGCTGTTTATAAATTAAAAGAAAATGTAAGGTTTCTGGAGTGCGTCAAAGTATTGCTCTCCAGCGATGGAATGCCCTCTCGGACATTTAGGCCCAGGCAAATGAGCTGGAAATAAATATGCGTTCGGGCCCATCTCCTCTTGTAGCTGAGGTGTGGCCGATTTCTACGCCCTATCCGACCTGTGAAGAGGGCTGAGGGCAGAGTGATGACGAGGAGAGGAAGGAAGGCAATGAAAGCGTGATCGCATTGGAGTCTAGAGATGGGCTGCAGTAGCATTAGGACTTGTTAGGACTTGGGAAAGTGTGATGGAAGTGAGCCTGTGAAGGCTGGTTTTAAGATTTATGGAAGGAAGAAAATTTGCGAAGCAGACTTAAAAGCCTAAAAGGCGTAGCCTTGGACATGGACAAGGGACGCAAATTGGCAAATTTAGATCCAAACACACCCAAGAATGCAAGAAACTTGGTAGATTAGGCCAGAACTAAGCATGAAAAGCGAAGGATGAACTTTGGACAGTATAGGAGTAGACAACTTACCTTGAATAACGATAAGAAAAGGCCCAAAAAGTGACTGGATCTTGCAATATGAGGCCAGGAAAGCCAAAAAGCAAGAGAGTGTCCCCCGTGTGTATCCCCCTTTCCCTTCTCCCTCTCCCCCAATGTCTTCTCTCTCCCTCCATGTCTCCCCCTTGCCTCTCGCACCCCCATGTGTCTCCCCCTTTCCCTTCCCCCTCTCCACAATGTCTCCCCCCTTACCTCTCCCTCCATGTGTCTCCCTCTTTCCCCTTGCCTTTCCCTCATGCCTCTCCCTTTATATCCATGTTTTCCTCTTCCCCATGTCTTCTTCTCCCCCATGTCTCTCCCTCTCCCCCATGTCTCCCCCTCCATGTCTCCCCCTTACCCCTTTCTCCCTTCATGTGTCTCCCTCTTTCCCCTTGCCTCTCTCCCCATGCCTCTCACTCACCCACCATGGCTCCCTCTCCCCATGTCTCTCCCTCTCCCCCCGTGTCTCCCCCTCCCTCTATCTCCTTCATTGTGTCTCAATCTTTCCCCTTGCCTCTTTCCTCCATGCCTCTCCCTTTACATCCATATCTCCCTCTCCCCCCATGTCTCCCCCTCTCCCCCCATGTCTCCCCTCTCCCCCATGTGTCCCCCTTTCCCTCCATGTCTCCCCCTTCCCTTTCTCCCTCCATGTGTCTCCCTTTTTCCCCTTTGCCTCTCTTCCCCATGCCTTTCCCTCGCTCCATGTCTCCTTCCCCCCCATGTTTCCCTCTCTGTATCCCCTCTCTCCCCCCATGTCTCTTTCTCTCCCCCCATCCCTCTCCCAGGTCTCTTACCTCCTGCTCCATGTTGCCGGTCTGCTGGCTCTTCCCTCTGCTTGCTCCTCCCCCTGCCAGCAGACACAAGCAGAGAGCAAAAAGCTGGAGCAGGGGATCGGGGAATGAGTCACGTGCGGTGGAAGGCAGGTCAGGGCATTTTTTCCACCCCCAAAGAGGTGACACCCAGGGCGATCCGACCCCCTCGCACCCCCCTTCCTACGCTACTGCTGGTGGGACATGAGGCACTGGCATTTACTCATATATTAACCTTTGAATCCCAAAGGGTAAGCCTTACTTGATTTAGCGTACTCTCAAAAACATAGTTATAGTGTATACAGTATATGCCCCAAAGTTAATCTAGTAGTGTCACTAGAAATTATTAATATCAGAGAAAGAAAAGAACACTTTTAGAGACTAGCTAACATGCAACCAATGGTATATCATAGTATGCTCCTTATCTTAGGCCAATTTGGACCAAAGATGATTTAAGACTTGACTTTTAATATTATTTACTTGTATTTTTGCGAGGTCGTTTTTTTTGCCTGCGAGATTCTGAGGTTGGAATTTTTTTTCTAATTCCCACGCTCCTCAACTGCTTGCAGCCTAAGTAAGTCCTGCGTTTCTTAACTGCTTGCAGACAAAGTCCTGCGTGCTTCTATGCCTCAGTCTGCCTGATTTACGAGGCTCGCAGGTGTGCCTTCGGCCCTAATTTCAGTCTAAGTCCAATGCCTCAACTGCTCGCCTTGCTTTGTGAGGCTCGTAGGGCGATGAACAAGGCTGGATGTGCAGTGTAGTGCCCTAGCATATCAGGGACCACGTCTCAGCAAAATGTTGCAAAATCTTTTTGAGCAACACTAATTTGTTAGTATTAGAAAGACAGCAGAGCAAGTGTCTTCATGAGTTGCAGAGGGAAGACCCAAGCAGGGGATTTTGGTTTTATAAGAGGCAGTACAAACAGAGCTCATAATACAATTACATCAATGAGAATTCCTAGTTAATACATTCTCCTCACAATGGTAATTAATTTAACTATCCAGGACATGATAACAATGTAACTAAACAATATCATATAAATATCATGATAGTACTCTTGGCCTTTTGATTGTGGTCACAGCTAAGCCTGCATTGTATTTAGAGTGAAGACAATACCCAGCAGTACCACAGTGTACAAGTCACATCATTTGCCTTGTATAATAGTTGCTTTAATATAAGTACTGTTTAAGAATCAAGAACAAACAGCCTGCACTGGAGGAAGGAAAGGAATAGATACTGTACATACAGTAGAGCATAAATTATACTACAAATGTAAGTAATTACACTGATATTTAACCCAGTGATATTCAAAGATTGTTATTAACATGGTACTTTACCTGCTCTAGAGTGTCTCTTTAATAATAAAACGATAATACAACATGGAAGGTTCTAAAACATTGATACAACAATCTTTTACAGTTTCTTGTGACATATTTTTTGTAGTAAGGGCCATGAGATGTGCAAGTAAAGCCTAACAAACATTGATAAATAAATAAAAATAAATACCTGTTAGTGTACATTTTGTGAGAGCCACTATAAAAAACTTACAATCATTCCACTACAACATATCTTGTTAGGCATAACTTGGGAAATAAGCATTTTACAACTAAAACAGGTTCAGATAAAGGCAACAACAGTATTAATGAGAAGTAAAGGATTAAGCTAAGATTAAGCTAAGAAAGGAAACCCAAAGAAAAAACATTTTCTCAAGAAAAAAACTGCAGGGTCATATGATTTCCATATAATACAACCAAGATCAATATACCGGGTTGTCAAAGTGACCTTTACATACTAAGGAGTTTACAACTGAGATCTACTGAGGTTAGAGCAAAGCAGGTTTCACCTTGGAAAAAAAAAAGAGGATCTTAACAAAAATGTGCAGTCAGATTGTGAAACTTCCTACAAAGTGAGGTTGTAATTCTATACATTATAGATAAATGTAAAAATGGATTGGATACATTTGAACATATAAAAGGCATTTATTGCTATGACAGTGATCACATTATATATATATATATATATATATATATATATATATATATATATATATATATATATACATATATAATTTTGATGTGATAATTATTATGGTATAGTGTTTGGATTTTGAAGAAATTCAATTTCTTCCCAAACTGTTCAATGGGAATTTATGGGATTGTTCTCCTAAATTAATTGGCAAAAAGCATGGATCAGAAGACATCTAAAAAGGTTGGACTTGATGGATGAATGTCTTTTTTCAAAGCTCAGTTCTGTAAAGTCCAGGAGCCCAATTCAATTGAGCAATTGTAAGTTACTGGAGCCCGTAAGTGAAGCCGTAAGTTAATTTGCCACTTAATTGGCGTCAGGGTTGTGTTTCGATTATTTACTTACTCTGCATGGTTTACGCTTTGGGCGTTCGGGCTGTAACTTGCGGCCTTGTTCAATTGTATAGCACCGGAATTGTAGCAGAGTTCAAGCTCGCAGCATGCCCGCAGACATACAGCATGTATACCACGAGATGTGGGCTTCTAATTGAATCATGCTTCAGGTGTTTAATGATATAGAAGACATTGAATATGTTCAGCTATGTGCGACTCCTGCCTGTAGTTCACATACATTTTAACCCCTGCTGCAGTACATATTTAGATAAAATGTCCAAAGAACATCCCTATTGTGAACATTTAACCTTTATTGATTACATTCAACCTTTATTTTGATCCATTAGACACACTCTTGCAATGATTAAAACTTAACTTTTATTATACCAATTAAGATCAAAATAGTTATAAGTCTTTAAAAATAATGCAAGAAATATAAAAATGATGATGAGTCAGGGACTTGTTGAGCCACTGTCTCTCCAATAATTTAGTGACCCCCGCCCCCTTTACTGAATATACTAGAAAGAACATTCCAAATTTTAGAATTAATAGCACAAATGCGCTAGATTGCTATGTAACAGAATGGAGGAATGAATATTTAATACATTATTTTTAAGACATCACTATTTTGATCTTAATTTGTAAATTAAAATGTAAGTTTAAATTGTTGCACGAGGGTGTCTAACAGAATAAAAAGGTTACATTTTATCTGTTTTCTCTGATTTTGTGTTATTTCAAATCAAGTGTTGACTATGCACTTTAAATAGACTAATTTTATTGGGAAAGTCTGTGGTGCCTTGTATATAGCTATTGGGGTTAATAACTAGTTGTTTAAGGATGTTTTCAACAAAGGCAGCATAGCTTATTAACGGTGACATATATTTTTATCCCACTGCAAGAAAAAGAACCTTATAGAAATGGGCTGAAAATTAAAAATTCACTGGCAACTAAACCCAACTCAATATATGCTGAAAACTTCTGCAGGAGTTCACGTGACAAAATTGAGAAACAACTTGATCCATCAACTTTATACAAATAAACACCATCAACAATTAAGGGAGCATAACATAGATGAAGATGAACATGTAGTAAAAGAAATGCAAGATCTTTACAAAAAAACAGAAACATGAGCTTATAAAATAGAAAAACCTCAACAGGCACCAGGTACAAGAAGAGAGAGTAAATAATCCAAACACAACCCTGAATTCAACTACCAACAACCAAACATCTAAAAACCTACAAAGACAAATAAATACTTTTCCTGAAAACTACACAGAGTACACAGGAATAATAAACCTCTCAAACTACCAACTGTCACAAGCTGAGGACTCTGTTCTATCTAAAGGATTGGTTTTCTGTCCTAAAACTGGATAAAATACAGCTGTACTTGGACATGGAAGAGTTATTTGAGAGGCAGTGACTGGCAGAATATTTTCACAACAAGGAGCATACCACAACATCATTACATTATAACAAGAAAAAAAAACACACGTTTCAACCCACCACCTTGTCGCAACACTAAATGACAGTTATATAGACTTTCTCCTAAGAGCTTCATCCATTGTAACAGTCCCACAGAAAAGAGACTTACATAATCTCTCTCCATCAGAAAGAGCTACCATAAAGAGATTAAAACCAATCCCAATATCACCATCAAGCCAGCAGACTAATGTGGTGCAGTTATTGTTATGAACACACAGGACTACAGACAACACGTACTATAAAAAAACTGAAATTGGATCCTACAGAATAATATGCTATTCAAGTTATGAAACTCATGCAAAAAGTCCCTTAAATGTGCAGCAAGAATTAGAACTGCTTATACTCACCCATCTTACAACTGGGCAGGGGCGGCCCGTCCATTGGGGCGTCAGGGCAAACGCCCCCCCCAAATATTTTCTTCACCCTGCAATAAAAAAAACACAACAATGTATTAGTATAACCCAAAAACAAATAAATATAAGGTGTACATCATCATTTCAAGTCTCAATAGTATTAAAAATGAAGTAAAGTTAGTAAAGGGACACTGTCACTTTAAAATAACCCTTGCGCTACATTAACTAATGCTGTGTATCTATATAGCCCCCTGCCTGCACCCTGTGTGATCAAATTACACTAGTTATACTGTGTACACTAACCTTAGACTCTTCTCTCTCTTCAATGAGTCCTGGCCTGGCCCCCTGACCGTTAATGCATGCCGCCCACCATCACAGTGACGATATGCATGGGCGGTCATAAATGTATCAATTAATAACTGACAGTCTTCCATCATTGACCAATCAATGATGGAAGGCTGTCCAGTTACTTAGTGATCAATCTAAACCCACCCAGACCGTTAGCCCTGAGCGCCCGCCGCCAGCAAATAGGGCCTCGAGTTATCATTTTGATTGACTGATACAGTCAATAAAACCACCAGTTGCCTGTCCCTTCCCCCTTTCTGTTTCCTGACCCTGGTCACACTGAGACTGAGAGACCTCCCTGGCTGAATCTACTCAGATCTGCTCTGCCTGCCTAACACAGTAAGTCTACCTGCCTGGCACCTGCCCTGCCCCTGGCCAAACCAAAACCCCTAGTAGCCCCTAATAAAAGTTAGGGGTGACCAGTTACCCCCACTATGCCTGCCTGGCCTGCCACCTACCCAGCCACCCACCAACTACCACCGACGACCCCAGCCATCACCCCCATGTGGCCTGTGCCACCCCCGATCAGGCCTGCCCTATGCTATGCCATCATGCCACCGCCGGATTACCCCGATCACGGGATCGGGGTAGTCGGGTGGTGAGCGGGGTGGCACAGGCCCGCATGGGGGTGATCGGATCACCACCTTGATGAGGCCTGTGCCACCCCTGATGACCTCCATGTCGCCGCCCTATGCCACCCCCGAGGCCCGATCACCACCACCCCGATGCGGCCTATGCTAGCACCGCCCGATTACCCCGATCACGGTGATCGGGGTATTCGGGCAGTGAGCGGGGTTGACCAGGCCACATGGGGGTGGATGTTCACCCCCATGAGGCCTGTGCCACCCCTGATCGTGGCCTACGCGGTCCGATGGGCGACCGATGGGCGCCTGAGCGTGACCGACCCCACCCTGAACCAATACCTACCCCCCCCTATTTTTATTCCATTTTTAGAAGTAACAGGCATGTATATGTGCCTGTCACTTTTAAAGATAAAATAAAAATAAGGGAAGGGAAAAAAATACAGTAAACAAACACATTAACAGTACAGTATGTAACACAACACATTATTATACAAAAATAAACAGCTTTAAAAAAACATTAATAAAAAATAAAATAAACAACAGCACATACTTACCTGTCAAATTGACCCCTCCAGCGTTGGCCTTCTGTCCTCTGGATTATAGTCATGAAAAATAAATAATCCAATGTTGATTGAAGCCCATGTCAAATAATCCAATGTTGATTGAAGCCAATGGTCAAATAAAATAATCCAATGTTGATTGAAGCCAATGGTCAAAATAAAATAATCCAATGTTGATTGAAGCCAATGGTCAAAATAAAATAATCCAATGTTGATTGAAGCCAATGGTCAAAATAATCCAATGTTGATTGAAGCCAATGGTCAAATAATCCAATGTTGATTGAAGCCATTGTCCATCCATCCATTCTGGCCCATTGAAAGAGGCCTCCACAAAAAAAAAACAACGCTCTAAAAAAAAAAAAACAACAAACTAAAAGAGCTCCTCCTACAAGGAGCCCCTCCCGCGATTAATTGTTTTTTTCCCACGGTCTGCTATATATACTAATTTTTGAAGGACTCTGATTGGCTGAAATTTTTGATTGACATCGATTTCAACCAATGAGAGTCTTTAAAAAATTAGCAAATCAGCAAGCAGGTATGGAAGCCTGTAAGGGTAAAAAAGGTTAGTGTGAACTTGTTTGACCCTGTATGTATTATACATATTACAGGTCTATTTTATGTGATATACATGTTACAGGATAATATCCTGTAACATGTATAGCCAAAAAATAGCACTGTAATATGTATAAAAAATAAAGTGTAATAGAAATGCATGAACAATATAATATAACAAGTAATAAAGAACATCAATTAATCAAATAATAAATATCAATTAATATATATTGTTGTATGTATATGTTTATGTATATTTATGTGTATTTTTTATGCGTATATATATATATTTGGATATATATATATATATATATATATATATAAAAATTGATATCAATATATCACAATAAATAAATATATATATATATATATATATATATATATATATCAATTTGATATATTTATATATATATATATATATATATATATATATATATATTTATTTATTGTGATATATTGATATCAATTTTTATATATATATATATATATATATAAATATATATATATATAAATATAAATATATATATCAATATATATATATATATATATATATATATATATATATATATATATATATTATTTTTTTTATTATTTTTTTACAATTTGGGCCTATATGGTCCCAATTTGTTATTTAGGGTTTTTAAGGTGCGGTTGGGGCCTATATGGTCCCAATTTGTTATTTAGGGTTTTTAAGGTGTGGTTGGGGCCTATATGGTCCCAATTTGTTATTTAGGGTTTTAAAGGTGCGGTTGGGGCCTATATGGTCCCGATTTGTTATTTAGGGTTTTTAAGGTGCGGTTGGGGCCTATATGGTCCCGATTTGTTATTTAGGGTTTTTAAGGTGCGGTTGGGGCCTATATGGTCCCAATTTGTTATTTAGGGTTTTTAAGGTGCGGTTGGGGCCTATATGGTCCCAATTTGTTTTTTAGGGTTTTTAAGGTGCGGTTGGGGCCTATATGGTCCCAATTTGTTATTTAGGGTTTTAAAGGTGCGGTTGGGGCCTATATGGTCCCGATTTGTTATTTAGGGTTTTTAAGGTGTGGTTGGGGCCTATATGGTCCCAATTTGTTATTTAGGGTTTTTAAGGTGTGGTTGGGGCCTATATGGTCCCAATTTGTTATTTAGGGTTTTTAAGGTTTTGGGGCCTATATGGTCCCAATTTGTTATTTAGGGTTTTTAAGGTGCGGTTGGGGCCTATATGGTCCCAATTTGTTATTTAGGGTTTTTAAGGTGCGGTTGGGGCCTATATGGTCCCAATTTGTTATTTAGGGTTTTAAAGGTGCGGTTGGGGCCTATATGGTCACACTTGGTCTTCTAATGTATGTTTGGGGCCTATGGTCACACTTGGTCTTCTAAGGTATGTTTGAGGCCTATATGCTTCCACTTGGTCTTCTAAGGTATGTTTGGGGCCTATATGGTTCCACTTGGTCGTTTAATGTTTTTTAAGTATGGTTTTGTTCTTGAATGGTCTGATTGATTTGCTTGTTTTCTTTCAACCACAGGTGCAAACCCTATGTGGCTGCAGATTTGTTTCTACTCGTTGGTCAACTTAATGAACGTGAATACCCTGAGAAGAAGACCCGACTAATGGTAGTTGTCACTCCTTTAATTTTTCTGTTAATACGTATAGGTGCAATTATGATATTGCTGTAGTCTTGTCACATGAGTTTTTTCAATCTATATTGTATACCAATGAATTTAACACATTGTTACTTTACTTCTTGACATTTCTGCATTGCTGATCATGTATTTCAATGGGCTTTACAAGTATAAGGTCATTGGGCGGGGCTTACAAAGGTCATTATGACGTCAGGGGGAGGAGTTATAAAATAGGTGTGGGTTGAAAAGGGGGAGTGGCTATGTTTCGCCCTGTCGCCCCTCCAACTTGAAAAGTCACCAGCCGCCACTGCAACTGGATATTTCTACATGCTGCCAAAGATCCACATAGCAGGGAACCCAGAAAGACCAATTGTTACAGGTATGGACACACTGACAGAACAGATGTCTGGCTTTGTTGAAAACATTCTTAAACCACTAGTTATTAACACCAATAACTATATAGAAGACATCACTGACCAGTGGCAGCTCTAGAACATGGAGGGCTCTGGTTCAAATTGCCCCCCCTCCCCACACACACACTTTTATCTCCATTTTTTTTGTTCACTTTTATCTTCAGTTTTATCTCAATTTCTTTATTTCCAGTTTTTAACTCAACTGTTCAACTCCAGTTTTTATCTTCAAATTTTTTATGCAACTTCTTAGTTCCACTTTTATCTCATCTTTTAGCCCCAGTTTTATCTTTAGTTTTTAACTCAACTTTTTAGCTCCACTTTTTATCTCCAGTTTTATCTCCCTTTTGAAAAACGGTACTAAAAAAAACAAAGCAGAGTAGAGATAAAAAATGAAGTATTTGAATTTGTGGTGTGTGTAAGCGAACTTCTAAACTTGAATATAAGTAACCTGCTATAGGATGGAAAAAAATAAGATAACATTTAGTTTATTACTTTTATGTGTGGTTATGCTGCTGTGGAATCTGCCACTTTAGTTTTTAATGATCACCTTCCTGAGGAGGGGTGAGATTTCAAACACACGCAGGAAGTTCATATCTACTCAAAGGGAAGGTGGCCTATATTATTGCCAGTGCTTTATTAGCGGTAATGGTTGGCTCATTAGTTTACAAAGACACATTGTTTTGTGCAGAAGCTGCAAAAAGTATGCTTGGTATAGAGAATAAAAGCCTGCAGACTTTTCATCACGAATGAATGAAAATTCTGTAATATCTCTATTTAAAGTATATCAAATAGTCCTACTAAACAAGTATATTAAAAAAAAAAAGATGTATTTTCAAAGATAATTGTAGAGATATTCATGAATGTATGAAATGTGTGAAAAACGACAATGGATGTTAGGACCACTGAATTCTGGGAAAATGTTTTACATTGAAGCAAAATTGATCTCTTCTATAAAAAAGGGAAAAATATAAAGGCTGTGATTTTTTTTTTACTTCTAACAAAAAAATGTAGTTTTGTTATAGAAAAATGTTTAAAAAAATTCCACAGCAGTAATTTAATAAAAATGTACAATGAATCAACTTTTCATTAGCCTATTAAATTTTCTAGCAATGTATGATTACAATCAGAAGTTTAAATGATAATATTTCACTTCTAATGCATTGTTATTTGTATGATATGCGTATACACTGCAAAAAAAATGTTGTACAAATAGTTCTCCGCAGGAATGAAGGAATAAAAATGCAACCCCTAAATAATTGCTCGCTACCACAATTTGTGATCATCCGTAAAACTAACTGGAAAGGGGAGGGAAGAACGTAAAACAAATGCATATGTGAATATAAAAGTATATTGTTACTGTAAACATAGAACTGCAAACAAAACATAAGAAACACAGAAGAAATCAATAACATGTGCAACTTTAGAAAGCCTGTAATGTCTCTATTTAAAGTGTATCAAATAGTACTACTAAACAAGTATATTAAAAAAATAAAAGATGTATTTCCAAAAATAAATGTAGAGATATTCATGAACGTCTAAAATGTATGAAAAACAACAATGAAGTTTACATAGATTGATGAAATTTGGTGAAAAATAGAGGTAACCCAGTTAGTTTATAGTTGCTGCCACTTAAAGGACCATTGATTTCTGGAAAATATTTTACATTGAAGCACAATTAATCTCTTCTATACTTATAAACATTTAAGTGAAATAGCTATTTTGCCACTCATATTGCTCACTTTAGGGCTGCCATTTTGCCCCTCACATTTTCTCTCACTGATATCCACGTCCATTTTGTTTAGTTTGTTCTTGCAATAGTATATGCACACATTATGTCACTGAGGGAGGGAGATCCATGCACACAGCTGGACAGGCTCCATTTACAACATGGGAGGGGGAGTCTCTCTACAGTCAGAAGCTAGTGTGTTTCATTCCCATAGCAGAAAATGAGCACTTTATTAAATAAAATGTAAAACATATTATTGTACAGAACACAGAACTGTTCCATTAATAAAACCAATTAACATAATTCAAATACATACAGAAGCCTGTGTTCAAAACTGTACGTAATATATATACCATGTATATATATATATATATATATATATATATATATATATATATATATATATATATAAAATATACCTATTATTTATATACATATACATTCTATAAGTATTATTATTTGTTGTTAATTGAAGAGTTTTGTGTGCTGATCAATAATATGTATTACAATAAATATAAAAGAATATGAGTCTATAGTGGTCCTAAAGTTGTTTTTCACTCTGAGCTAATGTGTTATTTTTGAATATTCCCTACACAACTTTTTTTAACTATACATTAAAAGTTTGTATGTAAAGTACCTGATATTTGATAATAAAAATGTACTGTTGACTCTTATACAGTAGTTAAAAATATTACAAATTAGTTTAATTTGGTTTTCTAGGTAGGTCATACAAAATAATACTACCAATATTATATCATGCATCTGATATAAGAAATAAGAAATTGTTTCAAACCATCTTAAAAAAAAACAAAAAACTGTATTGTATAAGCACTACATTTACCCTTAAGCTTGATCAACTTACTGCATTACATCTTTTTTTATATTGCATGCTTGGGGAATCCATCCTATATAAAGTCTTTTGGGATGTCTTATTTTGGAAAAAACACAATTTTTACTTATTTGATTATTATACATTTAAAATTTAATGTAAAGGAGCACCTTAAATGGGGCATGTTTTCATCATATAAGTGGGTTTCATTAGTTCAATTAGTAATAAAATCAGTATCTGTATGAAATAATTTCAGTATAGCTTTTAATAATTACATTTGAATTTATTTGAAAATGCAGGGAAGGATGTATATAAAGATTCCTATAAAGACAGCCTCCTGGGGAGATCCTCTCCCAACTACCTGGCATGTGTAAGGGGGGAGAGAGAAGCATATCTGGGTAACACAGACTTTCATATGTAAGTTTTTCGGATAAAACTGATTGTATGTTAATCAGTTATTAAATAAACAAATGAACCCCTGTTATATGAGCAATGGAGTGATTCTTAATACCATTAACATAATAACAAAGGGGCGAAGGGAAAATGGAAAGGGTAACCAAGGGTCTTCTCCTATACCATGACCTTTTTGGCTGAACTATTATAAGTGAACATAGTCAATGGCTCACATTTATTCATGTAGTGTTGTGTATTCATGAACCCACGGCAGAGCGAAGTGGAAGGGGAGTGGGTGGTGACCAGAGAAGGAAGCAAAGGATAGGAGTGGTTTCTGATTGGTAGAGAGGGGAGAGAGGAGGGGTTTCAGCAGAGGTTTCTTAAAGAGATGTGTGTGGCAGTGAGCACACATTGAGCCTAAGCTGGAGCTGTAGGTTAGTTGTGAGTAGTGTGACAGTCTATTATTCCCCATTTACCCATAATGTCATCTGCAGACATGGAGTCTCTGCTAGGTCAGATTAGGGAGGCTGCAGCTGAAAAAGGCCAGGATTGGCTGTCAGCGTTAGTGGCCTCCATCCCCAGAGTTACCCATGCTAGGGATAGTTCTCCCTCTATGGTTCCACCTACCCCTCCTCCTATTTATAGTAGGGAACCATCCCCTGATATCCCCAATTCTCCCCCTTCCCCTCCTCCTGGATCCCCCCTCCTTCACCTATCTCCCTCCCCCCCATCCACCTCGGCCATCCTACCTCAAGAGGCCTGTCATCGTCCGTCCAGAAGAACCAGGCCTCCGGCAAGACTGTGCCTTGGTCCATCAGCCCCTTCAGTGAGCCAGCCGGCCCCTCCTGCTGGTCTGAACGATGCTGGGTCTGGAGGGAAGTCGCGGGCGAAGAGGCACGCCGGTGAAGCATCCAGCGGGCTGAAGGTGCCCCGGCTGGGAGTTCCAGAGAAGGCACAACATGTGGTCCGGCAGCAGGAGCTGGCACGTGGCTCCAGGAAGCTGTCACTTCCATCAGCGTCACTTCCGGCGGCCCGGCAGCAAGGAATGGCGCGACCGGAAGTGACGTCAGCGTCACTTCCGGCGGCTTGGCGGAGGACGGCGGAGGCCAGCAGGGACGTCGCTGACAACAGGAAGGGTGAGTTACGGGTCCCGCGGGATCTGAGGTCTGTGATCATCACAGGCACTGGGTCAGCTGCAGCAGTGAGGTCTGATGCTGGGTCTGAGAGGCAGCAAGCCCATGAAGAAGCAGTGCCACCTGGGGGTGTGGACCAGCCACAACCCAGGGTGGTGGGTATGCTCACTAGGAGCAGGGGGGTCATAGGCCTGGGAAGGGAGCTACCTGGGGGGGGGAGCCAGTGCACTAGAACAGAGAATTAGGAGCCAGCAGTAGGCACCCCCCCCAGGCAGATGGATTATTCAGCACCCAGAGGAGCCCAGGGGACAGACAACCTGTCAAGGCCAGGCGGTAAGGGGTTACAGGCTAGAACCCAAGCTGGAAATGGGCGCAAAAGGGCCCCACTGGTGGAGGGGCCTGGTAGCCGGGTAAGCCAGGCACGGAGAGAAGTTTCTATAGAGCCCAGGGCTGGAGTGGCAGCTGCAGGGTATTGGGAGGACGCAGAGAGCGACGAGAAGGGTGGGAGGTATGACACTTCATCCCCAGACGAGAGGTCGGAGAGTGGGGTAGTAGATGGAGGAAGGCAAGGCAGAAGCTACTCCCCTGGTAGAACTAGGGTTAGGATCAGGAGTGGAAGGCGGCGAGAGGAGACCTCACAGAAGTTACACTGCAGGAGAAGTGGCAGGGATGAGCCCCGCAGGCTGGAAAGGGCCTTGGGGGGGAGGCAAGGAATGTCTCATGTGTACCAATCACACAGGTCCTCGGCCTTTTATACAGGTTCGCAGATGTCATCAGCACGAGCGGCAGTGACACGCCGGCGGAGTGGCGACAACAACCCATCAAGTTCAGTTGCCGCACGGTGGGATGCTATCCCGGCGGAGTTGTGCAGGAAAGCCGCAACACCTAACTCTGGAGGTGAGTGCCTTGCACACGGCTCATGCACACACACAGCACAATCAATACAAGGAACACAATCAGACACTATAGTGGAGCTCCTGAGGACTGTGTTGTCTAAGTTAGAAGGTGGGAAGTCAGCGGCGCAGGCATGGGCCCCAGCAACGCTGGTAGATGCAGGAAGGGGGCAGGCAGAGAGTGCGGGGGAGAGCCAGAAAACAGGGAGGAGTGACTCGGCATCTATCGTGGTAGCGGATACGGCGCTAGCAGCCCCCACCCTCTGCAGGATAGGCCCTCTGGGAGTTCATGTAGCTCAGGATCTAAAAGATAGGATATGGAAGCGGGAGTTTATAGAAATATTTTCCTTGCTGCCGCTGGATCAGTATTTTGAGGTCAAGGAGGACTCATCCCGGGATGAGGGCAAAAAAGAAGAGGATGAGAGGAAGCGTAGGTTTAGGAGAATCCCAAAAACCTTCGCGAATTGGTCGCAAGCGTTCGCAATCTTGGCAAGCATAGTCGGGGAAAGGAAGACAGAATATTGCTGTGCTCTATTCTGCTACCAGGACAAAATAGACAGCATCCATAGGACATACGGGGGGATGGCCTGGTGGGCGTACGACGAACAGTTCAGGCAGAGGATGGCTGTTAGGGAGGAAATGAGATGGGATAATAGAGAGGTAGGCATATGGATGAAGATAGTCACCCCACTCAGAGCGGCTCAGTCCTTTCGTGGGTCCGTAATAGGCAACAGCAGGTCGCCAGCTTGGTTAAGAAGGCATGTTGTTTCCTATACAACGAAAGTTCATGCAAATGGGGATCTGCCTGCAGATTCAGGCAAGAGTGTTCGGAATGCGGGCATCCACACTCATTGTTCCGGTGTTTTAAGAAATTGCGCGGAACTGCAGGGCAGTCTGAGCCCGCTTCCAAAGGCGAGAACGCTGATCAGGCTAGAAAGGATGCTTCCTTGGTTAAAAATGAACGGTAGGCGAAGAGGGTACGCTAAAAAGGCGGAGTTGATTCGTGATGGTTTTGACGGCGGTTTTCCTATTCCTTTTAAGACTTTTCCTGAGCTATTGTTTGTTCCCCCTAATTTAAAATCGGCAGGTCAGTTTTACAAAAGAACTAGCTTTGGGACGGATGGCTGGCCCCTTTCGGGAGCCACCCGTCCCAAACTTGAGCTCGTTCGGTTAGCAGGCAGGGGCGCCCTATTGGCAAAGGTAGACATTGAGTCTGCTTTCAGATTGCTTCCGGTAAACGCGGAGAGTCAGCATCTACTAGGTTGCCACTTTCAAGGCAATTATTATGTCGATTTGTGTTTGCCTATGGGATGCTCTATATCATGCGCGTATTTTGAAGCTTTCAGTTCCTTTGTTCAATGGGTGGTTCAGGTCAAGTCAGGATCCAATTCCCTAGTCCATTATTTAGATGATTTCCTTTTTGTTGGACAAGGGGGTTCTCAGGTATGTGGGGATCTGATGGACGTGTTCATGTCCGTAGCGAAAGACTTCGGGATCCCTATTGCGAGAGAAAAGACAGAGGGTCCATGTACAGTGCTTAGCTTCCTGGGGATTACAATTGATTCGGGGAGGTTAGAGTGTCGTCTGCCGGACGATAAAATAACCGATCTCAGGACCAGAGTGGAGGAAACACGGGGAGCCCGGAAAGTGAAAAAAAAAACTTTGCCTGTCGGATATTTCCTATGGGAAGGATTTTTTCTAGGCGCTTGTCGCTGGCGACTGCTGGGGTTAAACAGCCTCATCACTTTATTAGGGTCACCATGGATATCAAGGAGGATTTAGACGTGTGGTTAAGGTTCTTGGATTCTTTTAATGGGAGATGTTTTATCTCGGCAGTTCCCGTCAGCAACTCGGAGATAGATCTTTTTACGGATGCAGCCGGTAGCGTCGGATTCGGGGCCTATTTAAAGGGGCAATGGTGCGCTGAGCAGTGGCCGCCGGAGTGGGTTTCAATAGGGCTAACTAAAAATTTGGCCTTCCTAGAACTCTTTCCTATAGTGATCGCAATGTTTATTTGGGGGGATCAGCTTAGAGACCAGCAGCTGATATTTCATTGTGACAACATGGGGGTGGTTCAGGCGGTCAATTCACTGTCGGCTTCCTCTTTGCCGGTGATAAGATTGATCAGACAGTTGGTTCTTAGGTGCATGCAGTGTAACATTAACTTTAGGGCTAAGCATGTACCTGGGGTTCAAAATGTGATAGCAGATGCGTTGTCCCGGTCACAGTTGGATCATTTCCGGCAGGTGGCTCCAGCGGCGTCCGAGACAGGAATCCCGTTACCACGCCACTTATGGAACATGGGAGCGTGGAGCTAGGGGAGTTGATAAAGAATTTGCTGGCACCAACCACATGGAGGGTTTATAAGAAAGTGTGGCTGGAGTGGGAAGCATTTGGGACAAAATTAGCCAGAAAAAGTGGTGGTGAGGTAAATGATCTGAGTACCCTCATCGCGTTCATGCTGCAGTGCCAGGAGCGGGGAATATCCCCGTCCGTGGTAGGTAGGAAGATAACAGCACTGGCCTTCATGTTGAAGCTGCAGGGGAGGCCAGATGTCACAAAAAATGTCTGTGTGAGGCAGGCTTTAAAGGGAATGAGACGGGGGACCAATCGAAAGTATGTGAGGAGGCCTATATCATTTGCAGTTTTGCAATCCTTATATGGCGAGCTAGGTGGAATTTGCAAATCTGAATACGAGGCGCTATTGTTTCAGACGGCCTTTTCGCTCGCTTTCTTTGGGGCGTTTCGGATTAGCGAACTGGTAAGCCGGAACAAGAAAGTTATGGGAGGTCTTCAGGATCAGGATGTAGAAGATTTGGGTCATTCACTGGTTATATGGGTTAGGCGGTTGAAGACCGACATTTATGGTAAGGGGTCTGCCATTTATTTGCATCCTATTTCATTCGCAGTCTGCCCTTGTAAATTAGTAGCTAGTTTCAGGGTAGTTAGAGGTAAGAAGCAGGGTTCCTTCCTAATGCACGAAGATGGGAGTCCTTTATCTCAGTTCCAGTTCATTTCCGTTCTCAAGTTAACATTGGGTAGAATTGGGCTAACACCATCTCAGTTTGGGTCGCATTCGTTTAGGATAGGGGCAGCAACTGAGGCAGCGGGGTCAGGTATGGGGGATGACTGGGTTAAGAGAATTGGTAGATAGGGGTCTAATAGCTTCAGGTCATATATTCGGCCAGAGTTAGTGACTGGTAATTAAGGCTTTCTTTATGACAGATTCCACCTGGCAGGTGTGGCTCACGGGTCACTCGTATATTTACTGGACCAGGAAGGAGGCTGGGATCAAGGATGGAGGTTTGCAGCTGGGATTCCCTTCAGATCGGGTGTCACTGCGGTGGTTGGGGGTTAGAGGGCTTAAGTGGCACAAGCTGGTGGAGCATATAGCGGGGTATACCAGAATGTTTGAGGGGCCCGAGGTGTTGTTTGTTCACGCTGGGGGAAATGACTTAGGCAACATGCCAATCAAGGAGTTGATCAGGATAATGAAGCGTGATGTAGAGCGCTTGTTGGCTCTCTTCCCGGGTTTGGTGATAGTATGGTCAGAAATGATACAGCGTAGGAAGTGGAGGGCTCCCATGGATGGGGCAACGATGGACAGGTGTAGGAAGCGAGTCAACAAGGCAATGTCGAGTTTCATTAGGAGGCATGGAGGGATCTCCATAAGGCACGTTGACTTTGAGATAGTTGACGTTGAGGGATATTTTATGAAAGATGGGGTGCACTTAAATCCAATTGGGTTAAATTTGTTTATTTATGCAATTAAGGACAGCATTGCAAGGGCCATAGCTTTGGTGGCGGAACGCACGTGACGTGCGTTTGTGGCGGTAGTGCTTGCCCTCCTATGTTGGTGAAGGAGGAGGAGCCTCTAGGGGCACGGGGTCCCCTGAGGAGTATTATGCTAAGTAGGGCGGGCAAGCACTAGTTGGTATATTGGTTAATTAAAATTTGGTTTTGGTTTACCTGTTAAGTCTAATAAAGAAGCTGTGGCCAGTTTTTATACCCAGATTGGTGTCATGTCGTTATTTCAGGTTTGTTGGGCTGTGGGGATATCCCAGGTATGACGGTAACTGGTCAATGAACCCACGGCAGAGCGAAGTGGAAGGGGAGTGGGTGGTGACCAGAGAAGGAAGCAAAGGATAGGAGTGGTTTCTGATTGGTAGAGAGGGGAGAGAGGAGGGGTTTCAGCAGAGGTTTCTTAAAGAGATGTGTGTGGCAGTGAGCACACATTGAGCCTAAGCTGGAGCTGTAGGTTAGTTCCCACCCTCCCTCCCTCTTGTTTCGCTATCTTGGAATGTTATTCAAAAAAAAAAAAAAAAAGAAAAAAAAAAATACAAAATAAATAAATTTAAAAAAAAAACATGCATAAAAGTTTTGTAAGATATATGGTACGTGTTTTATATGTCACAGCAGGGGGCGATAGTGCTTGCCCTCCTACATTGGTGAAGGAGGAGGAGCCTCTAGGGCCACTGGGTCCCCTGAGGGGTATTATGCTAAGTAGGGCGGGCAAGCACTAGTTGGTATATTGGTTAATTAAAATTTGGTTTTGGTTTACCTGTTAAGTCTAATAAAGAAGCTGTGGCCAGTTTTTATACCCAGATTGGTGTCATGTCGTTATTTCAGGTTTGTTGGGCTGTGGGGATATCCCAGGTATGACGGTAACTGGTCACCATCTATTGAGTAATTAAATATTTCTCATGCAGAGGTCTTTTTATTTCTTAGAATAATTTATACACATAGTTACTATTTAAACAACTAAATGCGTATCCCTATAACACATAGACCAAATACCATCTCTGAGTTTCTTTGCTGTGGTCACCAGATGTTGTAATAGGGCTTCTAATGAAGTAGGACAGTACAATTTAAATTAAACATTTACACAACCAAACTAAATTTCCTCATATGAGTATATTGAAAGGATATTTACCCAGACTGTAAAAAAGGTAAGTCAATAAACGTAATGCTTTTTTAATTGAAGTGTTACTTCAGAAGTGACATTTAGAAATAATTTTGAACACATGGTGTTTTTCTCGGTTTTATTGTTTGTCTGTGTTTTTTTATTAAAACCAACACACACACAAAAAAAAACAGCTTCCTATTTCCTCAAACACTTTGTTGACTTTTTAGTTTTCAATTAATTGAAACAACCTAGAAGATAATTATATATCCAAAAGCAATTTATTTTCAAGGCTAGCAACAGAAAAATGGGAGATGATTTAAAAATGTTTAATTGAACTGATTTAGTGATAGACATTGACAGCCTTTTTAAATTGTGATTCGGTCAATTGAATAGGGCTCTATATAAAGCACAGAGAATTTTTTTTTACAGAAGTTTTTAGTTAGTGAACTTCTATACAAAAGCAAGGTTTTCACTAACTAAAAACTTCTGTAAAAAAATATGTTATGACAAAAACTATTGTTTAAATATAAAAAGAAAATAAGTTTCTAACTACTTAAAGAGTCGCTGTAGCTCAAGAAAACTAAGGGCCTCATTCAATTGAAGCCAGCAGATTGTGTCCCACAGGCCGTATGTCTGCAGGCCTGAAATTTGCTACAATTACAGAGCTATTTAATTGAACAAGCTCTCAAGTTACGGGCCGGAAGCCGAAACCATAAACCATGCACCCGTAAGTAGCATTTCAGAGCGCGAACATGATCAATTAAGCAAGGCCATAACTACCCATTTAGAAACAGCAAATAGAAAATTAGACCGTCATCATTATGGCAGTATAAGATAGAGATTACATGTCAATCAATTAGCCTTTAGAGGTCCGATATGCAATCAGACACCCAATCCTGCAAAAAGATGCCAATTGATTAGCAAATTAGTTTATGGGCTCCATTACAGGAACCCATAAACAACAATTTACGTGACGTCACATGCGCGTCATGTCATTAGAATTGGCCGGGTCAAGACGCAGCCGGAAGGAGCGGCAGATGAAGGTGAGTGAGGGGAAAAGGAGAGGGGGAGGTATTTAGAGGGGTAAAGTGAGGAGGGGGTTTTAAGATGAGGGGGGGGGTTGAGGATGAGGAGGGGGATTGAGGAGAGAGGTTGAGGAGGGGGGTTGAGGATGAGGAGGGGGGTTGAGGATGAGGGAGGGGGGTTGAGGATGAGGGAGGGGGGTTGAGGATGAGGGAGGGGGGTTGAGGCTGAGGGAGGGGGGTTGAGGATGAGGGAGGGGGTTGAGGATGAGGGAGGGGGTTGAGGATGAGGATGGGGGTTGAGGAGGGGGGGTTTAGGATGAGCAGGGGGGTTGAGGATGAGGAGGGGGGTTGAGGATGAGAAGGGGGGTTGAGGATGAGAAGGGGGGTTGAGGAGGGGGTTGAGGATGAGGAGGGGGGTTTAGCCAGGGGGTTGAGGAGGAAGGTTGAGCAGGGAGGTTGAGGAGGGTGAGGGAAAGAGACACAGGGAAGGGAGAGGGGGAAGAAACACAGGGAAGGGAGAGGAGGAAGAAACACAGGGAAGGGAGAGGGGAAGAGACACAGGGGGGGGGGAGAGGAGGGGAAGAGACACAGGTGAGGGAGAGACACAGGGGAGAGAGAGGGGGACACAAGGAAAGGGCACAGAGGGCACACAAGAGGGGGACACAGAGGGCACAAGAGGGACACAGGGGGAAGCAGATTTCCCACCCTCGGCTTATACTCGAGTCACTAAGTTTTCCCAGTATTTTGTTGTAAAATAGGTGCCTCGGCTTATACTCGGGTCGGCTTATACTCGAGTATATACAGTATGTTCTTTTCATTGTACAATAGTTTTTTAAAGGGATATTATCACCCCAAAATAAGTTTTGCTATTTTTAAAGAACATTTTTAACTCACTATATTGCATATTGAACCAGGCAATAATTCTTAGATTACAAAATATGATTCTTATTAATTCCTATTAATATATGTTACGAGGATGTTGCATGACTGAAGTGTTATATTTATATATAAAATGTGCCTTTGATTAACCTGACTTTATAATGTGCAAAATGTATTTGCAAGCAATAACGTAATTCATATTTACTATTTTTTTAAA
Organism: Discoglossus pictus; assembly: GCA_027410445.1. Classification (NCBI taxonomy): domain Eukaryota; kingdom Metazoa; phylum Chordata; class Amphibia; order Anura; family Alytidae; genus Discoglossus; species Discoglossus pictus. The sequence continues at coordinate 137,727,650 of CM050164.1, forward strand.
TTTTGCTTTCATAAAGGTCAATATTTGCATTTATTTACAACATGTTTTAATGATTAGGGAGGGACCTTAGATGCAGATATGATCTCTACTCAGTTCTGCGTCAAGGCTACCACATTATTGTGGAAGTAAACTAGTAAATCACACTAACACTAGAATTATTGTTTATTTGTAACGCGCCAACATATTCCGTAGTTACGATCAAGGCAAAAACAATAGCAATATTAACACATTTGAAAGAATGGGGGGGGGGGGGGGTGTATTTGATCTTAGAATCCAGTGTCCATAGAGCTTTTTCCAAAGCACTATGCAAGATTGAAAACTTACAATCTAAAGGATACCCAGGCTCCAGCCAACAAGCCGAGCTCTAGAGGTCCGATTTAGATGAAAGATTTAGGCAATAATAACTTCCATAGCTACTAATGTTGTTAGTTTGCCACATATTTCATAATTGTGATTATTACACGTGTTGGTGGTGAACATACAAGTGTGCAGACCTATCTTTGTTTTGGCAGAGTTTGACACTTCTCATCATCACATCCAGTTAATGTTTAAACATAGCATAATTCTATTTTTCATGTCATATCCTATAGACAGCTTCACCATGTATTTTATCTCAAACTGAAACCATTAATTTGAAACTGCTACTTGAAATGAGACGAATGCCTATTTTTAAGTTGCTATGTTTAAATGCACCCTGAAATGAATTCTAACAATAATTCATATTTATACTGTTCAAGACTGTTTCCCACCGACTTATTGAGACCTTCAATGCCTTCTAGCCATGTCGAGTGCTCTAAACCATATTTATTTCCTTTAGAACAAGCAGAAGATACAAACTAAACCAGTGGGAAAAAACAAGAATCTTGACTCCCTTCCAACCAGTATTAAACTCAAATAGCACAAATACTCCCATTCTGAACTTGCCTTTGCTATGATTTTTTTGTTTCTTGTTAGGGCTCCTGCAATGCGAAATTAAATACTGAGAAAACAGACAAATTCTTGTTCCCAGCCTACAAGTTATACCTTATAGACAGGTTGCTACTCTGAGTAGTATATGACAGGTCACACTTGGCTGGTCCACAAAGGAGGGTGGGATACATTTGCTTTTAAACCACTGTTAATAAATGAGTTTTCTGTTGGCCTGTCATGTATGAGATACTTTTTTTTTTCTTTTATGCAATTCCTGACTTCCCAGAAAAGTCCCTTTAATCTTGGCACAGTACAGCACTGCGCTCTGTGACATGGAGAAGCCTATTTGGATTTAAAGGTCAGTTTGCTTTGTGGTTCAATGGAAAGAGTAGCTAGTGTCCAAAAATGCTGGAGTTGTGTTTGTCAGGTCTTAAGTGATGAGGGTAATAATCCTCCTATTGATAGTCTTGTCCCTAAATGAAATTCAAAAGCAAAGATAGACTTGGTTCATACTTCCATTAAAGCAAACACTCTTCCTCATGTTTTACTAACATTATTCATTCTCTTATTCAAATATGTTTCTCTACAAATTCTAAGAAATATTTCTCTCTACCCTGGGTAATAAATTGAGGCTTCGTTTTGATATAACAGTTAATTTAGATTTGAAATTCAGTTTATAAATATGAAACGATCATTATACAGGTAAAGTCGTAAAGTAATTTTTTTAATTAGAAAAAAAACTAAATGTTGCTGCTTCTGCTGGATTTTGGGGGCATCAGTGATACCTTATTAGCGAATGTACATGTGAGAGGGGTGTTTACATTTGTGGAGTCTAGGGCTTGTAGTTATTGTTTCAAGTTATGTGTTTCTGATCATATGCAGAGGTTACTTTCATTCAGTTATTTAACAAATCCTCATCCCCCACTCTCTACTGATACTTAAAAAACAAACCCTTCATGTTCCAGTAATCAAGAAGTGCTAAAATGAGACAAGATGAAATCTTCTATTCATGAACCGTCTTAAAAAAATATCTCTAAAATAAATTATCTTTGTAGCTAATGTTGTTAGGTTGCTACATACCTCACAAACATGTGCAGGTTTTGTTCAACTACAGTGAGCATTTAATAATAATCTTCCGCAGGTAGTAAAAAAGTCAGCCCTCTTTCCAAATCAGAACTTCTGATCCAATTACTCAAGACCTTATCTGCCTTGTTATATTTTTTGTTTAAATGTACTATCCTTCCAAATCAATCTATCACTCAAATTGTATGTGGCAGGGAGCTCTGATTCAGCATTGAAATTACCCGTATAGCACAATTTCTATACTTCAAACATACTGCACTCTTGGGATTTATTCAAATACATTACATGGTTATAGCTACAAAATTCATGGCAGCTTAGCAAGGAAGATCTGTGAATGCAGGCAAATAAAACCTACCAAAATCAGTGAATTGTAGAAACTTCTCTCCACCATGTTTGATGTCACAAAAGGGTAGTAGTGGCTGTGGCTGGGATGCTGGTTCAGCATGGTCTCTATAGATAGATCAACTTATGACTAGACAGGTGCAGCTCTTAAATGGCTAGACACATTGGGCCATATTCTATTGGCCAATTCTCAAAGTAACACACACTTAAAACCACTCTGAAAATTGCCACAGATTCTATCAGCTACTCGCATTCCGATTACGGGTTCCCTACCACAATCACTACGGACCAGCAAAACTGGCTTTAGAACTCCATTGGTTTTAGCACAGCTCAAGATTTATGAGTGCTAAATAATTAGTTACACAAAATCAATATTCTATTAGAAACATAGTTCTAGCTAGCAAATTAAGTCTTATACAATGTATCAAGTTACTGTCAGAAATGTTATGAGTACTGAATAAGAAACGCAAGGGTGTTTGCAAACACTTATAACAGCTGCAGCAGCAATTTAAACACACACTATTGTACTTTAAAAGCATGGGAAGGCATATAAATACAGTAGAATTAATTGCACAACAGTCACAAACCTATAAATATGCAATGAAAAATCTATTTTTTTAATGTTTTTTTGTGTGAAATAGATCCCTGGACTTAGGGGTTAATACATATCATGGAACCCGCATGGACTAGAACAGATTGTTTAATTAATTTTATTGATTTCTACATTGTTGGATTGCGGGTCTGATCGCTAAATTGACTTCTCAACATCAATTAATTTGTATTTTCTGAGTGAGGTTTAAGTATAAGTATAAACTCCATATTTTACTGAAGTCATGATGACTGGCTCATTTACTATTGGCTGTGTCTAAGTAGTATTGCGAGTGTTTAAGAAGTAAACTACGCACTTACCTAAATATTGTCAGATCATTTGGTCACGTCCCCTGAAATTAGACTTAAAAAGGCAGGGTTTATAAGTTCAGCCTTGAGGTCTGAAACCAATAGAATACATCTAAACATTAATTTAAAAAAAACCTGCAGGCAAATTTGTGAGTTTGAGGCATTGCCAAACAGAATATTGCCCATACTGTGTTAAATGTGGTCTAGCTGCTAGGTAGCTAATGTATATCTCTAACTAGACACATGCTATCCTCTATCTGCACAGACCATGCAGAAAGCCTTTAGACCTTGCTCTCAGCTAGTGCCGCTCTCACTCTATCATTACTTCATAGTGTGTAACGGCAAGCAGCTTAAAAGGAGACTGAGAAACGAATGTTTAGAAATAAGTTTAATATTATATTAAAAAATGTAATCACTGAATTATTACTGAACTACACCTAATTAAAATATTTAGCTTGTATTGTTAGACAACCACAGTTTCAGTCTGGGCTTTCTCTCTAGGGATAGAAGCTTGAGGTATGGCATTTTTAGCTATGTTGTCCTACCCTGAGTAGAGGGCTAGGGAGAGTAAAAGGTTAAGGTGGGTGGGTAGATTGACGCGAGCTGGGGGTTAAATTAGAGTAAGAGGTATTTATAGGATGAGGGGAAGTTTCAGCTAGGAGGAGCAGCAGTGAGGCTGTCAGGAGTAGTGGAAGAAGGAGCAGAGAGTGAAGAATTGCCAGGAGCAGCAGAAGGAGTGGAGTGTGCAGAGTAGCAAGGCTGCCAGGAGAAGCAGGCTGAGCTGTGAGGCTGCCAGGAGCAGCAGGAGGAGCAGTGATAATGCCAGGAGCAGCCATGCAGCCGCCAGGAGCAGCAGGAGGAGCCGTGAGGCCGCCAGGAGCAGAGGGAGGAGCTGTGAGGCCGCCAGGAGCAGCGGGAGGAGCCGTGAGGCCGTCAGGAGCAGCGGGAGGAGCCGTGAGGCCGCCAGGAGCAGCGGGAGGAGCCGTGAGGCCGCCAGCAGCAGCGGGAGGAGCAGTGAGGCTGCCAGGAGCAGCAGGAGGAGCCGTGAGGCCGCCAGGAGCAGCGGGATGAGCCGTGAGGCCGCCAGGAGCAGTGGGAGGAGCCGTGAGGCCGCCAGGAGCAGCAGGAGGAGCCGTGAGGCCGCCAGGAGCAGCAGGAGGAACTGTGAGGCTGCCAGGAGCAGCAGGAGGAGTCTGAGGCTGCCAGGAGCAGCAGGAGGAGCCATGAGGCTGCCAGGAGCAGCAGGAGGAGCAGTGATACTGCCAGGAGCAGCAGGAGGAGCAGTGATAATGCCAGGAGCAGCAGGAGGAGCAGTGATACTGCCAGGAGCAGCAGGCGGAGCAGTGATACTGCCAGCAGCCGCAGGAGGAGCAGTGATACTGCCAGGAGCAGCAGGAGGAGCAGTGATACTGCCAGGAGCAGCAGGAGGAGCAGTGATACTGCCAGGTGCAGCAGGAGGAACAGTGATAGTGCCATGAGCAGCAGGAGGAACAGTGATAGTGCCAGGAGCAGCAGGAGGAACAGGTCGAGAGGAGCAGTGAGGCTGCCAGGAGCAGCAGTGAGGCAGCAGGGAGGCTGCCAGCAGGAGCATTCAGGCAGCAGGAAGGCCACCAGGAGGAACAGTGAGGCAGCAGGGAGGAGCAGGAGAACGGAGTGTGAGGCTGCCAGGAGAAGCAGGGCTCCCGGGAGCAGCAGTGGAGAGTGAGGAGCTGCCAGGAGCAGCAGGAGGAGCAGTGGAGCTTGAGGAGCCACCAGGAGGAGCACCAGAGCATGAGGAGAGCTCGATGCTCGGCATGATGTGATTTGGCATGTAAGGGGTACGGTACGGTATGATGTGGTTCGTAATACCGCTGGGAGCAGCAGCACAGTGCAAGGAGCCACTGGGAGCGGCAGCAAAGCGTGAGGGCCACCAGGAGCGGCAGTGGAGTGTGAGAAGCTGCCGGGAGAAGCAGCACAGCATGAAGAGCAGTCAGGCAAGGCAGGAAAGAGTGAGGAGCCACCAGGAGCGGCAGGACGAGCAGTGAGACTGACAGGAGAGGCAGAAGGAGAGGAGCGCAAGGTGCTGCCAGGAGCGGCAGTAAGAGCGGAGCGTGAGGAGCTGCCAGGAGAGGCAGGAGGAGCTGAGCGAGAGGAGCAGTGAGGCTACCAGGAGCAGCAAAAGGAGCAGTAAGGCTGCCAGGTGAAGCAGTGAAGAAACAGGGAGGCCACCAGGAGCAGTGAGGCCGCCAGGAGGAGCAGTGAGGCAGCAGCGAGGAGGCCAGGAGGAGCAGGAGATCAGGAGGGGGAGCGGAGCACGAGAGACCCCGCAAGGAGCAGCAGGAGGAGCAGTGAGGCCTTCAGGAGCAGCAAGAGGAGCAGTGAGGCTGCCAGGAGCAGCAGAGTGAGAGCAGCTGCCAGGAGTAGCAGAGCGTGTGGGGCTCCCAGGAGCAGCACAAAGTGAGGAGCTCCCAGGAGCAGCGCAGAGTGAGGAGTTCCCAGGAGCAGCGCAGAGTGAGGAGTTCCCAGGAGCAGCACAGAGTGAAGAGCTCCCAGGAGCAGCACAGAGTGAGGAGCTCCCAGGAGCAGCACAGAGTGAGGAGCTCCCAGGAGCAGCACAGAGTGAGGAGCTCCCAGGAGCAGCACAGAGTGAGGAGCTCCCAGGAGCAGCACAGAGTGAGGAGCTCCCAGGAGCAGCACAGAGTGAGGAGCTCCCAGGAGCAGAAGTGAGTCCACCAGGAGCAGCAGGAGGCTGAAGGAGAAGCAGAAGGAGCAATAGGAGGCTATCAGGAGCAGCAAGGAGGCCGCCAGGAGCAGCAGTAAGGTCACCGGGGAGGGTGGGGGGCAGCAGGAGGAGCAGTGTGGTTGCCATGTGCAGCAGTGGAGCGGAGTAGGAGCAACAGAGTGGAAGAGAAAAGGCAAGCATGGGGGCTGGAGTCCCAGAGTCAGGAGAACAGACAGGGGTGTAGGGACAGGTCTCACGAGGAGGCAAATGCAGTATGAACAGCACTGAGGCCCAGCATGACCGTAGATTGATGCCAGCTGGGGGTTGGATTAGGGTTGGAGGTATTTATAGGGTGAGGGAGAGTTCCATCCACTCTCGCAATTTTTTTTTAACCTGGTAATTGACCTTTAACCTATTATGTCTAAAGTTGCTTCATGTGATTTTCCATTCTTGTTTACTATGTTATTCTTGATAACAGCTCATACACATTATGATAAATGTCGGTTTTTGCTGTGGTACAGGGAAACAAACTTGATTATTAGCACAAATAAAGCCAATTTGAAGCATTTATTGATTTTTAAGTATGACGTGGCAAGTAAACAATATGATTTCACAGAGAAAAAGAAGATTTTTTCCACTGCCATAGTCCTTTATGTTATTTAGTTTCCCAAACACACATATGGATATTGTTGTTACAAATAAATGCATCAATATGGTACCTTTGAAGTACAGTATGTTGCAATCAGAAGATTAGAAGATTCTTCTTGTAAATATCAGACGTACATATTTATCTGTGTATAATGTGTGTACAATATGACATCCTACAACTTAATATACAAATAGCTGTGTATAAAGTAGAACACTTAGAGACTCATTCAATTGAGGCTTTCGGGAGATCCGGGCTCGAAATTAGAGCCCGCAAGTTTTTTGCTATTCAATTGGCATCATTTTGCAGGCTCCGATTGAATTATGGGCTCCAGGCTGCCCCTCTAAGCCTTTAATCTTTCACGACCGCAAGACTTCCGAACGCTAAAATCGCAAATCGCTATTCAATTGCTCCCTCGCTAACCACTGAGTCAAGCCTGCAAATGGCAAAAGTCGAACCACAAGTTACCGGTACCAAGGAGGTCTCACAAAGGGCTTAATGACATGTCTGGAGCACTTTAAAAGCAAATAAAAAATCAATACTGTACTTATATTAAAAGTTAAAGTGATGTTAGGTCTTAGAATTACTGTATATACTCGAGTATAAGCCGAGTCACTCCCCCCCCGTCTCTCTACCCCCCGTGTCTCTCTAACCCCCCGTGTCTCTTTCCCTCCCCCCTCCTCATCCTCAACCCCCCTCCTCATTCTAACCCCCCCTCATTCTACCCCTCTAAATACCCCCCCTCTCCCATTCCCCTCACTTACCTGCATCTGAAGCTCCTGCTCCGGCCTCTGCTCCTTCCGGGACGCGGTGCGAATGTGACGTCACAGCATTAGCATATACCGGGTTGGGGGGGGTTAGAATGAGGAGGGGAGAGGTTGAGGAGGGGGGTTGAGGTTGAGGAGGGAGGTTGAGGATGAGGAGGGAGGTTGAGGATGAGGAGGGAGGTTGAGGATGGGGGGGTTGAGGTTGAGGAGAGGAGTTGAGGAGGGAGGTTGAGGATGAGGAGGGAGGTTGAGGAGGGAGGTTGAGGAGGGGGGTTGAGGATGGGGGGGTTGAGGATGAGGAGGGAGGTTGAGGAGGCGGTTGAGGATAAGGAGGGAGGTTGAGGAGGGGGTTGAGGATGAGGATGAGGGTTGAGGAGGGGGTTGAGGAGGGGGTTGAGGATGAGGATGGGGGGTTGAGGATGAGGGAGTTGAGGAGGCAGGTTGAGGATGAGGAGGGATGATGAGGAGGGATGATGAGGAGGGAGGTTGAGGATGAGGGGGGGGGAAGAGACACAGGGAAGGGAGAGGGGGGGAAGAGACACAGGGAAGGGAGAGGGGAGAAGAGACATGGGAGAGAGAGTGGGACACAAGAGGGGGACACAGAGGGCACAAGAGGGACACAGGGAGCAGCACATTTCCCACCCACGGCTTATATTCGAGTCACTCATTTTACCCAGTATTTTGTGGTAAAATGGGTGTCTCGGCTTATACTCGGGTCAGCTTATATTCGAGTATATACGGTAATAGCACATCATTCTCAAGCTCGCAAATCCACCAAACAAAATATTTTATTTCATGTTCAATTTCTGTGTTATTTTGATCACAGCAATCAATGTGTTAATACATATAATGGAACTCGCATGTAAAAAAATATCATATGTACTGCTTTATCAATATTGCAAAATATCTGGAACGTGGGTCCGACCGTAGGACTTTGAAATCCAACCTCTATTTTTCATTGAAGTTCTACGGGCTTGAATATAATCTCTGACGCAAGGCCGTAACTTAAGCCAATGAAATGTGGGTCCGATCGTGACTCGTGGTTCAAGCCAGTAGGCCTTCAATGAACAATGGAGGTTGGATTTCAAAGTCCTACGGACTTGAACCACGAGTCAAGATTGGAACTACATTGCATTGGCTGTTTCTAAGCGTGAGTTACGGCCTTGCGTCAGTGATCATGTTCAAGCTTGCAAATGCTACTTTCAATAGAGCCCAGCCAGTTGAATAGAACCATAAGTGGCCTACTCCGATCGAGTTGCAGCCTTACAATTGAATTGGGCTCTTAATCTGAAAACATTATTGTTGAAATGATACAACTCTACTGAAGGTGAAAATGGCAAATTTATAGGTAATAGCAAGTAATTTATCAACTGAAAGTTGTTAAAAAAAATGAATTTCCAACAGTAATTTAACGTTAAAGTTTGCCATTTTGAGCTGTCAGTCAGCCTTTCTGATCCACCCACAAATAGAGGTTCTGGTCTCTTGTTAATGATATATCATTGCTACTGATTAGCTTCTTAGGCATTTGGTCTATGTCTTCAGTACAGTCTGACACAAAAAAAACCTAGGCATGGTCCATGGACCTCTTTTTTTCTCTTATTGTGTCCTATTGTCAAGTGGCTCAGTTTGCGCTTCCATACATTGCTACCAAATATTGTTTGGAGCAAAGGCAATATGTCTGCTATCCTTCAAGCAAAACTAATAGAATTATGGTGTTAACACGAAATGGAGTATAATTAAAATATCAGAGGTAAACCAATCTATTTCACACTCCACCTACACTGCGGTGAGACTGTCAATTGGCAATCTCAGGTTCTGCTAAATCCAGACCTATAAGGGTAATGAACCTCTATATCAGGGATGTAGGAACCCCCCCAGATTATGCATTTCCCGATCAGATTCCCCTCACCTCCCGTCCCTCTGACTACTTTTCTCATCTCTTGGGAGATGTCTTGAGATAATCTCATGAGATCTTATCAAACCAGGTGTGAGAACTATCTGGCCAAAAGGAGAGAAAGTGAGAAAGAGCTACTGGGGAACTGCTGGGGAGGGAGTGAAACATAAGGACAGATCGGGATAGGGAATTATAAGGAGAGATAAGGTAACTATACGGTGCTATTGTAAATAAATATATGTATTATGTAAAACCATGTAACCGTACGTAGCATTTCAGGGCATGATCATAATGAATTAAGGAAGCCCGTAAGATACAATTTAGACACAGCCAATAAAAAAAGAGACCGTCATCAAGACATCAGTAAAATATGGTAAAATATGGCATTTAAACGTCAATAAATTATTGTTTAGACGTCCGATAGGCAACCAGGCTCGCAATCCAGTGATTTAAAAATCAATAAAAAAGAATGAAGAAACTGCTACAGTCAATGTGGGTACCCTGATATGTATTAACTCCTTGATTCCCGAGATTAATATAACACAGAATTTAAACGTAAAAAAAAACAATGTATTGCAGATTTGTGAGCTTGAGACTGTTGTGCAATTAATTCTAATGTCTTTCATTACTTTCCCCGTATTTTAAAGTCTAGTATTGTGTTTTTATTGGCTTTTATAGTGTTATGAACAGGTGTTTAACCCCCTCTCTAGTACTCATAGAATTTTTGCTACATTTGCCATTTACGGGTGAGAAAGTAATTGTGATCTTGTGGCATTGTAGCAATTATATTGCAATTTTAGCCATTGTAATATTTGCAGATTTGAAAAATCAAAGGCTTAGATGGGCCAGAGTTACGATTTTGACAACCGCAGGAATTTTCAGCCTGTAGCTCGCAAAGAGATTGCGGGTAGCTAGAGGAGGCCAAATAAATATCAGTAACTTTTGTGGGCTACATTATGGGCTTCAGTAATTGAGATTTTGACAATTTAATAGGGCCCTTTGATCATACCTTACATATATATATTATTTAGATGGACTGTGAAGTGGGGGTATACAGTGGGGGGAAAAGTATTTGATCCCCTGCTGATTTTGAATGTTTCTCCAGTGACAAAGAAATGATTAGTCTATAATTTTAATGGTAGGTGTATTTTAACAGTGAGAGACAGAATAACAAAAAACAAAAACAAAAAAAAAACGCATGATTTGCAGATCAATGAGGGAAATAAGTATTTGACCCCTTCGACTTAGTACTTGGTAGCAAAGTCCTTGTTGGCATTCACAGAGGTCAGACGTTTCTTGTAGTTGGCCACGAGGTTTGCACACATCTCAGGAGGGATTTTGTTCCACTCCTCTTTGCAGATCCTCTCCAAGTCAAAGGTTTACAGGCTGATGTTTGGTAACTCGAACCTTCTGCTCCATCCGCAGATTTTCTATGGGATTAAGGTCAGGAGATTGGCTAGGACACTCCAGGACCTTAATGTGCTTCTTCTTGAGCCACTCCTTTGTTGCCTTGGCTGTGTTTTAGGTCATTGTCATGCTGGAATACCCATCCATGACCCATTTTCAATTCCCTGGCTGAAGGAAGGAGGTTCTCACCCAAGATTTGACGGTACATGGCCCCCTCCATCGTCCCTTTGATGTGGTGCAGTTTTACTGTCCCCTTAGCAGAAAAACACCCCCAAAGCATAATATTTCCACCTCCATGTTTGATGGTGGGGATGGTGTTTTGGGGGTTATAGGCAGCATTCCTGATCCTCCAAACACAGTGAGTTGAGGTTGATGTCAAAGAGCTCAATTTTGGTCTCATCTGACCACAACACTTTTACCCAGTTCTCCTCTGAATCATTCAGATGCTCATTGGCAGACTTCAGATGGGCCTGTACTTGGGCTTTCTTGAGCATGGGGACCTTGCGGGCGCTGCAGGATTTCAGTTCTTCACGGCGTACTCAGTTACCAATTGTTTTCTTGCTGACTATGGTCCCAGCTGCCTTGAGATCATTAACAAGAACCTCCTGTGTAGTTCTGGTCTTATTCCTCACCATTCTCATGATCATTGAAACTCCACAAGGTGAGAACTTGCATGGAGCATCAGACTGAGGGAGACTGGCAGTTATTTTGTGTTTCTTCCATTTGCGAATAATCTTACCAACTGTTGTCACCTTCTCACCAAGCTGCTTGGCGGTGGTCTTGTAGCCCATTCCAGCTTTGTATAGGTATACAATCTTGTCCCTGACATCCTTGGACAGCTCTTTGGTCTTGGCCATGGTGGAGAGTTTGGAATCTGATTGATTGCTTTTGTGGACAGGTGTCTTTTATACAGTTAAAAAGCTGAGATTAGGAGCACTCCCTTTAAGAGAGTGCTCCTAATCTCTGCTCGTTACCTGTGTAAAAGATACCTGGGAGCCAGAAATATTGCTGATTGATAGGGGATCAAATACTTATTTCTCTCACTGGCCTGCAAATCAATCTATAATCTTTTTGACATGCGTTTTTCTTTTTTTTTTGTTATTCTGTCTCTCACTGTTAAAATACACCTACAATTAAAATTATAGACTGATCATTTCTTTGTCAGTGGACAAACGTTCGAAATCAGCAGGGGATCAAATACTTTCCCCCCCCACTGTATGTTGACCCATGTGTATTAAAGAGCTCCAATAGTTGTTTTTAATAATTACATTACTGGATCTGACAAACGCCTTTTAATAGACTTTGATTAAAGGTTATGTTTTAATTCCCACAACTATTCTTGAGTATGCTATGTAAAATGGAACTTCAGTGGTGCTTTATAGATTTTACTTATACATCTCCTTTTAAACTACTCATTTCTCCTTTTTTATATCTCAGGGACTTACTCACAAATTTTAACCTGGAGTCCAAACACATCCATGACCAAGTGGCCTAACCCAACATGGACATACAATTTGAATTATTTCCATTTTAAAGGAACCAATGCAATTTAATGAATTTCAGAAATATTTAAAGGACATTTTTTTCAGATATTTTTTACCTAGATGACTTAATTATATCCTCTTCAATGTAATTGTCATATACAATGTACACTTCACTTACTACTATGAAATCCTCAGCTTCCAGCTTTCTGTTACTCTGTCTGTCTTTCTGTTTTCTCTCATGTAGGATGCTATGGTTCACAACTGTGACCTTAATCCATGCCAATAGGGAGGGTCTCTCTGTATCTCATAATGTACCGACACATAGCATGCCACTGTCTGTTTCCAGCAGAGCAGTTTGAGACACATGGTATTTTCAAGCTCCTCCCTATGGTTGTGAACTTAGTTGAAACATTGCACCCTACATGAGAGAAAACTCAATTACATTGTGGGGGATCAAATTAAGTCACCATTCATATGATCAGCCATGTTATTCATTTTAGAAAAAAATATTGCATTATTTCTTGAAATTTGGAGCTGTATTTTAGGGAAAAAGCCTTTTACATATTTGCAAACTAAAGTAAAAACACATTTGAAAACTGAATTTGAAGTTATTTTAAATATGTCCTTGTGTGTATTTTTCTAAATAACTACTTCTTGAAGGTATTTGTTGATTCATTTTGTGTTTGGGCAATAAATCAATATGGGAAACAGATATAGTGACCACTTTTCGATATCATGATATTGAAAGAAATGAGATGCTAAGGGTCACATGATCTATTAATAAAAAGTAGATAGGTGATGTGACCTGCTGAAAAACACAAACAATTTAGAGCTATAGCTGTTGTCTAATTGACTTCTTGAACTTCGCATAGGTTGTTAAACTTCTCGAGGTGTAGATTATAATATAAGGTCACAATAGTTTAGGAAATACATCAAATGTATGTGAAGTATGTAACAGACTCCCACCATCTTGAAGTCTCTCAACAGGCTTTAGCAAACATTCTACCTCTGCCCTCCCTCCCTGCCCCTGCATTGTCTTAACTTATAGAAACCCACATGACTTACACCTACTCAGTCAGCATCCCCTGCTTTAAATTAATGAATTAATTAATTTATTAATAATAATAAAAAAATATATAAATATATATATATATATTTTTTTTATACAGTGCCTTGCAAAAGTATTCACCCTCTCCCCCTTGACTTTTTACCTATTTTGTTACATTACAGCCTTAAGTTCAATGTTTTGTTAATCTGAATTTTATGTGATGGATCAGAACACAACAGTCTAAGTTGGTGAAGTGAAGACAAATATATACATAAAACAAATTTTTAGAAATAGAAAACAGAAAATTGGCATGTGCATATGTATTCACCCCCTTTGTTATGAAGCCCATAAAACATGCTGGTGCAACCAATTACCTTCAGAAGTCAAGCAATCTAAGTGTCACATGATCTGCATTACATATACACACCTTTATTGAAAGGCCCAGAGACTGCAATACCTAAGCAAGAGGCGCCACCAACCAAAAACTGCCATGAAGACCAAGGAACTCTCCAAACAAGTAAGGGACAATGTTGTTGAGAAGTACAAGTCAGGGTTAGGTTATAAAAAATATCCAAATCTTTGATGATCCCCAGGAACGCCATCAAATCTATCATAACCAAATGGAAAGAACATGGCACAACAGCAAACCTGACAAGAGACAGCGGGCCACCAAAACACACGGACCGGGCAAGGGCATTAATCAGAGAGGCAACACAGAGACCTAAGGTAACCCTGGAGGAGCTGCAGAGTTCCACAGCAGAGACTGGAGTATCTGTACATAGGACGACAATAAGCCGTACGCTCCATAGAGTTCGGCTTTATGGCAGAGTGGCCTGAAGAAAGCCATTACTTTCAGCAAAAAAAAAAAATGGCATGTTTTGAGTTTGTGAAAAGGCATGTGGGAGCCTCCCAAAATGTATGGAGAATGGTGCTCTGCTCTGATGAGATTAAAATTTAACTTTTCGCCCATCAAAGAAAACACTATGTCTGGCGCAAACCCTACACATCACATCACCCAAAGAACACCATCCCCACAGTGAAACGTGGTGGTGGCAGCATCATGGTGGGGGGATATTTTTCAGCAGCCGAGACTGGGAAATTGGTCACAGTTGAGGGAAAGATGGATGGTGCTAAATACAGGATACTTATTGAGCAAAACCTGTACCACTCTGTGCATGATTTGAGGCTAGGACGGAGGTTCACCTTCCAGCAGGCCAATGACCCCAAACACACTGCTAAAGCAATGCCCTCAATCTCATCCACAACCATGGCACACTACACACACACGTTACATTCAGAAGTGCTTCTGCACTGCTGAACGGCTATGGAGGAAATAGCGCTCCAGAGCAGATTTCCTTAACTACAAGTTTATGCTACGTTCCTACTCCTCCGCCCTCAACCTTGCCAAACAGCACTACTTCACATCACTAATATCAAGTCTGTCCTCCAACCCCAAACATCTGTTTGCCACTCTCCTCATGGCTTTGCCAACCATTTTACACATTAAATTTAAAATAAATGCAATGAACTCTCCTCTCACACTCCACCCTCTCAACTAACCAACAATACCCAGTGTTCTCCCCATTCACACAGCCACTTTGAACTACTTTACCCCTGCAACAGAGGATGAAGTATCCATCCTAATATCATCTTCTGATCTCACTACCTGTCCTCTGGATCCTATTCCATCTCAGATCGAGCCCCCCTCTACCACACTAATCGCAGCTCTCACACACACCTTCAACCTTTACCTAAACACTGGCATGTTTTCATCTTCTCTAAAACATGCCCTAATTACACCCACTCTTAAGAAACCCTCATCCGACTCTGATTTGGATCTAACTATCGCCCTATCTTTCTACTTCTCCTGGCTTCCAAACTGCTGGAGCGGCTCGTCTATAACCACCTTACCAGTTTTATCTTCTCTAACTCCCTTCTGGACACCTTTCAATCTGGCTTTCAGCCACAGCATTCCACTGAGACAGCTCTCACAAAACTCACCAATGACCTGCTCACCACCAAGTCAAAAGACCACTTTTCCATTTTGCTTCTTCTGGATCTCTCTGCCGCCGTTGATACAGTTGACCATCTGCTTCTACTCCATATTCTTACCTCCCTCTGCATTCAAGACACTGCTCTCTCATGGTTCTCATCATACCTACAAGAATGGTCATTTAGGGTTTTCGGCACCTCTTCTTCTCCTCACCCCCTGTCTGTTGGCATACCCCAAGGATCAGTCTTAGGCCCTCTCCTCTTCTCCATCTATACATCCTCACTTGGTACCCGAATAAACTCTTTTGGGTTTCAGTATCATCTCTATGCAGATGACACTCAAATCTACTTTTGAGCACCTGATCAATCCCCTTCTCTTCTAGCCCACATCTCCAACTGCCTCTCTAGTATATCCTCTTGGATGTCCGCCCACCATCTAAAACTCAACATGTCTAAGACTGAACTCTTAATCTTCCCACCCTCTACTACAGCTTCAATTCCTCACATCTCTCAAACTGTCAACAGTGCCATCATCACTCCCACCTCCCAAGTCAGTTGTCTTGGGGTTCTACTGGATCCTGCCCTCTCTTTCACCCCTCACATACAGTCACTAACAAAATATTGCCTTCACCATCTAAAAAAACATATCCAAAATATGCC
Source organism: Discoglossus pictus (assembly GCA_027410445.1). Taxonomy (NCBI): domain Eukaryota; kingdom Metazoa; phylum Chordata; class Amphibia; order Anura; family Alytidae; genus Discoglossus; species Discoglossus pictus. The sequence goes on from CM050164.1 coordinate 137,743,480, forward strand.
ATTACCTCACACAAGACACTACTAAGATTCTAAAATACTCTCTCATTTCTCGTCTCGACTATTATTATTATTATTGTTTATTTATAACGAGCCGATATATTCCGTAGAGCTGTACATAAGTTACGTTTCAGACAAAGATAAATACCAATTAACACATAGCAAAGCAAGGAGGGCCCTGTCTTTGAGCTTGGAATCCACTGTCCATAGTGCTTTCTCCAAAGCACATTGCATGATTGAAACTTGCAGACTTACAACCTAAAGTTATTGTGTGTGGTAAAGGATGGAGAGAGAAGGAATGAGCATGTTAGGGTGGAAGGTGATATGCTTCTATAAAGAGATGCATTTTTAGTGAGGTTTTGAATGTGTTGAGGTAGGAGGATAATCTGGTGGAGCTAGGCAAGGAGTTCCAGAGAATAGGGGCAGCACAAGAAAAGTCCTAAAGGTGAGAGCGAGAGGATGTGACAATATTTGTAGAAAGAAGAAGGTCATTAGCAGAAGGAAGAGGGTGGGTGGGGGAATATTTGGAGATGAAAGCGCCATTGTTGAGGGCTTTGTAAGTTAGGGTCATGATTTAAAATTTTATTCTAGAGGCTAAGGGAAGCCAGTGAAGCGATTGAAAGGTGAGAGGTGATGCCGACACTGAACATTGTGTACGGAAGATGAGTCTAGCAGAGGCATTCATAATGGATTTAAGTGGGTATAGTCGGGTGGTGGGTTGGCCAGCAAGAAGCGAGTTGCAGTAGTTGAGTGGAGAGATGATGAGAGAGTGTATAAAGATTTTAGTTGTGTCTTGTGTAAGATAGTGGCGAATTCTGGAGATGTTTTTTAGATGGAGAAGACAAGATTTAGTTAGTGGCTGTATGGGATAAAATAAAGGGCAGTGTCCAGTAGAACCCCAAGACAACAGAGGTGGGGGTGATGATCTAATTGTTGACAACGAGAGAGATGTGAGGAATTGATGCTGTGGTAGAGGGAGGGAAGATTAGGAGTTCAGTCTTAGACATGTTGAGATTGAGAGTTTGCAACTCGCTTCTTGTTGGCCTGCCCACCACCCGCCTTACCCCACTTCAATCCATAATGAATGCCTCCGCCAGACTCATCTTCCGCACACAACGTTCAGTGTCGGCAGCTCCTCTTTGTCAATCATTCCACTAGCTTCCCTTAACCTCCAGAATAAAATTTTAAATCTTGACCCTAATTTATAAAGCCCTCAACAACAGCGCACCCTCTTACATCTCTGCTCTTATCTCCACATGCCCTCTTTGTTCTGCTAACGACATTCTTCTTTCTATCACTCTTGTCACCTCCCCTCACTTCCGCCTCCAGGATTTTTCTTGTGCTGCCCCTATACTCTGGAACTCCTTGCCTCGCTTCACCAGACTATCCTCCTGCCTCAAATCCTTCAAAACTTCAATAAAAATACACCTCTTTAAAGAAGCCGATCACCTTCCACCCTAAAACGCACAGCACTACTCTCTCCCTTCTGTGCCACAAACAAACATCAACCTTTAGATTGTAAGTCTGCGAGTTTCAATTCTGCAAGGTGCTTTAGGGAAAGCGCTATGGACACCGGATTCCAAGCTCAAAGACAGGGCCCTCCATTCTTTGCAATGTATTAATTTAGAATTTGCCCTTGCCTGGAACTTAACTTATGTATAGGGCAAAGGAATATGTTACAAATAAACAACAACAACAACAATAATAATAATAATAATAATAATAATAATAACAAACTAACAACATTAACAGCTAAGTAAGCCATAACTAACAAGAATTTATATATTTTTTAAATTCTTAAAAACCGACTCTGGATGTATCTTTCTGCCTGTAGCCTGAGGAAAGGATTATCTTAATATGGTGTTATCTCTTGTTACTGCTATTGTCAAGTGGCAATTTACAGTGCAGTTTTTCAGTAGAACTGAAAAACGATTGTGTCTGAAAACCATTACTTTCAAGTTTATAATCCACTTGAAAATGAAAGAAAATGTATGCTGTCATTAAGGCAAAACAATAGTTCCAGTTGGGTCCTTTCCTGTAACGAGTACTCCAGCACACCACCAGCACTGGCAGCAGCAGTGGCAGTGAGCATCCACTAGATGTCTCTGCCAAGATTTTGCTTGCCGATATCATAGTTGCAGGGTTAGGATTAGGGTAAGGGTTATGGTTAGGGTAAGAGTTGGGTAAAAGTTAGGGGGTTATGGTAAGGTTAGGGTAAGGGGGTTAAGGTAAGGGTTAGGGTAAGGGATCCCAATTAGGTGCTTTCCTTTGTTAGTAGTCCAGCACACCACAGGCACAGGCAGCAGCAGTGGCGGTGAGCATCCACTAGATGTCGCTGCAAAGATTTTGCATGCCGATGTCATAGTTGTAGGTTTAGGATTAGGATAAGGGTTATGGTTAGGGTAAGGGGTTTACGTTAAAGATTAGGGGGTTAAGGTTAGGGTAAGGATTAGGATTAGGGTAATGGTTTAAGCTTGGAAATTGTGTACAATCCCAGCAGCACTTACAAACTGTGTACATTTTCTGCAGTGCCATCTAGCAGCTCCTTGCTGCAACTGTTGCTGCCTCTGCTGGTGTTCTCATAAAAGGAAAGAACCTGTATAGGCTGTATTAATTTATTGTAATCAATGTAAAACATTTTGCACATTATCTAGCCAAGTTCTTCATGAAAGCATACTATGAACATGACAATTCATTAGTGCTTTAAGTTCTTTTAAGTTATATTAGGTTTAGAATTTATATACAAGGCACCATTAAATTCCATAGCACTAATAGCGGAGAAAACATGATATAAATAACCTGCAAGGGATCTGCTCATTATGGATTTCAGGTCAATATTCAATTTGGAAAAGCTTTGCTAACTTATATTTACATTTGTTATCTCTATTTGTATTGTCATTTTGATTGTGCGGGTGAAGGAGGGAGTGGGTAGGAAGTTTTCATGTCAAAGACTTGTCTGATAGCCTGTGGGTCACCACATTGAATGGTAACAGTCAAAGACCAAGTCTGAAGTGAGCCATAGAAAAGCTGTGGGGGTTAAATGACTAATTGTATCACTTGATTATTAGATAAGTAACATGAGTCACACACTGATGAATGTGGACTATTCACTGAGCAGAGTGGAGATTGTGCTACAGATAAGAGGATAATGTAACACATACAAGTGTATTTGTTGCACAGTGTAGCAACACAAGTCTTACAATGAATACAAGTCTTCAGGTTAGGATTTGATGGCAACCTTCCTTACTCACATGTTTAGTAATTTTAATTGAAAAATCTGTGCCCAGACACAGATATCCCGACATCCTGGCCAGCTGGTGTGCACAGAGGACCTGGGCTGAGAATAGGGTTCTGATGTTTTAGTTATACAACAAATACCCTAAAGTAACATTTATGATTGATTGCAAGGGGACAATGAAAACGGTAAATGGAAGAATTAATAAACATATAGATTAAATGGTAGGCAAAGGAAATAATGTACAAATATGAGATGTTCTAGAGTATTGCAGTTATATCTATATTTTTAGTAGGACCTAGGACTGAGCCTTGTGGTACCTCAACAGTAGGGGACACTGAATGTACAAGGTTGGAAACATTATGTGTAACAAATGCCACATTACTGTATAACAATGTTGAAAGCAGAAACATTTACAGAGAATTGAATTTAAATGTAAGAAAGTAATTTGATACTTTGAGTATATGTCAGTGGAGTGTTGACCACATAATCCAAACTGTGGAGGATGAGAGGGGTAATTGTATGTTTAAGAGATGAAGGAAACTTTTCATAAAGAGGTTGAACATAAGTGAAAGAGTTGTGATGAGTGTGACTGTGAGAAAGTGAAGATATGATTAGATTAAGGGTGGGAGGAATATGGATCTGCCGACACTTCACCCCCAAGAGAGGGCTTAGGTGGGGAGTGACCATGCTTGGTAATATGTCATCTCTCATGAGAACCAGACACTGGGTGTATTCTAGTGATTTCTTGTTCCCATTATATCAGCAAACTCGGTTTTAAAGGGTCAGTTTATGCGGCACCAGTGGAATGATCTCATGAAGGCTGGTTGAAATACTTTTTGAAATACGTGCCTTTTTGATAAAGATATGGCATCTTAAAAAATGTATGATTTTCTGTGTGTTTACCCATCTAAGACTGCACTCTCTCGCTCTCCTTCATGCCTTCAGATGTGCTACCTGCGATCTCAGCTGCTTTCATAATGGGGATGTATCCCATTAGCTGCCTTCCCCCATAGACATACAATGCTACGGGCGTTCTGATACGGCAATAGTCTATTTCACATACATCTCCCTTCACTTGAGGGGGAGGGAACAGGAGGGAAGAACCACAAAAAACACTGACAACAAGCGGACTACAACTCTACTAATACCCTGATTTCAAAACCAGCACATGAATTTTTCTATATAAACTGCCTTTCTCTGCAACATGCTGCAAGTAAATGGTCCTTTAATTCTTGTCCTTTAGGGTGGATCCTTTTTCACATTTATCCTATTTATAATCATCAGCTTGAACTTGCATGGCTCGTACCTGCCCCCTAGATGGGGTGAGGTCAAAAACAAGTGTAAGTCAAGATTGACAGACATGAAGAAAACTCCTATATCCCCTTTACAAAACAAGATTTTATTTTATCTTCTCTGGGTGAAACCAGAAATTGTTGCTTAATTTCCAACTGCTATTCATACTTAAGCTTAGCCTAAAGGGAGACATTGCCTTTCCCTCTTTCTTAACATCCTAAGTTCTGCAAAGTCTTGAATACTGAGCTCCCATGTGCACTTGCAAGCAACCCATGTCACTGAGAGGTTAATATTGAATATTTTTCATTTGGCACCAAAAATGTATTTTGTACCTTCAGGCTAGTGATGAGTTCAAAGTACATTCCTAAACATTAAACTGCAGCATTGTGTCTTGCTGCATAAAAGATCAGTCATTTGATATGACATATTTGTTAAAGGAACATTTTTAGCACGCATTCAAAACAGAACATTTTAATCATTAAAGAAATGGTTGTGTGCGTGTACATGAAATATGAATGAAATAGTGTAAAAAAAATCTCACAATAAGTTTGCATTATACACAAAACTAAGCTTCCTCCTTCTCAGTTTGGCAAATTGCTTTCATTTTTTTTAGTCAGTCAGGATCCATATAGATCAAGTGATCACAAGCTTTGATTTGAAGATGTCCTTTGTATGCACAGGTGAGTCAAGCAGGATGACTGAAGAAGTGACTGACTCACCTGTGCGCAGCAGGGATATCCTCAAATCCAGGCCTGTGTGTGGCCCTCCAGAACCAAACTTGCCCACCCCTGATATAGAGCTACACCAGCAAATCAGAACCTCCAAACAGACCTCACTGTCAGTCTGAAGAGGGTCAGAACAATGCTTGCAATATATATATTTGTCATACAGGATAACAATTAAGATTGGTTAACTTTAGGTAATTATATATTTTTTGGCATTTTTTTTTAAATATTGTTTAAAAGTATTTTATAAATAAATGGTGAAACATTGATGGGTTATTAGTGCTGTCTTATATTGCTTTTTTTAAGATTTGTAGCTCCTGCACAATTGTGTTGTGAAATGTTAGAAAGCTATTCATAATAATATTTTATGTGTGACATATTATATTTATCAATGTTTTCATTTTGGTTTTAGAATGTTTGTTCTAACCAAATGAGGTTGAACATACTAAAAAGTCATTGGCACATAAAATGGAGCAGAGTACCACCTTGCCCCTATGTATCCATTCTGTGAATAAGAATAGCAATAGCCATTTTACATGGTGAACCTCTAGCCATGTAAGACTCCCCATACATTGTGTGATGCATTAAGCATCTACTTTGCCAGCCGATTCCTACCCTCCTTTTTAAAAGAGTAGTTACGTTAAAAAATGTATGTCATATTACTAAGATGTTTTAAACATTAGAATGTTTTATTGTATTTGTTGGAGATTTCAGGACATGCTTCTCTTTCCACCAGTCTCTATAAAGGAATGTATTTAAAACAACACAATTGTGACCACTAAACATCTATGACACTTTTACAACATATTTGGAGAATTTCCCTAGAGGCGCGCCGGAGGCCCTGGGTGGCCGAGTGCCCATGCCGAACATAGAGATGGCCTTGCTGTCGACTCAGCGGTGTCGAGTTGGGCCACGTCGGAGGAGAGAATAGTTATTTGCCTTACATCAAACATGACGGCACCCAAAAATTTATAGCGACCTCTGCCGGATGGCTCCTGTAATTGCAGCTGTCAGTGCTGCCGAAGACATGCAAAGGTAAGGAGGGATAGATCCTCCAAATGTGTAAAATACCTCTCCATTCCATGCACAGAAAAGATAACAGATTCTCAAGTGTTGCATTGAGTGATCAAAAGACTCCATAACTAACTTAAGATTTTGGTTGTCCAAAAATGTAAGGAAAATACTCTATCTTAACTTTTGACCCTAAATACAAGAACTAAACAAAGATATCAACAGATATGTTGCATTCTAAACAAAAAACTTTAAAGTATGATGTGTGAGTTTTCTTACATCTGTGAACATCGACTTTTGTCAATAATACAAGACAACATAAAATATGTAAACTACAATTGTAATACAGTCTCCAGTACACTAGAGATTAATACAAATCTGGAAACCCACATGACCTACAACAGGTGCAGTAATGCATTGCCTATTAAAGGGCTAGTCACACCCCAAACACTAGTCATCAACAGCACGAATCCAGAGCACACCAGAGCACTGTGGTTGGCCCAGGTTGTTTGTCAATGGGGCCCGTAATCCTTGCTGGAGGTGAACTTCAACACGCAAATGACTCTATAGCACAGGCCATGCACAGGATTATGCTAGAGGAGCAGGTAAGGGGCAGAGTTTTACTGGCACATAGACATGTAGATATAGGGCCAAATGCTGATAAGAAGGATCACATTGATATGGATGTCGCTGTTGAGGAAGGCCAGGAGGATGTGGAGAGGCAGAAGGAGCCCCAGGAAACCTTCCTCCATCAACAATAATCTTGTGCACATCTAACCTGTTAAATCCCCAGTATTGCTGTTGTGCATATGATAATATGTGTACATATAATTAATATGTTAAATTCAGTCTAATGTTTGTGTATTAACATATTATGAAAATAGAATTGTTAAAAAAAAAACTTTCAGTGGAATGCTGTTCTAGAACAGTGTTATGATGCAATGATTTAGTAGTATTAACTCTACAAATACGTATTACATGCATTCTGTAGAAATCAGTGCTAGCAATGCATAAATGTTGATGCTAACATAACTTGGCCATAACAACATTATTTACTATCATTATTGACATAATATTACTGTAATCAAATAAATGAAGACACAGTTGTGACCATGCATATTTTACCTTCAAGCTAATAAGTAAATAGCCTAATTGAATTAGGAAAGAGGACTAAAATGAATAATATTTATTAGTGCTTGGTCCAGAGGGACAGACTCCCCTGTCGCAGTACTGAAAGGACCTCTGTTCAATATGTAGCAACTCAACAAACTAAAAAAATGGGGGGAAATAACAATAAACTTTATTGGTAGGGCAGGGGAAATATCTACAAAAATATATACATTAACAAAGGCGAGGGGCCCAATTGTAAACCAGCTCCAAAGCAAATGACTGCACTAAAAAACAGTAAAGTGATCTATGCAGTCAGCCAGTAATATGTATCAAAGTTAGACAATACTAAATATAAAAGGTGCAACTTTGCACCTGAAAGCTGTAATAAACTGGCAGACTCATATGTCTGGTAAACACTATACATTGTCAGATACAGTAGTGAACTAATGACTAACTGCAGACTGCGGTAAAAATCCTCAGTCTGCAGTGTCTAAGTTGCAGTTGTTGTTGGCTCAATATGTCAGAAGGTAACTTGCAGTGTGTGCATCCTTACCTAACATCTCCCAACAGACGAGAAAAAAATCATCAGCTCTCCCATTGTTGGGCTGAGCTCATGCCATGGACCAGGAGCTGGATCGTGGGCACCCTCGGTATAATTATATCTTAAAACACAACAGAAATTCATAGTGAACCCATGCTAATAAAGGAGTAAACACAGTCCTGATGAAAAAGTCTGATTACCAGATGGAATGCTTGAGACAACCTGGGAATACCAATTGTTATAAAAAGCTGAGCCGAGACCCTACAGACCAGTCTAAAGATGAATTGAAATTTTTTTCGGCAGATGCTTTCACTGAAGAAGGTGTCTCTCGAAAAAAAATTACATCTTTGTTCAATCAGCATCCCAGGGTGGCTACTCTATTTATGCTGCCGAAAATTCACAAAGATCTAGCCAGACAACCAGGAAGACCAATTGTGTCTGGGCGGAACAGCCTAACTCAAAACCCAAGTATATTCATCGACCATATATTAAGGCTATTTGTGATGGCTTTGCCATCTTATATTCACGACACAAAATATATCCTATACAGGCTGGACAATGTTTTCTTGGAGCCGTGCTCTCTCCGGGTGGGACTAGACGTTGAATTCCTGTACACCTCTATTCCCCACAATGCAGAAATTAAAGCTTGTCAAACTTTTTTTAAGTCAAGAGGGAGAGATCACAACAAACATAATACATTTACTTGATTTTGTGCTCACACACAACTATTTTCTGTTTTCAGAGGTATTTTATCACCAAATATGTGGGACAGCCATGGGGACACCATGCGCCCCCACATATGCCAACCTTTTCTTAGGCTGGTGGGAAAACAAAATAGTTTTTGGTGACAACCTGTCCAAATATACCAAACATATAGGTGTGTGGGCAAGGTATATTGATGACATATTCCTGACTTGGAATGGATCTATTCGTGATCTGGAGTCTTTCATTGGTTCTCTAAATAAGAACAGTGTTGGTTTGAAATTGAATGTTTGGATTTGACAATTAAAAAGACAGAGTCAAATGCTCTATCTATGAAAACATTCCGGAAAAGTACAGCAAGTATTTTTAGAACTTGCCGCACGACTGCAGTGATGTATCTAATTAATTGCAGTTGTCGGCTTAAATATGTTGGCAAGACAAGCTGCCAACTAAGATGCCGGATATTGGAACACTTGAATTCCATAAATAATAAATTGGAGGTACGGTGGCGAGACAAGTCAACCAGACACATTGCGGAAATGTCATGTGCCTTCAATTTTGTGGGATAGATAAGATCAACATTTCTAAGCGCCGTGGTGACATTAACCAACTTTTGCTGCAAAAAGAAGCTAAATAGATTTTTTTCTTGAACAACATATCCCCAATGGGATTAAACAAAGGTTTTACCTATACAGCCTTCATATAATTGAGGATGCTCTGATAATAGTTAACCTCTATCTATATTGTTCTTAAACCATCCCTCTTTTTTGTATAAAGATATAGTGCACTTATGGGCTCATAAAAGTTCAGTTTGGTTTCCTCTTTAGTTGCAATTGCTCTCTCCACTATATACACCAGTTCTATGCCTAGAGGGATATTTTCTTTCCTGAAGGATCACTTCTTTAATGTATTCAAGATACTAATCAGTATACTTGGGATTCTAGTACTCCTCAGTTGCAAAAGACCCTTTCATTCATTGAGTGGGAGGAGCTAACCCTGGAAATGGTGATTGAAGGTTGACTTTTTTCTATACATTGGTTATAATCCTACACAGCTACATTAAGCCGTTATAAATATTCATTTATTCCCACACATTAAAATAGATTTTTCTTGTTGGCATGGTATGTGTAATACATTGGTAATTAAAAGTACACTTTAAACCTTTTCCATTTGACATAGTTCATTGGTCTTAATAATTTTGAGTTTAAACCCAGTCCTGTACTTTCCAGCATCTCGATAGTTACAGACGATATTTTCGTCACTAAGCCACTTAGCGTCCCTGATGAAAATGCGAGAACACCCAGGGAAATGCACGTCGCATTTATAATTGTACTGAGGGTGCCCACGATCCAGCTCCTGGTCCCTGGCATGAGCGCAACCCAACAACGGAAGAGCTGATGATTTTTTTTTTGCCGGTTGGGAGATGTAAGGTAAGGATGCACACACTGCAAGTTACCTTCTGACACATTGAGCCAGCAACAAATGCAGCTCAGATGCTGCAGACTGAGGATTTTTACTGCAGTCTGCAGTCAGTCATTAGTTCTCCTACTATACTTTCTGACACGGTATAGTGTTTACTGGACATATGAGTTGTCCAGTTTATTACAGCTTTCAGGTGCAAAGTTGCGCCTTTTATATTTAGTATTGTCTAACTTTGATACATATTACTGGCTGACTGCATAGGTTGTTTTACTGGTTTTTAGTGCAGTAATTTGCGTTGGAGCAGGTTTACAATTGGGCCCCTCGCCTTCTTTAATTTATATATTTTTGTAGATATTTCCCCAGTTCTACCAAGAAAGTTTATTGTTATTTTCCCCCCATTTTTAGTTTGTTGAGTTGCTACATATTGAACAGAGGTCCTTTCAGTACAGCGACAGGGGAGTCTGTCCCTCTGGACCCAGCACTAATTAATATTATATTTTACCTTCATCCATAATTGATAAATAAATATGATTACGCTCTTATCCATATTTTATTAATTTCTTCATACAGATGATTTCTTAATATATAATTTATAAACATCCACTATACCTTAACACATGATGGGTATAATGTATGTTAATATCACAAAACAGTAACTATTAAAAACATGAGCACATGGATTATGGTATACTAAGAATATAAGCTTATTATATCCACAGAACACAGTCTTAAATGTAGTAAATTAATATCATCAGTGCGGTGCAATTGCTACCCAGAAGGACAATAATTAGATGAAAATAAATATCATCATTCATCGCTTCATATAATAGAAGTAATCATCAATGTGCATAGCACTTACATCGTGTCTTCATCTGCTCAATGAAAACGATGCAATACTTCCTGGATTATATAATTGAAATCAATTACACACATATAGTGTGATTAAAAATCCTTTGAAATAGTATAACACAGCTCTGAAATGATTAGTGTATGGTCATATTCAAACAATATGAGAACAAGAAAAAACTAGCAAAATCTATACATACAGTACAATGTTTTATATGGTTACTGTAATAATTAACTGGATTACTTGCTCATCTACAAATCAGTTGTCTTTACCAACTGCAGATATTTAGCAATGATGTGGGATCTCACAAAAAATGCTTTTCTGTGATTACAGTCAGAAAGATGGCCAGAAATACTATAGTTATCTCTTTATGATATTGTTTTGCCACATTGATATACATTGATATTTGTTAATAAGATCAGAAAAGCATATCTAGTCTCATATTGCTAAGAAGGATAACATGCTTAGATCATGCATGTATAACTGCTGGGTTTGATGAACATAGAATTGTAGGTCTATGCAGTTAACATCAATCATGGTGCTTAAAACATGATATACATGTTTATTTATGGCATGTGAGATCATTCTGCAGGGGGATGTCATCAATAGAATGGCTATATGTAAGCCACTGTATACAGTTTACTTACATTATTTGATAGCATTGCTTGCAGATGAAGAAACTGCCTTAATGATTGGGAATTTGCATAAAAATAAAATAACAAAAATTAGTGTATCAGTAATTAAAATAAAATACTAAATAGAGGCACTAAATCATCTCCTTTTAAATGCATTCATCAGTGATCATCAATTGGTGAAATTTGAACCATAACCATACATGTCCACAGATTGGATTATCATGGACTACACGATGGTGGCTATCCACATGGTTACTATATATCACCATCACATAGGCCATAGTGATCTATTCTGTAGACATGCATGAGTAAGTTAACATTTTGACCAATTCACAGATTTTCACTGAGAACTGTGTTTGAGAAGGATTAAATGAGATGCAGCCACTATCTCCTCCTCTGGCTAGCCACAGCGTGATCCAGCTTGAGAGCAACATCCTGCAGTATGTCAGTCTGGTATCAGTCTGGTTTCAGTCTGGTATCAGTCTGGTTTCCATCTGGTTTCCATCTGGTCTCAGTCTGGTCTCACCAGCCTAGTCAGATAGGTATCCACAAGGACTCCACTTGTGTATGGTGCCTCCTCATCTATCTATACACGGAAGTGAGAAGGTCAACCATTATGCCCTCCTGCTGCCATTGGAATGTGATGAGTTCAGCTATGCTGGCCTCTAATGATGGGCCCGGGGGTGTTGGTAGAGGCATTTGGGAAAGTGCTGTGGTGGCAGTGATTATGATTGTAGCAGCATGGTGCTGAGCTGCTGGGGTTGTGGTGTCGGTCTTGACCGTGGACCTGGTATCCATGGTGCTTGGAGGAGGTGGTGGTGTTGGCAGATCAGACCAATAAGAGGTGCCAGGCAGCAAATCTAACTGTGGGAGAAGGGGGCCAGTGGGATTGAACTTCACCCTGGTAGCTGATGGACCTGCAGGTTCAAATAGGTAATCCTCCTCCTCATATTCTGGGTTCTTGATCTTGTTGCTCCTCCTCATTCTCATACCAGAGATCCTATTGTGAGTCATATTGAGGCTCCTCATACTCTGCCTCAACCTCAGCCTCTGTCTCTTCATCTGTGGAGACATCAGATGTCCTTTGAGCTGAAATGAGATATCAATAGTATATCAGATAACAACACTGGATGATTATATTAACTCTATATTTTACTGTATACCTGAATTCATGATGTGTTGATCTTGGATCTTTAAGTTATTTGTCAATTGTGAGGAGTATGTATTGTCTAGGAATTATCACTGATTTCATTAATGTGTATTATTAGCTCTATTTGTACTGCCTTACATATACCATTAATTGATGGGCAGCAATTCCATTAAATGTGTGTTATTTATGTGTGTGGTGTACATGTTTGAGTATTTATTATATTCATCTGGCATATTTATGATATTCATCTGGCTGAGTGTCCAACAGACCGAGGAGCCCATTCAATTTGCACTGGTAGTCATGGTATCCGTGCTTAACAGAATGCACATCCCTTACATACACCCCGAGGGCACAGACCACCCAGGCAACCTCCTTCCACATCTTGGCTCCCATGGAGGATACCGGCACAGGCACGGATCGAATAGAGGAACGCAACAAACTCCTCGTGAGTATAGTTTGGGGCCCTGTGCCTATGTACAGCCTCCTGTCTTCCTGACTGTGTCTGGGACATTTGCATAGGCTCATCTCCCTGGTCTGATCCTGAGGCCTGCCCCTTTCCTCCTCAGCCCTCATCCCACCACTGTGATCAGACCCCACCCCTTCTGTCCTTGATCTTTATGTACCTGTCACTGGGGCATCCTTAATTCCCTCTGTCCTTCTCTCCTCTGCTGCTTCTACTCCTGGTCCTCACTGGCCCTCTGCAGCTCCCACTCCTGGCCCTCTGGGACCCTTTGCTGCTCCCACTCCTCTTCCTCTCCCCTCTCTCTCTCCCCCTTCTCTCACAGCTAGCCTCCCGCTCTCCTCACCATACCCCTCTTTTCTAAGAAATCTTATCTTCTGAATTTTTTTTTAAAGTTTTCCCCTCATGATCATACCTTCCAGTGAAAAGTTTGGCTTGATTTTCTGAAGTATTGATTTATTGGATCTTCTTGCAGTCCAACAATTCTATAGCACTCAGACTTCTTTATGGCCTAACTCTCACATCCGTATGTTACTACTGGTAATACCATTGTTCTAACTATGCAGGCCTTTGTTGATAATGTAATATCTTTACTTTTTACTAGTTTGTCCAAACATGCCATAGCTTTCTTTCCCAGAAGCAAAAGTCTTTTAATTTCATGGCTTCGCTCACCATCTGTAGAGATCTTGGGCCCCAAATAAAAATGTGTCACTGCCTCCACTTTTTCCCCATCCATGATCTTAATTTTTTTAAAGTTGAGCAGCAGGCTAGCTGTTGCACTGTCTTCTTGCCCCCTTCTTTCCCCTTTCTTATCAACTTTCAGCTATCAGAGTAGTACCATCCATGTATCTGAGGTAGATCTTTCTTCCAGCAATATAGATTCCAGCTTTGGATTTATCCAGCCTGGCCTTACACATGATGTATTCCACATATGGTGGCAATATACAACCTTGTTGCACTCCTTTCCAAATCTTGAAACATTCTGTTGATCTATGTTCAGTTCTGACCGTGGCTTCTCTAAGAAATTGTCACATTTTATTGTGATCCACACAGTCAAAGGCTTTTTCACAAAAGGGGATACTTTAGAGAGAAGTATAGGAGGAGGAGAGGGGGGTGATATGGGGTGAGGAGGGCTTTTGTTAACAATATGGATCTGCTTGAAATTAGGGAAGACATTTTGATGGCAGATTTTTAACATATATTCAATAGCATATGAAAAGCAATAAAGCTAGCTTTAGAACAGTCTTTAAAATATCCATGTATTAAAGAGGGTTAAACCTTTAGGTCTTAAGATCTTATGGCCTCTAGAAATTCTTTACAATAACTTATACATATTTATAATTTTGTTACACTAGTAATAACTATAGTAATGGCCGTCAAGTACCCAAGTTCCTCCTCATCGAAAGTATAATCCATTTAATAATCTAACATTTCTGATATCGGCTAGTAAACTCTTATATGTGGAGCTCTCCAAGTGCTTTTGAGGAGACCTGTGGGATGCATGTAGGAATTAATGTTTTATTGAGATACAAGTTTACAAGAAACAGCAGCAAATGGGAAATGATGGAAAGCAAGGAAATAAAAGAGAGACCGATGACCAAAGAACATAAAGGGATGTCTGGTCACTTTAAATGTCTATTAAGATAATATCCCATAATGTCAAGGGCTTGAACTCGGCTTTTAAAAGATGAGTCGCAATTGATAGCTATATCAAAAAAAAAAACAGGACTCATATTATAAGCTAAAGAGTAAACATTTTGGAGACAGCATCAATTCTACTTTTAACTCTTAAGCTAGAGGTGTCTCAATTTTGTTTGGAGTAAAACTGAACATAATAGAAACCTATAAAAAAGTAAACACTTCGGGAAAATTTAATTTATGGGTTGGAACTATATAGTACTAGCTACTTGCCCGTCAAAAATGACGGCAAGATAAGCACCATCGCCCTGCTGTCTCTCTCTCCCCCCTCTCCCCCTGCTGTCTCTCTCTTGCTTCCCTCTGCTGTCTCTCTCTTTATTCCCCTGCTGTCACTCTCTCCCCCTCTTCCCCTGCTGTGTCTCTCTCCCCCCCTCTTCCCCTGCTGTCACTCTCTCTCCCCTCTTCCCCTGCTGTGTCTCTCTCGCCCCTTTTCCCCGGCTCTCACTCTCTCCCCCCTTTTCCCCGGCTCTCACTCTCTCCCCCCCTCGTTCCCTGCTGTCTCTCACTTGCTTCCCTCTGCTGTCTCTCTCTTTCTCCCCCCCCCCCTTCCCCTGCTGTCACTCTCTCCCCTCTTCCCTTGCTGTCACTCTCTGCCCCTCTTCCCCTACTGTCACTCTCTCCCCACTGTTTCCCTGCTCTCACTCTCCCCCCCCCTTCCCGTGCTCTCACTCTCTCCCCACTCTTCCCCTGCTCTCACTCTCCCCCCCCTCTCTTTCCCTGCTGTCACTCTCTCCCCCCTCTTTCCCTGCTGTCACCCTCTCCCCCCTCTTCCCCTGTTCTCACTCTCCCCCCTCTTTCCCTGCTCTCTCTCTCTCCCCCCTCTTTCCCTGCTCTCTCTCTCTCCCCCCTGTCTCTCTGTTGCTTCCCTCTGCTGTCTCTCTTTCTCCCCCCTTCCCCTGCTGTCACTCTCTCCCCCTTCTTTCCCTGCTGACTCTCTCTCCCCCCTCTTCCCCTGCTGTCTCTCTCTCCCCCCTCTTCCCCTGCTTTCACTCTCTCCTCCCTCTTCTCCTGCTGGCTCTCTCTTTCTTCCCTCTGCTGTCTCTCTCTTTCTCCCCCCCCCCTTCCCCTGCTGTTACTCTCTCCCCCCTTCTTTCCCTGCTGTCTCTCTCTCCCCCCCTCTTCCCCTGCTTTCACTCTCTCCTCCCTGTTCTCCTGCTGGCTCTCTCTCTCTCTTCCCCCCTTCCCCTGCTGCCACTCTCTCCCCCCTCTTCCCTGCTGTCTCTCTCTTTCTTCCCCCTCTTTCCCTGCTGTCTCTCTCTTCCCCCCCCCTCTTCCCCTGCTGTCACTCTCCCCTCTTTCCCTGCTGTCACTCTCTCCCCCTCTTTCCCTGCTGTCTCTCTCCCCCCCCCCCTCTTCCCCTGCGGTCACTCTCCCCCTCTTTCCCCGCTGTCTCTCTCTTCTCCCCCCCCTCTTCCCCTGCTGTCACTCTCCCCTCTTTCCCTGCTGTCACTCTCTCCCCCTCTTTCCCTGCTGTCTCTCTCTCCCCCCCCCCCCCCCTCTTCCCCTGCGGTCACTCTCCCCTCTTCCCCTACTGTCACTCTCTCCCCACTGTTTCCCTGCTCTCACCCTCTCCCCCCTCTTCCCCTGTTCTCACTCTCCCCCCCTCTTTCCCTGCTCTCTCTCCCCCCTGTCTCTCTGTTGCTTCCCTCTGCTGTCTCTCTTTCTCCCCACTTCCCCTGCTGTCACTCTCTCCCCCTTCTTTCCCTGCTGTCTCTCTCTCCCCCCTCTTCCCCTGCTTTCACTCTCTCCTCCCTCTTCTCCTGCTGGCTCTCTCTTTCTTCCCTCTGCTGTCTCTCTCTCCCCCCTTCTTTCCCTGCTGTTACTCTCTCCCCCTTCTTTCCCTGCTGTCTCTCTCTCCCCCCTCTTCCCCTGCTTTCACTCTCTCCTCCCTCTTCTCCTGCTGGCTCTCTCTTTCTTCCCTCTGCTGTCTCTCTCTCCCCCCTTCTTTCCCTGCTGTTACTCTCTCCCCCTTCTTTCCCTGCTGTCTCTCTCTCCCCCCTCTTCCCCTGCTTTCACTCTCTCCTCCCTCTTCTCCTGCTGGCTCTCTCTTTCTTCCCTCTGCTGTCTCTCTCTCCCCCCTTCCCCTGCTGTTACTCTCTCCCCCCTTCTTTCCCTGCTGTCTCTCTCTCCCCCCTCTTCCCCTGCTTTCACTCTCTCCTCCCTGTTCTCCTGCTGGCTCTCTCTTTCTTCCCCCCTTCCCCTGCTGCCACTCTCTCACAACTCTTCCCTGCTGTGTCCCTCTTTCTTTCCCCCTCTTCCCCTGCTGTCACTCTCCCCTCTTTCCCTGCTGTCACTCTCGTGTGTCGCCATTGTGCTGCTCAGTCCCTGGTATGTTCCTGCTCTGTGACAGCGCCCCCTAGTGGTGGGAGGAGGTAGCGTACTGAGGGAGAGAATATGCCAGACACAGCAAGAAGAGGCCTGCTGGGGAGGGAACAGCAGGCGGTCATCCGACACTGGAGGTTGGTGGAGAGGGGGAACGGGAGGAGGGAAGATGAGGGGGGAGGAGAGAGGATGAGAAGAAGGAAGGAGAATGAGGGGCAGGAGGGAGGATGAGGGGAAGGAGGAAGGAAGTTGTCAAACTGACAGTTGTCCTCACGCAACTGCGGGCCTAAGTGCGAGCTCGGAAGGCTTCCATGCCTCAACGGCTCGCCTTGCTTCGCAAGGCTCGCAAGCGTGACGACAACTCGCAGTTAGACAATTATAATAGGTGATACCAATGACATTAGTGAATGTATATTCTCCAAATGTAGGGCAACTAAAATTTATGGAAAATATGATGGGATTAGTTAATAAATTTAGGAAGGGGTCATTAATAATTTGCAGAGATTGTAACATGCTAATGAATTATAATATGGATAGATCATCTAGCCAAACAATTAAATCAGCAAGGGAAATTTCTAATACAGCCCAAACATTTACTAAGCTAGTTCTGGACAATAACCTATTCGATGTTTGGAGAACTCTGCACCCACTATCTCGTGACTATACCTTTTATTCAAATTATCACCATTCTTATACCAGAATCAACTATTTTTTAGTCGATTCTAGTGTGGTACATAAGGTCTACTCATCATATATTCTATATTTTTAAGTCTCTTCCCCCCTCTCTCTCCCCTGTGTCTCTTCCCCTCCTCTCCCTCCCCTGTGTCTCTTCCCCCCTCCCTCCATCCCCTGTGTCTCTTCCCCCTCTCCCTTCCCTGTGTCTCTTCCCCTCCTCTCCCTCCCCTGTGTCTCTTCCCCCTCCCTCCCCTGTGTCACTTCCCCCCTCTCCCTCCCCTGTGTCTCTTTCCCCTCTCCCTCCCATGTGTCTCTTGCCCCCTCCCTCCCCTGTGTCTCTTTCCCCCCTCTCCCTCGTGTCTCAACCCCCCTACTCATCCTGCCTCCTCAATCCCCCTCCTCATCCTCAACCTCCCTCCTCAACCTCTCTCCTCAAACCCCTCCTCATCCTCAACCCCCTCCTAATCCTCAACCCTCCTCCTCATCCTCATCCCCCACCTCAACCTCAACTCCCCTCCTCATCCTCAACCTCCCTCCTTATCCTCCCTCCTCATCCTCTCTCCTCAACCCCCCTCCTCATCCTCCCTCCTCATCCTCTCTCCTCAATCCCCCTCCTCAACACCCTCCTCATCCTCAACCCCCCCTCCTCATCCTTCCTCCTCATCCTCTCTCCTCAACCCCCCTCCTCATCCTCAACCCCCCTCCTCATCCTCCCTCCTCATCCTCTCTCCTCAACCCCCCTCCTCATCATCAACCCCCCTCCTCAACCTCTCTCCTCAACCCCCCTCCTCATCCTCAACCTCCCTCGTCAACCCCCCCTCCTCAACCTCTCTCCTCAACCCCCCTCCTCAACCGTACTCCTCATCCCTCCTCCTCATCCTCCCTCCTCAACCACTCTCCTCATCCTCAACCCCCCTCCTCAACCCCCTTCCTCATCCTCAACCCCCTCCTCATCCTCAACCCCCCTCCTCAACCTTAACCCCCCCTCCTCAACCTCAACCCCCCTCCTCAACCCCCCTCCTCACTTTACCCCTCTCTAATTACCTCCTCCTCTCCCTTTCCCCTCACTTACCTTCCATCAGCAGCTGCTCCTCCTCTCCTCCGTGCATCTTACGGCTGCGTCGGGACCCGGCCAATGCTAATGACGTGACGCGCATATGAAGTCACGTCATAAGCATATGCCGGGTCCTGACGCAGCCAGAAGACGCGCAGAGGAGTGTAGGAGAGGAGGAGCAGCTGCTGATGGAAGGTAAGTGAGGGTACAGGGAGAGGGGGGGTAATTAGAAAGGGGTAAAGTGAGGAGGGGGGTTGAGGAGGGAGGATGAGGAGGGGGGTAAAGGTTGAGGAGGGGGGTTGAGGAGGGAGGTTGAGGAGGGGGTGGAGGATGAGGAGGGGGGTTGAGGATGGGGGTTGAGGAGGGAGGATAAGGAGGATGATAAGGGAGGGGGAGGGAAAGAGACACGAGGGAGACGGGGGAAAGGATGAGGAGGATGATAAGGGACACAGAGGGGAAAGAGACACATGGTGACTCCAGTATAAGCCGAGGGGGCCCTTTTCTGCCTTAAAATAAAGGCTGTAAAACTTGTCTCATACTCGAGTATATACGGTACCTAAAAACAGATACTCTCTACAAAGGTTTAAACATTGACCAGTTAGTAAGACTAAAAGAAAAATATCCCTATAATTGGCACTCAAAAAGTATCAGTCATCTAAGAATAACTTTCTCCTTTAATCTAAAAAACATCCTAAAGAACAATTTAGGGAAAGTAAGTAGTTTCATGGATGACTAGGATTGCAAATATAAAAACCTATATAATTCCCAAGATATCATATATCTTAAGATGCATCCCAGAAACCTCACCCAGATACATTCTGAAAAACTTGCAAATGATAATTGATAAGTATATTTATAATGGCAGAAACCCAATAATAAATGATGAAATGACTAAAAGAGTGTTTGAAAAAGGAGGAATAAATTATCCTAGACTTGAACATCTACATAACACTATTATTCTATCACAATTGGAAGGCTGGAATAGTTTGGAAAGTGCCCATGTATGGGGAGACATAGTAGAGGTTATTATGTCCCCAATCCCCATTAATTTGATAATGTAGCTACCTAAAATATGGATCCCGAGGAGGATACAAATACCATATGCTTTAAAGTCCCTATTAAAATACTGGTATAAACATAGAAAAAAACAGAACCTTTCAAGTTACGCTTCATTGATCTTATACATTTTCTGGACAACCCATTAAAGACCAATAGGATGTTAATGTGGGAAAAATATTTGAATAATTCTTCGCCAGTAAATATATGGTACACCTTGTTTATTAATGTTAAAAAATCTTTTCGGCCTCTCACAGGGAGCTTCTTTTTTTTTTAAATAACACAGTGTTGGCATCTAACTCCTGTCGAATTAAACAAATTAAACAAATATTACGGACAATTTGACTCTATGCTGGAACGGATGTGGGAAAATTGGCTCCATTGTATATCTATGGCGGTCATGTGTTAAAATCAGACCCTTTTGGAAAAGTTGTGAAAAATTCTCTCAAAATTACTAAATAGAGAGATAACTGTATATTCCCATCTTGCTGTATTACACTTAGAGATAGATAAAAACTTTCCACACAATATACATCTGATAAACCATATTTTATTGGTGGCAAAATGATTCATAGCCAAATATTGGAAGTCAAATAAATTGCTTTCTTGGACTGAAGGCCTAATGTATATCTCTAGAAGCAGGGAACTGGAGAAAGACTGGTTAGTTACAAATGATAAAGGCAAAAATCTGTCTATTAAGTGGGAACCTTGGGGCATATATTTATCTTCACTATAAATGACTAATTAGTTTTAATGTTAACCCCTACTAAATTTTCTACTGATACAGTAAATTTCCCTACCCTCCCCTAATCCTAAAGCAATAGCTACTTACGATAATATAATTTTCAATATTGGAATGTATGTATCGTATGATTGTATAAAAAAAAAAATGTGTGTCTTTGATGTTTGATATCTTGACTTTTTGTATATGTCTGAAAATCAATAAATAAAACACTTTAGAAAAAAGAAAGGCTTTAGAATAGTCTATGAAGCAGAAGAGAAAAATCTAAGAAGATCTAATACACAAGTTTGAAACCAGCCCCACACTGATGAGACCCATTAAGTCGAAACAGTAACTGCCTGTGGGTAGGTCTCCTAACATTTGCATAAACCATCCTATGCTATGCTTAAAGCTGGGTAATACTGCGAGCACATGACTAAAAGGAGATATATATCAAGTGTTGCTGTATTAAAGAGTGAAATGCATTGTTGACCCGTGTCCTTGCCCAGTTTCCAGTTTGCAATAACTGTATTTCTGGGAGTTTTGAACAGTTTTGAAATGTACTATTTATAAACTTTATTTATTTACTGTACTATATAAATATGTAAAACAGCTGCAATAAGTCTACAAAACATAATTTTCAGTTCATATGTCAAAACAAGAAACACATATCAATGAGCAAATCTTAACATTTTTGTAAAGCACAAGCTCTAGATGTTTGTCATCTACAAATTATATTATATTATATTATATTATATTATATATATATATATATATATATATATATTTATATACATATATACACACATACATATATATATATATATATATATATATATATATATATATATATATATATATACATATATCCCAACCATTTAGTGTATGGTGAGCAACAAGAGCAAGATAAGCCCTCCACTCAACAGAGTACAGAAACAAATAATATATTTGTAAGCCTTCTGCAAGTATAAAAATAGGTTTAACAACGCTCAGGATTACCAGAAATACAGTTATTACCAGAAATACAGTTATTTATATAAACTCAAGCCTCCACACTCAAAATACTGGGGCACTCATCACAGTAAATCATCTTTCCATAGCATGACAGAAGAAGTTGTCTATCCTGATGAATTCCTCCTTAGGGTAGAGACGGTGAAGTGAATGGAGACAAGATGCATATAACGATACATATAAGTATCGGAATGTTTTTCTTTTCTCTGTTTCTTTTTTCAGTTTTACTTGTTATTTTCTTTTGATAATCATTATTTCATATGTTTGGGAAAAAATCATGAAATTAATTGAGTTTGAAATTCAGCCGTCTTTCTCAGTCAGGCCATTTTATACATACAAAATTTCTACGATTTATAAAAGGTTCCTGTAAAAAAGAAAAGAATATGAAAATCTGAGTAAAATCTTTTGGTGTTTCATTGAAATATATAGTTAGAAGGCATTAACATTTATCAAACAATAAGAAAACAGTACTTTAGAACAGTCTTGTAAGACTTTTAGGGAGAAATTTATGGAAAGAAAAATAAAACCACTGAAGCATTAATGTTTATCATATAGTGAGAATATATTGCTATCTCCAAGGTTTCCTGTGAGGCTAATTTATCAAACATGAGGTGCCTGCTTGATAAATGATTTACATAGAATAATACAAAAATTAGTAATGGTTTCTCTAGTGAGATTAAATATCACCATTTAATAAATCTAGTCTCAAGAGTGTAAAATATGTCAAAATAAAATATATTTTTTTCTCGCAAATTCTAATGGAGTAGCAGTATCCTTTGCCAACTGTGACGTTATGCCAAAGTAATGTCACTGAATGGAAGCAACAACACAGGCTTAGATTTAAGAAGTGGTGATACTTTACTTAACATGAGAAAATTATGTTATTGCATCTGGTGGATTTGTCAAATAATGTGACAAACTCACTGTTTAAATAAATCTTCCTCATAGAAAAACTCAGGGTTTTGTAACAGATTATCATTTATGGCAAAGAATCATGACTTAAGAAAAGAACTAAAGCATTTTTTAATTATTGTGTTGATTCTTTTTAACTTTAGTCTTTTTGACTTTTTTAAAATAAATATGGAGATTAAGCTTAAATTGAAATATGAAGAGCCACATATTAATATAATTATTATTGGTATGATGATGATTATTTTGTAACCATTTTTTAATTAGGTTTGAAAATGACAACTCACAGGGAAACTAAAATCCTAAATCCTAAAATCCTACATTTTACAACATGGCTTTAAAAGCTCTTCTTTTAAACACTACTAAAACGTTGCCTGACAAACAAAATCCAATTGCTGTTGTTTCAACTGAGCATTGCACATTAATAACATCTGTATTTAATGATTTATAAAAGCAATCTTCAATATTAATCTTACTCTTAAAAATTAAGACCAAAGTTAAACCTCTGGTCTGCGGTCATTGCCTTCAGCTTATTTCCTAGTTCTATAAAATCAAGTAATGACACTTACTTTGTCATTGGTACCAAAGTGTACCAAGACAGCTTGTCCATTTCCTTCCCCTCCCAATAATATATCTTCCTGATCCACAACATGATGAACCCAGGCACCTGGGAGACAGAAAACTCTTTGATTGCTGGAATCTAGGTGACAAATAACCTTGTCTGCTTTCCTAATAATATAGTTCCCTACCATTAAAACCTATCTGTTGCTCTGCCTATTCTGCCTTCCCTCTCCTCCAGTAGAACTGTTATCCCGGCTGTTAGAGGGAACAGCTCTATCTGGCATTGCCATTCCTGAATGGACATCCCTAACAGTTTCACTCAATCTGGCAAATCTGTTGGTGTTTGCCAACTCAGAACTGGCCTGCCTCCTCATACTGTTCCCCCTGCTTGCCCTTGTAACTATATTAAACCTGTCTTTGGATGCATTCAGCTTGGCCTTACACATGATATGTTCTGCTTATAAGTTGAATAAATAAGGTGACAATATACAACCTTGTTGCACTCCTTTCCCAATCTTGAACCATTCTGTTGTTCCATATTCAGTTCTGAATTTGGCTTTTTTTGTCCACATGCAGATTCCTAAAAAAGTGGATGAGATGGTCTGGTATCCCCATCTGTTTTAGGAATTGAGATGGTGCTTACTATAACGAGAGAATTATTTTGACAGAATTCTAACAATCTCTTACATTCCCATTATCCCAGGTATCTTAAGGTTCCCTACTTTAGCATACCAATCTCCTATGATCATAGTAACATCTTTACTTGGTGTTATATCTAGGAGGAGTTGAATATCCTCATAGAATTGGACAACTTCAGCCTCTTCAGCATCCATGGTTGGAGCATAACCTTGAATCAATGTGATGTTAAATGGCTTACTCTGAAATTGAAATTGAAAATTTTCTGTCAATTTTTGACAATCCATTTATTGATTATGAGGGTTACTCATTTTCTACTGCGGGATTCTTGACCACAGTATATCTGGTGATTGTCTGACATGAATGTGTCCCAATCAAGTTCACTTGAGTTCACTAATTCCAAGGATATCAATGTTCTAATCCAGTTTGCCTTGGCTCATAGTTCTAAAGTTCCAGGTTCCTTTGCTAAATTGTTCTTTGCAACAGCAGACTTTCCTTTCTCATTCACAGCAGGGCATCCAGCCCAACCACTTAATTAGATCTGGCGCTACTCGTACTTGCCCTCTGCTCTTCCCCAGTAACAATGTAGGCACTTTCTGAATTAAGGGGCTCATCTTCCAGAGACATAATGTTATGTCTCTGGTTGTGTTTATCCATATTGTTTTCTTGGCAGAGATACTGAGGTGGGTTGCTAGTTCCTTCTCCAGTGGACCACAATTTGTCTGACCCTTCTGCTATGATTTACCCATCTTGGGTAACCCTATATGCTGTAGCTCACAGCTTCATTGAGGTATGCAAGCACCTTCACCAACACACACACACACACACATATATATATATATATATATATATATATATATATATATTTTTTTTTTTTTGTGGGAAAATCTGAATTGTTGAATACTTTGTTTATTACTACAGGAATCATTTTTGCATTTGTTACAACACTTCCTCAGAGCTGAATCATGAGGGTGTGTGTTCTGGCTATCAGTTGGAAAAGGGGTTGGAACGGAGGAAAACAGAAAGCGTTTATTAAGATACGTGTATAATCTAAACTTTGCAGATCAGTGGTCAACCAATATACAAATAGAAAGAGGAATGAGAATGGGTTGACCTCTCTCACCCCTCCTTTTCACTTTAGAGGATGAGTTTCTAGCTCAGGCCATTTAAGCTGACTCGGAAATACATGGGCTACAACTATGCTCAAAACACCTTATATTCTTCCTTTTGTCTGACAATTTACTATGCACGCTCACCAAACCTCTCACTTCGATTCCTCTTCTTATGCACACCCTATCCACCTTTGGCCAATTTTCGGGCTCCAGAAGTAGTTAAACTCCCTTAACTTAATTATAATTTCTCCTGGATCAAACCTTGATTAGATATTAGATAAGAGTATATATTACTGCCTATTGGAAAGACCTTTATCAAGGCAATTACCCCTCTATCTATAAGGAACTGAAGACAAAATACAAAAATAGTTAAAATTTCAAAATTCATGGACAGGATGCATTAACTCCATAAAAAAGGAACATTCTCCCCTGCTTATTCCGCCAATTACCTATTTCCATCAAATTTAAGAAATTCCGGACATAAATATTTAATTTGTTTTAACAAACCACCCAGAATAGAAAGATTTACTATGTACCATCACAAATCCAAAGGGGGAATCAATTGCCCTAATTGTAAACTTTAATATAAGGCTGCCCAATTAGCTTTCATACCACAGGCTCATTCATCAAACATTCAACCAATCTGGTTATCAATGGAGAACTTCCTTATGTCTCCTTACTTTTGGTATACATTATTTTGCTTCCTAAATCATTTACCCCTCTACCTCCCAACACTAGCTTTCTAACCAAGTTTACAATAAGACAGTTGTACTGGAGCAGCAAATCACCATCAACTAATATCAGTTATTTACACTCAGTTATGTAACCCCCCCGGGTTACATTGCTTAGTGGAAGGTAAACAAACTCACTAAAATATCCACTTGGATTCTGGATGAGGGTGCGTTAACATACAAAACTTTAAGGGATACATGTGATCACCTTCCACATGAACACTTTGGTTTCTGCCAAGCAAAGCACTTCATATCTTATTTAGTACATACTGTATGTCCCCTGAGGGCCATATATATAAAAATCTTACCTCATGGGAAAAATACCTAAACTAGACGTGGGACCAGGACAGCTGACATGAGTCCTCAAGCTCCTTATGCAAAAACTCAGTTAATTACAGTATATATAAAACTTTCCTCAAAGTCCTATCACCCCAGCTAAATTGCACTCTTGGAACCCTCAATAAGTCCATTGTGCTTCAGGGGATGCCCAGAAACAAGAACATTTATCCACATATGGTGGTCATGCCTGAAGGTGCAGAGGCTCTGGAAATCAGTGATGCAGCTAGCTAATGAATCCCTAGATTCAGATCTATCATCTGAAATGTGAATATGCCTTTTGGGTTAATCAATACCAGCCTTCTCTAGCGCCTATAACTTCTACAGTTCATTGTGTTAGCAACTAGGACATAGATATCGCAATCCAATGAACATATAAAGTACTAAACAGCAGAGCTGTTAAAAATAAACTAAGCTATGTACTTATAAATGACAGACTTACACATATTTTAGAAGACTTAATGACAATTCTATACAGGTCTTGTAACAGTTCATCACTATTACTTAACTAGCGAATTGCCCGTCAAAAAATGACGGCAATGAAATTGTAAGGTAGCTAATGCTGTTTGGTGTATAATAATGAAATATATAATACATTAATAAATGAATATACTTTACCTATTTTGAAGCATTGTGTTGAAGAGCTGACAATCTGTTTTGATGTTGTTGCTGCATTAGTGGTGAGGAAATGCTGTGTAAGCGTGATGAATGTGTGCAGTGTAATACTGTGCGTGCGCGAGACCAAACCGTTAGCGTAGTGGTGTACTTGTGGGTAATGTGTAATGGCGGGTAATGTGTGGTATGCATCTGTAGCGGAATATCCGTAGGTCGCTTGTGATGTTTTGCGTGTTTAGAGTGCTGTAGCCTCGTTTTCGTTTTGTTCTGCGGCCATTTTTTCTCTTGCTTAGCGAATTTTGTAGTGTTCAAACTGTCTCGTATGTTGTTTGCGTTGCGAGGTAAAGTTTGCGAGGGTCGTAGTTGGTGTGGCGTGTTGTTTGCGTTGCAACATAAAGTTTGCGAGGGGCGCAGTTGCTGGCAAGGAGCGCCTTTGGCGCTCCATGCCAGCAACTGAGGCCCTCACCCGCAGCCCTCAGTACGCGAGTGCCGCAGGCTCGCTGCAAGGGCCGTGGGCTCGCTACGCGAGCCCGCAATTGTGAGCAACGGCTCTGGCAGGCTCGCCTGCTCACAACTATATATGTGATAGTTTTATTATACAAAGAGTGTGTATTTGTATCAATGCAGTGTTTTCATAGAAAATCATATATCTGTAAAAAGAAAAGAGGAAAGAGGGGGGGGGGAGGAGAGAAGGAGAATGAGCGGTGCGGGTGATGAGAATGAGAGGGGGAGAGAAGGGGGGAGAGAAGGAGAATGAGAGGGGGAGAGAAGGAGAATGAGAGGGGGGAGAGAAGGAGAGGGGAGGGGGGAGAGAAGGAGAGGAGGGGGAGAGAAGGAGAGGGGAGGGGGAGAGAAGGAGAGGGGAGGGGGAGAGAAGGAGAGGGGAGGGGGAGAGGGGAGGGGGAGAGAAGGAGAGGGGGAGAGGGGAGGGGGAGAGAAGGAGAGGGGAGGGGAGGAGGGGAGAAGGTGGACGGGGAGGGAAGGGGAAGGAGAGTGGAGGTAGCGGGGGAGGGGGAGAGAGAGAGCGAGAAGGGGATGGGGGAGCAAGAAGGAGAGGGGAGGGAGAGCGAGAAGGAGAGGGGAGGGAGAGCGAGAAGGAGAGGGGGAGGGAGAGCGAGAAGGAGAGGGGAGGGAGAGCGAGAAGGAGAGGGAGGAAAAGGGGGGAGAGAAGGGGAGGAAAAGGGGGGAGATAAGGGGAGGAGAAGGGGCAGAGAAGTGGAGGAGAGGGGGCAGAGGAGGGGGGAGAGAAGGAGAGAAGGAGAATGAGAGGGGGATGAGAATGAGAGGGGGAGAGGGGAGGGGGAGAGAAGGAGAGGGGAGGGGGAGAGAAGGAGAGGGGAGGGGGAGAGAAGGAGAGAGGAGAGGGAGGGAGAGAGGAGGGGGAGGGTGAGAGGAGGGGGAGGGAGAGAAGGTGGAGAGGAGAGAAGGTGGAGGGGGAGGGAAGGGGAAGGAGAGTGGAGGTAGCGGGGGAGGGAGAGAGAGAGCGAGAAGGGGATGGGGGAGCGAGAAGGAGAGGGGAGGGAGAGCGAGAAGGAGAGGGGAGAGAGAGCGAGAAGGAGAGGGGAGGGAGAGCGAGAAGGAGAGGGGAGAAGGGGGGAGAGAAGGGGCAGAGAAGTGGAGGAGAGGGAGCAAAGAGGGGGAGGAGAGGGGGGGAGAGAAGGGAAGGAGAGAAGGGGAGGGGGAGTGGGAGGGAGAGGGGAAGAGAGAAGGGGAGGGAGGGGGAATGAGAAGGGGAGGAGAGGGGGGAGAGAAGGGGAGGAGAGGGGGAGAGAAGGGGAGGAGAGGGTGGGAGAGAAGGGGAGGAGAGGGGGCAGAGAAGGGGAGGAGAGGGGGCAGAGAAGGGGAGGAGAGGGTGGGAGAGAATGGGAGGAGAGTGGGGAGAGAAGAAGAGGGAGGGGGAGTGAGAGAGAAGGAGAGGAGAAGAAAAGGGGGGAGAGAAGGGGAAGAGAGGGGGGAGAGAAGGGGCAGAGAGGGGGGAGAGAAGGGTAGGAGAGGGGGGAGGAGAGGGGGGAGGAGAGAAGGGGAGGGGGAGTGGGAGGGAGAGTAGAAGAGAGAAGGGGAGGGAGGGGGAATGAGAAGGGGAGGGAGGGGGAATGAGAAGGGGAGGGAGGGGGATAGGGGGAACAAAGGGGGAGAGAAGGGGAGGAGAGGGGGCAGAGAAGGGGAGGGAGGGGGAATGAGAAGGGGAGGGAGGGAGGGGGAATGAGAAGGGGAGGGAGGGAGGGGGAATGAGAAGGGGAGGGAGGGGGAATGAGAAGGGGAGGGAGGGGGAATGAGAAGGGGAGGGAGGAGAGGGGGCAGAGAAAGGGAGGAGAGGGGGGAGAGAAGGGGAGGAGAGGGGGGAGAGAAGGGGAGGAGAGGGTGGGAGAAAATGGGAGGAGAGGGTGGGAGAAAATGGGAGGAGAGTGGGGAGAGAAGAAGAGGGAGGGGGGAGTGAGAGAAGAGAGGAGAAGAAAAGGGGGAGAGAAGGGGAAGAGAGGGGGGAGAGAAGGGGCAGAGAGGGGGGAGAGAAGGGGAGGAGAGAAGGGGCAGAGAGGGGGGAAAGAAGGGGCAGAGAGGGGGGAGGAGAGGGGGGAGGAGAGAAGGGGAGGGGGAGTGGGAGGGAGAGTAGAAGAGAGAAGGGGAGGGAGGGGGAATGAGAAGGGGAGGGAGGGGGAATGAGAAGGGGAGGGAGGGGGATAGGGGGAACAAAGGGGGAGAGAAGGGGAGGAGAGGGGGCAGAGAAGGGGAGGGAGGGGGAATGAGAAGGG
The DNA here is from genome assembly GCA_027410445.1 of Discoglossus pictus. Taxonomy (NCBI): domain Eukaryota; kingdom Metazoa; phylum Chordata; class Amphibia; order Anura; family Alytidae; genus Discoglossus; species Discoglossus pictus. The sequence continues at coordinate 137,772,798 of CM050164.1, forward strand.
GAGGGAGGGAGGGGGAATGAGAAGGGGAGGGAGGGAGGGGGAATGAGAAGGGGAGGGAGGGGGAATGAGAAGGGGAGGGAGGGAGGGGGAATGAGAAGGGGAGGGAGGGGGGGATGAGAAGGGGAGGGAGGAGAGGGGGCAGAGAAAGGGAGGGAGGGGGAATGAGAAGGGGAGGGAGGAGAGGGGCAGAGAAAGGGAGGAGAGGGGGGAGAGAAGGGGAGGAGAGGGGGGAGAGAAGGGGAGGAGAGGGTGGGAAAAAATGGGAGGAGAGGGTGGGAGAAAATGGGAGGAGAGGGTGGGAGAAAATGGGAGGAGAGTGGGGAGAGAAGAAGAGGGAGGGGGAGTGAGAGAGAAGGAGAGGAGAAGAAAAGGGGGAGAGAAGGGGAAGAGAGGGGGGAGAGAAGGGGCAGAGAGGGGGGAGAGAAGGGGAGGAGAGGGGGGAGGAGAGAAGGGGAGGGGGGAGTGGGAGGGAGAGGAGAAGAGAGAAGGGGAGGGAGGGGGAATGAGAAGGGGAGGGAGGGGGAATGAGAAGGGGAGGGAGGGGGAATGAGAAGGGGAGGGAGGGGGATAGGGGGAACAAAGGGGGAGAGAAGGGGAGGAGAGGGGGCAGAGAAGGGGAGGGAGGGGGAATGAGAAGGGGAGGGAGGGGGAATGAGAAGGGGAGGGAGGGGGGATAGGGGGAACAAAGGGGGAGAGAAGGGGAGGAGAGGGGTCAGAGAAAGGGAGGAGAGGGGGGAGAGAAGGGGAGGAGAGGGGGCAGAGAAGGGGAAGAGAGGGGGGAGAGAAGGGGAGGAGAGGGGGGAGAGAAGGGGAGGAGAGGGGGGAGAGAAGGGAAGGAGAGGGGGGAGAGAAGAAGAGGGAGGGGAGTGAGGGGACGGAGAGAGAAGGAGAGGAGAAGAAAAGGGGGGGGGAGAAGGGGAAGAGAGAAGGGGAAAAGAGGGGGGAGAGAAGGAGCAGAGAGGGGGAGAAGGAGTGTGGAGGTTGGTAGAAGGAGTGTGGGGGGAGATAGATGGGATTGAGGAGGGGAGAAGATAGTGGAGATATGAGTTGGGTTAGGAGGATTTAAGGTAAAAAGAGAAGAGGTGAGAGGGGTAAAAGTCAGAAAGGGAGAGGGTAGTGTGAGGAGAGTGGGCCAAGATATAGGGTGAGAGACACGGGCGGGGCTATCGCCGGTGCAGCCCTTTATCTCCTGGGGGCCCCAGTCTTAGCCTCCCCCCAGGCCATATCCCGACAGCTCTCGGTCCCCTGACCTGCTCCCCCATCCTGAGGGCGTCCGGGGCCCCAGTCTTAGCCTCCCCCCAGGCCATATCCCGACAGCTCTCGGTCCCCTGACCTGCTCCCCCCATCCTGAGGGCGTCCTGCCTGCTGCCTGTCTTCCACAGTGCAAACAGGACCCCTATGGGAGAAGCCAGGCTCAGAGGTAGACACGCACACACCAGGGATGGAAGGAGGGTCAGACACATACACAGGGACCGGAAGCACACTCACACAACTTTGCGATGGCCTCAGTTGCTGGCGAAGGCGCTCCATGCCAGCAACTGAGGCCCTCGCTATGCGAGGGCCGCGGGCTCGCGCTGCCGCGGCTCGCACAAAGGGGGTCAGTTGGCATGAAGACATCATCACATCACATATATAGTTGTGAGCGTACGGGCCGTTGCGAGCCCGCAAGCGTGAGCAACGGCCCGTACGCTCACAACTATATATGTGATGCCCAAACCTCCTATAGAGTTAAAGCAAGTTCATAAAAGCCTAGGGAGATGGGGAGGTAAACAGGTGGAAATCGAGAAAGAGAATACTCCTTTCCATTATACCGAAACAGCCTTCATGGGCAGAGGATGCAGACTTGCAGTCCTGTTGTTGGTTATGGCCTTGGATGACAGAGAGGAACGAATTACAAACTTATCAGGAGGCGAGTCTGGAGGAAAGAGAGAGATAAAAGGGAAGAAAAGGAAATAATCTTCTTATTGTTTCTTCACTTCTTCTTCTTCTTCTTATTATTATTATTATTATTAGTTCCTTTGTTTGTAATGTGCCAAATATTCTGTAGAGCTTATTTGTTGTTTCTTTTTTTTTACTTTCTCTTTATATACTTTATATTAATCTATTATCCTCATGAAGTTAATTTAAGCACCTTCACTTTGAACACTTCAATAGAAACAAAAATAAGAGAAGCTAAACTTTATACTACTACAAATGTTTCCATTTAATGGTTTGGCCACATTAACACAGAGAAAAGCTTATGTTTATACAATTTATTATTCTTTATTTTTATATAATTCCTGTTATAATCCCAAAATATTTTTGCAAACCATGATATGTATTTTCTTGTAATAAAACCTGAAAGTGACAAAAAAAAAAAAAAGATAAGTAGATAACACTGAAATTGATAACACATCCCCTTCCCCCTCACTGGCCCAGAAGCAGGCTTCTTGCTTCAGGAAATTCAACCATGTCTTTTCAGATATGTAAATGCTCAACTTTCACCTATTCATTAGGAATTCCCCCTGAGCCCAGCAGAGGCTTTAAAATATTTTCTTTCTAGCTGTATGACTTTTTTGCTGCTTAATTATGCTCTTAGTTCTCAAGCAAAGGTTTTTGTTTTTTTTTCAATTGTGCAGTGGTCCTTTAAACTGGAAAAGTTGAATGGCTGTAGTCTTGTGTAGCTTTATTGTAGCTGAGAAAATTGCAGATGCTAAAGTCTTGTCAGCCATCATTCACATGAACCTTTAATGTGTATAACTGAAGTACATCTAACATTTTACAATATCAAAAAAAAAAGTTTAAAGCTACCATCTGACTGAGATCATGGATATCTTCGAAATTCTTAGTTTATCAATTGTGTGTCCTATCAGTTTTAAATACATTTTAATAAGCTATTAAAGGTGAGTAGGATTATGGACTCATAACTACAAGATTTGCCAGTTTTTTTCAGAGGAAGAGGCACAAGAGATCAAATTGTCAGCTGGATAATAGAGAAAGCAAGAGATTTCCAGGAACAAAATTTGCTTCATAGACTAAAGGCTTATTCTAAAGCCTTTGACTGTGTGGATCACAACAAAATGTGGCAAGTTCTTAAAAACATGGGGGTACCAGATCATCTCATCCACCTCCTGAGGAATCTGTATGTATGTGGACCAAGATGCCACGGTCAGAACTGAACATGGAACAACAGAATGGTTCGAGATCGGGAAAGGAGGGCGACTAGGTTGTATATTATCACCATATTTATTCAACTTATATGTGGAATGCATCATGGGTAAGGCTGGGCTGGATAAATCCAAAGCCAGAAACAATATTGCTGGAAGAAATATTAGCAACCTCAAATATGTGGATGATCATACTCTGATGAATGAAAGTGAGGAGGAACGAAGAGAGAGCAAAAAGTTGTTCTTCTGCTCAACGCTAAAAAGATGAAGATCATGGCAAATGGAAATCTCAGTTCCTGGCAAATAGAAGGGGAAGAAGTGAAGGCAGTGACAGATTTTATTTTCCTGGGCTCCAAGATCTCTTTAGATCGTGACTGCAGCCATAACATTAAAATACGTTTCCTTCTGGCAGATATAAAACTATCAAGTTCTGCATAGTGAAAACAATGGTATTCCCAGTAGCAATGTACATATGTGAGAGCTTGAGCATAAACAAGGCTGAGCTCCATAGAGCTGATGCCTTTGAATTCTGGTGTTGGAGAAAACTGCTTAGAGTCCCTTTGGCTGCAAAAAGATCCAATAAATCAATACAACAGGAAATTAAGCCAATCAGTACCCTGGAAAATATGACCATGAGGTTAAAGCTCAAATATTTTGACTGTATCAGGAGAAGACAGGATTCCCTAGAGAAGACTCTGATGCTGAGGCGGAGATGGATAGATGCAGTCATTGAAACAATGCACATGAGCATGATGAATGTCAGAGGGACAGTAGCTGACAGATATGCCTGAAGTGCTGCAGTCTATAGAGTCACTGAGAGTGGGACATGACTGAATGACTAAACAACAACAAAAGGGTTGGTTACAAATGTTTGTACATGTGTGCAACGAAAAAAACAAACATGTCAGAAACAATGCCAGATTCACTGGTATTGGTGATTAGGGCAATGAAGGAAGAAACTAACTTTATCAATGGGATTCCAAATTGTAATTATATCACAATTTGCAGCATATTCATATAAAAAAGGTCTACAACAACAAAAGATAAAACAATTGTATTACAGCTTAGGCATTTGGCAAAGAGGCATGCATAACTTGTGTTATAGAACACAAAAATATTTAATAAGCCTCTGAAATAATTCATTTTTATTTTGTGTTGTATTTATATTTATTTATTTATCAGTACAAACAAAATAACTCAAACTAAACATAACATATGTGTTTAAAATACCAAGATTTGTATGTTTGGTGAACTATTTTTAATTTATTAGTTTTAGTTTACCTTGGTCCTAGGAGAGATCATTCCTTGAATCTGTATTGGCGATTAACCTGCTCTGCTATCTGTTGCAAGAAGACTGAAAGGGCTAAGTAGCGTCTTAAGAGATTCATACTTTTGTGCATTGATGAGTCTCTGCAATTCCAATGCAAGCATGAACCAGCTGAACAAACTGCTGCTTGCATTTTGAACAAGCCATCAATCAACGCTGACAATAATGCTACTATATGCCAAGAAAAGAAAGAAAAGTAAACCTGAAGCCAAGCCTTTGGGATTCAAACACATACTCAAGACACTGCTATACCAAGATAATGTCTTGGAAGTTTACTTACATTTGCACTCAACTGTATGAAACAAAAATGACTGTGATTTCAGGATAACAATTTAATGGATTTTCCTAAAATAAATCTTTGGAAACTTTGCGGTAAACAATAGATATTTAAATTGCATAATGATTAGAGAGACTGCAAACATGTTATATGATGGATGTGTCAATCCCCTCTCTCACTCTGTGGTCCTATGGATGAACAAATATTATTAGTATTTTTCTTTTGTTTGGTAAAACTAAAAACGATTAAAAATGTCTCTTAGCGTTTAGCCAACAAGTTACATTGGTTCAAAAATAAACATGACTTACTTATTATGCCAAGACTGAATAATTCCATTGTTTCTCTTTTCATACTATATGCGGGAGAATTTATGTGGCTTGCAAACCCAGTTGGTGTTCATTTAAATTTAAAAGGTTTATTTTCATTCAGCTTTTATAACATACACTATTTTTACTGGCTCAGTTGCAATTGGTCCTATCAGCATGTATTCAAACAAGGAGGTTCTAAAGTGTGCAGTCAGAATGAGTTAGGAAACAGGTCCAGATGCATTGGGTTTAATGACTATGGCACTTAAAGTAAAAACGGACTGAAACCACACTGGCATCCCAAGTTATCACCAGTAAAGTTTTATATTTACTGTATAATCATTTGAGGAACTAGACCAGTGGTAGTCAACCTGGCCCCTACCATCCATTAGTGGGCGATTCAAGCTTTCATGGTGGGCAGCGGGGTAATTGCTAGGTGGTGTTACTGGCGAGCGACATCACATGACAGAGACCGACCGCACCACGCTTGGCTAGTTAGGGAACTGGTGAGAGAGCCTGGGGACAGCAGTCAGGACCGGATCACTATCTAGCAAGTACATTTGATACATAGCTAGGGTCATTTGATTTATGTAACCAGAAGTGAGGGAGGGTAAACTGAGTTACTGCAGCACCGGTGAGGGGTAAGGAAATGTTACCATCAAAAGTGGGTGGTAGGTATTAAAAGGTTGACTACCCCTGAACTAGACTGTCAGTCACGTCTGTTGCCAGGCAGCATTCCTTAGTGCCGGCTATTTTAATAGGATTGATCAGAGACTTTATCAGCAACAAACGTTACCTCCCATGTGACAAATATGATTAACAAATGTAAAAATGGCTGCTCACAGTTTAATAGTAATAGTAAATTAATTAATTTTGTTTTCATAATTTAAAGTTGCAAATATTTTATACTTTGCAATCCTACCGTATTATGGACATCTCCTGTGGCCCTTTAAAAGGTATAATTTCTTTTGAAATAATATTGAGAATGTGGGAATCTAGTGGTCGTTTAGCACAGCTAAAAATGTTGCCTGTGCAATAAGTGTATTTATTAAATCATCTATTAAATCATGCACGATACTGTCAGACTAATAACACAGTAGCATTTTGCAACAGTTTATTTCTGTTATCACAGACAAAAATCCCTATAACATGTCAGCCATTTCACAGCCATTATGCTTTATACATGTATATTTCAAAACTGCTTGTGAGACAAATTTAGATCGTGATGAATTATACAATGAATATAATAAGTTATAGTGACTAGTGCAACATTTTTGTGTTTGCATCGTTTAGTCGTGTCCGACTCTCCGCAACCTCATGGACTGTTGCCAGTTCCTTCTCCAGCGGGCCTCATCATACAGCTCCTGGTATTCCTAGGTTGACTCCCATGCAAGTACTGACCTGGCCCAACCCTGCATGGTTTCAGGGTGGTGTGACCTCATGGTTACCTGACTAGAATCTAAACCAGGTCACAGAAAAGACCACCAGGGAACCCAGTGCAACATTAATACCATTTAAATCTGTACATTCACAAAGGTGAAAGGATATCTGTGAAGAGTTTAGTGATGTGTATATCCCATATGATAATGTTGTTCTTATTGTAGACTCAGTAGACTAATGTAAGAACTGGAGAGGTCTTATGTCGCTAATAAGGAAGTTCTCAGCTTAGTGAATATAGACCATTGAAATATGGTAAGGCATTAGCTCAAAATACACACTGAAATTGTCTTATATCAAATCCTATTTGTCATCAATTTTTTTTATCCAGTGAGTGTTTACTGCTACATTTCTGCATACTAAATAATTAAACTGTCTCTTTAACACTGTTTAAAACACATTTGAATCTCTTGTTAGATAGTTTTATTTATTTAAAGCTCAGACTATCCCTTGCGTCATTATTGGATACATTATTGTACTCAGAGAAGTGCAGTTACCTACTTCATATTGCTAAGAAAAGTAGACAAACCGCCTGATTTTTCTGTGGCCCCTTGATAAATGTATTACCCTTACAAGCTGCCTTTTGATATAAATCTCAACTTTACAAAGCTCATGAATCTGCCTAACGGGTCCTTATTAATGGGAAGCTAAAGTAACCAGATCTCTTAATCTATATGGAATATAAAGGTAACCATTACTAATGTTTAAATGTGAACAAACCGCCATAAGATGTTTTTGTTGTGTACAAGAAGGTGAAATGCTATACCATTTAAGTGTCATACAGTTATACTAATCTGTTTAGTCCCTAATCTTACTTTTATATTTTAATTATCTATGTTTTTATCTGTTTGAAATAGTATTTTGACATTGATAAAGCTTATTTTTTATGAGCAGTTTCCCTTGGTAGGCTTTTAGGTCTATTTCATAGATTATTCTTAATGGACTGTTTTACCCTTGCATTCAGTGAGCGATGAATCTACAGAACCATTTCTAGAAGGCTGGTGTGTACTGTACTATATTGATATTGGGCCAAATAATTCAAACGGATTTTAACCAAATTAATTATCAACATAGATAGAACTAATCAGCACATATAGTTCCTGTTAATAAACAGTGATGACTATCTCCGAGTGAGGATATCTCCTTGACAAAAAGGAGCCATGTCCTTTGACGAAAGCAGTGATCAGCTTCTCAGCGCTATACAAACAATTCATTGAAGTGAAAGTCCGGTGACTCATTCCTCTGTCAGAGCCTAAATAATATAACTTGATTGCTGATATGGGGCACATTAACAAAGTAGACATTGGCCATATAAACAGTGGCTTCCTTTTCTACATAGGTACACAAATATATTTTAAACTATAAACTGCATAAAATATGAGAGTTCATTCACAGGCATTAGTTTGAGTGGGTATTGTAATTGCTATGCCTTTTCATTTTTATTTGACTGATTATTTATTTATCAGCAAATATTAGATAAGTCTTGTGTTATTTGGTTGTCATATATACACTGTACTCATTTGGAATAGGGATATTAGTATGTTGAAAGGGACAGCAAATGCACAACTGATCATGTATTTAGACAATGTATTAATGCATTTACTTTGTATCCAACAGCACAACCCTACTATCCTTCAAGGGACATTGATAAAATTTTGTTCAGCCAGCCAGAATCTGCAAATAATTTTATATAACCAAGAAATCAGCCATCTTTTGCATGGGGAGATGGATTTGTATTTGTCAAAATAATGTTAGATTAGCCACAACTACTTTCAGAAAATGGTAGAAAGATGAGCATTTCCTGCTCCAGTCTGCAAGAATATACGTTTGGCTTTCAGATCAATATTTGTTAATGCAATTTTGCACTTTGCGATAATTGCATTTTTCTGAGTTTAAACCATGCTTTATTAAATGCATGACAAAAATGTTGAGAGCTGGGAGCCTGTAAATTAGGTTGCAGGCAAATTTGCTATTCAATTGGTGTCTTTTTGCGGGCTCGGAACGGCTTCTGAGTTATGGGTTTTAAAAAATGGCGTCTGTCAAACTCGTAACCTTCACCTTTCAGAAACCTTTGATTTGTCACTTTTCCAAGGCTAAAATCGCAAATCGCTATTCAATTGCTCAATTTTCCCAAGCTCGCAAGCGTATCCACACTCATAAATGGCAAATGAAGGAGAAAATCCTACATGCGCTAGAGAGGACCCGCGAGTGGGTTAAACACCAATTTGTAGCACTGTAAATGCAAATAAAAGATCAATCCTGTACTGTAAATTACGGGGAAAGCGATGATATACATTAGAATTAATGGCACTACAGTCTCAAGCCCGCAAATCGGCAGGGAAATAAAGTTATTTTTTTATGTTTCATTTCAGGGTTAAATCGATCTTGGATATCAATGAGTTAATACATATCAGGCCACCCATATGGACTAGAACAATATTGGCATTAAATTACTTAATTCTTTATTTTGCTGCTTTGCGAGTCTGATCGTATATCGGACCATAAAACCGAATTGAATGGAAAGTAACCTCCATGTTTTACTGCCGTAATTCTGACAGTCTAATTTCCTATTGGCTGATTTCAAACTGCTCCGAATCAGTGCATGGTTTACGATTGTCGCTTCAAGCTTGCAACTTGCGAGCTTGAGCAATTGAATAGCCTCGCAAACGGAGACCAGCGGCTGTCTGCGATCGAGTTACGGGCTTACAATTGAATGTGATCTGGATCAAGAACCTTGGCACATCAACTCTCAAATGTATTGATACTTCCTGAAGACCTATTTCCTCTTTTTTCATCCTAACAGTAAGCAGACCCAATCACCTTAAAACCATGCCCCAACAATGACCCCTTTGGCATGACCCAGCATCAAATCAACCGATGGGCTGTTCCATCATTCATCGACCAAGTAAATTGCTTTAGATTTGGTTACTATGGTTCTTCTGCTTTTATAACTTTGTGACACTCTTAGGACAACATTTTATGGCGTAAAAATAAGTAAATATATGAGCATAAATACTGAAGCCTTTTCACCATCTCCCCCTTTAGTGAACATTTATCAAGATGTATCTTTCCATCTGTACAATAAACCTTCTAATGTATGTTCCAAACATTGTTAGTAAGTTGACAATTATGAGACCATGGCTGTCGACACCTTCTGTACCATTATGTATACTGTTGTCATGTTTGTCTTATGTATCCACTGTATCCCTGTACATAGCACTTCAGAATATTTTGTCATTTTATAAGCAAATAATAATAATAATAATAGCAGAACTGTATTAAAAAATGTCATACAACTTACATGACAAAAATGCAATGTTCAATAAATATATTCAATATTCAATAACGCTTGTGTGTGACTCTTCAATAAATATAAATGCAATTAAGAAAAAGTAAGCCAAGAGCATTATGTTATAAATATATATATATAAATATTTTATTAATTTCAACAATTATCCTAACAACTACGTAGAGGTAAGAGAAAAAATAATAACAGTAGTAGTTATGTGAGACAATATTTCAACATTCAACCTTAAAAATAAGATTTTTTTAAAGATTTTTCAACAACCTAAAAGAATAAATCGGTCTCTCTAGTCTGTTGAGTCTAACTTCTTAAGGAACACTGGCTTTATAAATCCTGACGGTGGCTTATGAATATCCTAGACATGCTTGAATGCATTTACTGTATTCTTCTTTTACGCTAAAGCAGGAAAAATGGTTCACTGGTGGTCCAGTGGTTAGAATTTGGTGCTTTTACTTCTGCAACCTGAGTTTGATTCCAGTCAGGGAACCAAGAGGTCATACCACCCTGAATCCAAGCAGGGTTGGGCCTGGTCAGTACTTGGATGGGAGACCACCTTAGAATACCAGGAGCTGTATGCTGTGGCCCACTTGGGAAGGAACTGGCAACCCACTCCAGTGTCCCTGTCACGAATACCAAGTGGAGCAGAATGGTGTGTTGCAATTCATGAGGTTACAGACCCAACTGAATGACTCAAACACACAATGCAGGAAAGCTGATCCACTTATTGACCACCCTTGGGCAAGTCAATAGTCAGACATGGGTCTGAATCAGAACCTCCAGCCCCTTTATTCTGGACTTCTTCAGTATTAAATTGATCTAATATCCACCAAGAAGCTTCCAAATGCCTAAATGTGGTGTTAGTAAAATATATTTTTTTGTTTCCACTGTAAGCTTCCTTCCTGTAAAATTCTGAATGACAATACTTTAAAAGAATTTTGTGTATTTATCCATAAACAAAGAAGTATTCTGGACCTTGATCTTATTCTCACAAAAACATTCAGAGCTTACCAAATTTTGTAAAAAAAAATAAAACAAATTGACTACCCCTGATGGAGTACATTGGAAGAATATGAAGGCGATTGTGTAAACTGTAAGCAGTAGTAAACAAATAAAAAGCAGCTTAGTAACTAATAACTCCCAATTCTCAGTGTGGATTCCTTGCGCACAATTCCAAGATAACACTCATGAACAAAAAATACAATTTATCACACTTCATTCTCTAAGTGTCATCAGACACTTTTACAGAGGATTATGTATGGTCCTGTGTGTGATATCACATAAAACCCTCTAAATGGAATGTCCCAAGAGGTGGAGTATGTCCATGCATCTGCTGTATAAATAACGATCTTCACTGTGTCCTTATGGAAGGGGCGATGCCAAAGGATTCTCAAGTTTTTGTCTTGTCTCTCACATTCGGCATTACACATTCAACCATCTGCAGCTCTCCTCTAGAATCTGTTTAAAACAGAGAATGGAACAAATATGCCATAATTTAATGGAAACAGCACATGTTTTAAAGTCTCCCATATGTAATCAAATTGATAAAAAATGTGGTTGTGTGAACTGAAAAAATGAAGGAAATGAAGTATGTATATGAGTATTTTTGTATTTGTAAAAAATCATAAATAAATAGTACATTTGTGTTCACATTTATACGTCTAAAAAAATTTAAAATGTTGTTTCCTGCTTAGAATTCGAAGAAATACAGTTATTACAGTGCATTCTGGGAACATGGGCAGGGGCATGCAAATGTACCCACAAAGGCTTCACGCTTTAATCCAAATACCATTTTAAACATGGCTCCCTTTAAGCATATGCCTGCTGTATTACACAGCTTTAAGCAAAGCCCAGGATGAATTAAGTACAAGCCAGGAAACCTACCCACAGTCAGGAATATATACATACCATGCTAATGATACAATGACACAGCAAATGTCCTATTTAGTGATATTTAACATTAATCAAATGTATTGATATTAAATCCAAACACTGTATCATGCATGAAACATGAATCCAAATGAATAATGCTGCTAAAAACAAGTTTCCCTTAAAGGTTTAATTAATATATACAATATATTCAGAGGCCAAAGCCTTGACCCTTGTACTCTTGATCTTTGTACTCTTGATCTTTGTCCAGAAATACCCTCATATACCACCTTTCATAAGCTACCTTCTTTCCAATGTCCAGCCATTAAATAATGCGGCCTACTCCGTTTTTGGAGTAAATCAGGCCACAATTTTATTTAGCATATATTTCAAACAGCAGATGTTTGCTCTAACCCACAAAACCAACTGGAAGAGACAGTGAAAGGACGGGTAGGGGTATGTACATAAACACCATCTCTTAGAAACCCGTGCCCAGGAGAAAACGAGTACATCCACCGCCCCACAACCTTACAAGACTTACAAGCACCCCTGCCACAAGGCCAAACTTAACGAGGCTGGGCCATGCTAACCCTCATAGCTAAGGCCTGTTTTATTCCTTTTGCCAGAGTCAAATTAAAAGGTCTTAGCGCCATTTCATTCAGGTACAAACCATCCCCTAAGATAAAATCAAAATGTCAAATAGACCATTCCCCCACTCTCCTAATAAAGCTGGCTATAATTTTACAAATTCTCTTGCCTTTTCCAATATTTTAAAATGATCATTAGCTGCTCTCCAGTGTAATCTTTGGGGTAATCTTGGACCATATTATATATATCACAGGATACAATTAAAGCACACTGGAAACATCTTGCTTCATATTACTAACTAAATGGATCATATAAATTATTCCTAAATCATTTCCTCTCGCATGAATCAGTAGCAATTTTTTTGGGGGGGAGGACAAAAGGTCAAAACCAATAACTTTCAAAATATCCTGTTCCAATTTTAACCCCCTAAAACCAACCAATTGAACATTATGCTGCTGCTTCAGGAAAACCTAATTGCTTGCTGTCATCCCATACTGCCGCGGTTCTCCTCTCTCAATATATAAGTAAACAGCCTATATTCCATATCCGTTCTTGTGAACCTATAGTTACATAGTATTTGAGGTTGAATAAAGACTTTTAGTCCATCAAAGTTCAACCTTTTTAGATCTCTTCTGATCCTTTTAATAAATGGCTTATTTGTTCATAATTGTTAATTGATTCAGAAGAAGGCAAACAGGAAAAAAACATTAAAGCTTTGCCATTTGTCTCCCAAGGGCAAAAAAAGCAAAATTCCTTCCTGAACCTTGATACTGGCGATCAAATTTCTCCCTGGATCAATATTATTTTGCTACTTATATAGCATAACCTCGAATGTCCTCTTTATTCAAAAATATATACAGTATAACCCCTTTTTATAGTTATCTATCAAATTCGCTGCCACCACCTCCTTTGGTAGATAATTCCACAGATTATCCACCCTTACTGGGAAGAACCCTTTTCTCTTCTTAAGGTGAAATCCTTTTTCCTCTAACTTCAAGGGATGTCCTCTTGTCAGTTGAAAACCTCTTGGCACAAAAAGTTTCTTTGACAAAGCCTTATATTGACCCTGTATGTATTTATATAAGTTAATCATATTCCCTCGTAGACACCTTTTTCTAGGGAAAATAAGTTTAATTTGGTAAGTCTTTCCTCATAACATAGCCCCTCCATTCCCGTTATTAGTTTTGCTGCCCTTCTCTGTACTTTTTCCAGCTCTAAAATGTCCTTTTTATGAAGTGGTGCCCAAAATTGTACTCCATATTTCAAATGAGGGCTTACTAGGGATTTGTACAGTGACAGAATTATATCTGCTCCTCTTGCTTCTATACCCTTCTTAATACATGCTAATATTTTACTTGTCTTTGCATCTGCTGCTTGGCATTGAGCACTGCTACCTAGGTGGTTGAGCACAAGTACTCCCAAAACCATTTTAATATCATATACCCCTAGATTTGCTCCATTAAGATTATAAATTGCATGGCTATTTTTCCTTCCCAAATGCATAACTTTACATTTATTTGTATTAAATCTCATCTGCCATTTAGCAGCCCATTTCTCTAATTTATCCAAATTCCTTTGGAGGGAAAGTACATCATTATCTGATTTTATTACCTTGCACAACTTAGTGTCATCAGCAAAAATGGAGACACTACTTTCGAGTCCTACATCTACATCATTAATAAATATGTTAAAAAGGAGAGGACCTAATACTGAACCTTGAGGAACACCACTTACCACATTAGTCCAATCGGAGTATGTTCCATTTACAACAACCCTTTGCTTCCTGTCTTTTAGCCAGCTCTCAATCCATGAGCAGATATTTACTGCAATTCTTGCATCCCTCAGTTTGCACAATAGTCCTCCATGTGGCACTGTATTAAATGCCTTTGCAAAATTCAAAAAGACTACATCCACTGAGTTGCCCTAATCCAAGTTCCTTCTAACCTCCTCATAGAAACTAATTAGATTTGTCTGACATGACCTATCTTTCATAAATCAGTGTTGACTCCTACCTATGATCTTGTTCAAATAGACATATTCTTGTATACTGTTCCTTATTAACCCTTCTAAAAGCTTTCCAACTGCAGAAGTGAGACTCACTGTTCTATAATTCCCCGGATTTGCTCTTGCTTCCTTCTTAAATATAGGTATCACATCTGCTTTTCTCTAGTCATCTGGTAGCGACCCTGTGCTGAGTGTGTCTTGAAAACATAGATATAATGGTTTGGCTATTACAGAACCCAGCTCCCTCAGTACCCTTGGATGTATTCCATCAGGACCTGGGGCTTTATTAACATTTATTTTTTCCAACCTCTTTTCGATTTCTTCCTGCGTTAACCAATTATTTGGTGAAGGTAGTGTAGCCCCGTTTTGTTGCAACCACTGGAACCTCTCTTGTATATAACAAAGAAAAGAACCTATGTCTCATCTCAGCTCATCTGCCTTTTCCTGGTCACTAATTATCAGACGGCCTGTGTCACATTGTAATGTTCCTATAGCTTCCTTCCTCACCTTCTTCCCATTAATATATTTAAAAAATATTTTAGGGTTAGTCTTACTTTCCTTTGCAACTGACATCTCATTTTCTATTTTAGCCAGTCTAATAGCCCTTTTGCAAGCCTTGTTGATTTCCTTATATTCACATAAAGCTGCCTCTGTTCCCTCCTTCTTGTATAATTTAAATGCATGTCTTTTTTCCTCATCATGATCTTTAAGTCATTGTTAAGCCACATGGGATGTGATTTACTCCTATTCATTTTATTTCCATATGGTACATGCCGATATGTGTGTGTATTTAGTAGGGATTTGAATGTTGCCCATTTATTTTCAGTATTTTTCCCTGTAAGTTCTTTATCCCAGTCTATATGTTGTATTGCTGCCCTTAACCTAAAACAAAAGAGATCACAATAAGGAATTACTCCAGATGTATGATCCCAATGTGCAATAGGCTTTATTATATCTTCCCTCAGAACTATCCTAGCTGCCTCCTTGGCTGCCCCAATTCTGAAAGAATGTGTACCAAATTGGAGAGAATCCTAGAAATCTAGAAGGGCTAAGTAATTTTCTAAATACTGTCAAAAATTGATAATGTGACAAGAAAGTACCACACTTATGACACACTTACCTGTTCTCATTGGTCGTCTTTGACCTTATTAACCAAATAAAAATTGATGATTGGTGAGGATGTCAGACAAGCACAATTCACCAGGAGTAGTACTATTTTGTTGTTGTTGTTTAGTTGTTCAGTCGCGTCCGACTCTCCGTGACTTTATGGACCACAGCACTCCATGTGCATCTCTCAGTCATTGCCACTCTGAGCTCCATCAAGTTCATGTTCATTAATTCAGTGACCTCATCTATCTATCTCTTCATCTGTTGTCCCCTTCTTCTTGTGCCTTCAATCTTTCCCATCATTAGAGTCTTTTCTAGGGAATCCTGCTGTCTCATAATATGGCCAAAATATTTGAGCTTCAGCCTCATGATCATACCTTCTAATGAACAGTTTGTCTTTATTTCCTTAAGTATTGATTTATTGGATCTTCTTGCAGTCCAAGGGACTCTAAGCAGACTGCTCCAACACCACACTTCAAAAGTGTCAATTCTACGGCGCTCAGATTTCTTAATGGTCCAGCTCTCACATCCGTATGTTGCTACCGGGAATACCATAGTTCAAACTATGCAGACCTTTGTTGATAGTTTAATATCTTTACTTTTTACTAGCTTGTCCAAGCTTGCCATAGCTTTCCTCCTCAGAAGCAAACGCCGTTTAATTTCATGACTATAGTCACCATCTGCAGAAATCTTGGATCCAAGCAAATAAAATCTGTCATTGCCTCCACTTCTTCCCCGTCTATTTGCTAGGAAGTGAGATTGCCGTTTGCCATGATCTTCATCTTTTTAACGTTGAGCAGCAGGCCAACGTTTGCAATCTCTTCTTTTACCCTCATCAATAAGTCCTTTAGCTCCTGCTCACTTTCAGCCATCAGAGTAGTATCATCGGTGTATCTGAGGTTGTTGATATTCCTTCCAGCAATATTGATTCCGGCTTTGGATTCATCCAGTCCAGCCTTACGCATGATGTATTCTGCATATAAGTTGAATAAATAAGGTGACAATATACAACCTTGTCGCACTCCTTTTCCGATCTTGAACCATTCTGTTGTCCCATGTTCAGTTCTGAACGTGGCTTCTTGGTTGACATACAGATTCTTTAGGAGGAGGATGAGATGATCTGGTACTCCCATCTCTTTAAGGACCTGCAACATTTTGTTGTGATCCACACAGCCAAAGGCTTTAGAATAGTCTTTGAAGCAGAAGTATTATTAGGTGATAGTAATTCTGAAATTCTAAAAGCCCCAAAGATACCTAGGGAAAAGGCGATCTGAAACAGGGTGTCTGTTATCTCTTGATTTCTGTCATTTTTAAGGCCTTTCATTGCCTGCAGCACCAAAAAGGCTTTTGTAGTACCCTGAACTCCTTCCAACTTGAATAAAAATGCTAATGTGGGTAGCTTATTCCCCACCTGCTCTCCCCAAATATACAATGCTCCAAAATCGCCATATTCCTTATTAAATCTGTTTGTACCCATTTACAAAGTCCATCTTTAGCGCACCATTGCCCAATAAAATACATGGGGCAACCCATAGATCCCACCACATCTTTATAAAGATCTAGCTGAGCATTAGTTAATCCATCAGTCAAGAAGAAGGATTGTCAAATGCTCAAGTTCTCCTTATGTTCTGCATTAATCCTAATGTGATGATGCGCTTGCGTAACCCCCACGCTAGCCTTGTAGCAATAATACGACATGCAAAGTTTAACTCTGCAAATAATGACTGGAACAATATCAACTTTTTTTGCCTTAAAAACTTCTTCCACAGTATCCTGTACATATTTAACTTTTTCCATTAGTAAACTAAATTTAAAAGAAAGCATTTCTGTATGAACATCTAAAACAGTTAAATTAGTTTTGGGGCCCTCCGATTTTCCTTCTGTTAAAAAGGAATACCAAAAGAACTAGAGATAAAGTAAAAAATTTGCATATAGGTGACCTCTATGATCCTGTGAACAAGAGGTAACGCAGACAATGTATCAAAGAATTGGCTAGCCCCATCTTGCATCTCCCTTTGATTCCTCTGCTTGATGCTGTGTGTAAGCGCCGACCTTGCTGCTCTTGTCTAAGCTCATAATTGACTGCTTCGCTGATCTCCTGTGCTGGGTCTCCTGCACTGCATCCAGTAAGTGTGGACTCTACTGCCTCCTCTTCTGGCTCATTTCTTGTTCGCTAGGGCTTAATCATTCAGGAGGCCTAGACTTTCTTCTTGGCCTGGCAGCTGTAAGTGTTGCAGCAGTCAGTAGTGCTGGAGATTTCCTCCCTCTCTGCTGCCTCCTTGGGGGTGGCTTAGTTATCACCTCTGCTGGGGATCCATTCCTTCTTCTTGGTCTCTGTGCAGAAATGTGAGGCACAGGCAATTAAGATATACATCTGGTCATTTTTCTTGAGCTTGATATTAACCAGAATTATCTGGTTGTATGGATGCTGGCACATTCTCCATCTCAGTGCCACTAGTAAGGCTCTTCACCTTACCTCTCATATGAATGACAGTCCGCTCTCTCAGTTGTGCCAATGAAGCCATGAAGTTAGGAGAAGTGACCCCATTATGGTGTAGTCATGCATCTCAACACTTTTCTTCTAACTGATGCAGTGGTGGAGCAACATCATTAGTTTTATTCCCCTGCAACTGCACTCCCATATTTTCCCACTCAAATCTTATTCCCTACCTTCTTTCCTCTACTCCTGATAGTGTTAAAAGCCCCTTTCCCCCATTCTGTCTCCCAGGGACTGCCTTTTGTACTAATTAGGCCAGTGCTGACCTATATTTAAATATATACAGCCTTATTAAATTGCGATTCGGCAAATTTAAAAAGGCTCTATTTAAGCACACTGCATATTTTTTTACAGAAGTTTTTAGTTAGGGAACTTCTATCCAAAAGCAAGGTCTTCACTAACTAAAAACTTCTGTAAAAAAAATATGCTGTGTGCTTAAATAGAGCCCTTTTAAATTTGCCGAATCGCAATTTAAAAGGCTGATAATGTATATATTTGTGTATTTTGTATGTAATAATAAAAGATTTAGGAATTTATATATGTTGTCCCAATTGTTTAAATGTTCCCAAGTGTTTTTTTTTTTTTTTTTTTAAATGATGCTAGGTTTTTGAGTAGAATGTCCTCGGCAGATGTTGAACCACAATAAGCAGCTGGTGACAGTAGACTCTCAGGTCTCCAGTTGGACGGAACTGAATTAGATAATAAGGTATATTTATGACAAATTTTAAAAAGTGGAGGTAAATGGAGATACGTGAAGTTAGGCAGTTCAGTCATGGATAAGGAAAAAATATATTATCTCAACTTTTTATGCAATTTTTAACTCAATCCAGGCGCATAGGTTTGAATAAAAATTATTTGAATGCAAAATATTTAAAACATTAGTTGTGTGTAGACTCAATTTAGCAATTGGACAGACACCTTTTGGCACATTTTATACATCAGTAGTTTATCAGAAATACACTTCCCCCATTCACCTAGATGTTAAGGCCCAACATTTGCTTGTCGCTCAGCTGAACTAATAGGCAATGATCAGCAAATCAAATCACTCCTATCGGTATACTTTTGTGTTTTCATTTTTTAACTCCATTTGTGCTCAAACAAGGACATTAACAAGCCCATCTGATTTAGCATGCCTTGAGTTGGAAGTAAGAATATCCACCTGACTGGCACCTCACTTACATGACTCTCACAAGTCTATATAAAAGGTCTTATTTATTTGTTTTATAAATTAGAAAGCTCCTGAGATCTAGAATCAAGACAACAGAAAGTACACTGATGTTTCACATGATACGGAAAGGTCTATCATCTATTAGTCTCCACAATTCACTATTCTGGAAAACTTCATGTGCAAGATCTAGTATAAGTGATATTTAAAAATCCATATAATTATTCTAAAACCAAATATAGCTGATAGAACTGAGTGGTATTCAAGTAAAGTTATTAAAAAAGCAGAGAAAACAAACATTATAGAAAAACATTTTCTAACTGCAAATTCATTTTGTTATACTGTATATGATGGATGTTTTGGAAAAAACAAGGAAAAATAATAACTAATTGGGTATTATAACTATATTTATTGAGTTATGTCTCTTTAGTTTCTAAAATTACAAATTACATGTTTTAGTGGGGAAAACATTTTTTTTACCCAATATCGTGTTGCTAAATTTTTACAGCTGCCTTTCAAATGAAGATTAAACATACAAAAAGGGGTAGTAATTATAAATAACAAAATATACATTTTATACAGGTAGAACCTCTTGGGGATATAAAAAATCCAAAGCTTATAGCACATTCAAGATATTAAAACTTCAGAAAATCTATATTCTTGCATTTATAACAACCACTGCCTTTATTGAAAATGCAAATCAAATATATTGTGGGGATCCTCAACACAAGGGGTTAAGACTTTTCTTAAGATTTTTTTCTCATACATGTGAAATCTGCTGTGTTGACACTCTCAATGGCTTCAATAAAAATCACTCAAAACTCTGAAACTTCAACCAACCGCCAGAAACAGACTAGAATGGGCCATTATGTACCACAATAGGGAAATAGATAAGAAATTCAATATGTCAATTAAAATACCAAGCAGAAACCATGTGGCAAAAAGGCCATGTCAAGAATTCCAATAAAACAGGGAAGGCACAAAGTCAACTGTCTTCTTTGCTTCCTATTTTTTAGCTTACAGACAAAAAGTAAGTGAATGAATTGTTAGACATCGCTGATGTTAGACACAGTCAGCAATTCAGACTGTTATAGAGACACTCATTTATTAATCTATACTGAAAGGTTACCATGCACTGCTGCTATTCATTCACAACTGGTTTAGTAAATGAGACCCTTATTTATCTATAATGTAGTATAATGAAGATATTTCTTCAGCAATCATCTGGAAATCTTAATTTCCCATTAAATTCAGTGATCTGTAAAGAGATTCCCAAAACAACAAACAAAGAAATAGTTCTTGAATCAGAAATCATATATTATAATATATTGTTGGTGTGGCAGGGGGGGTGCAGAGGAATCACTAAGCAGGGCAGGGGCTGTGATGGGCTTGTCTGTGTTCAATGTACCCTATTTCCTAAATTGCCATTGCAACTCTTTGCATTCTGCACCCCATCAAAGTCCCTGTAATGAATACCCCCGTGATAGTAAAAAATACTTCAAGAAAAACTGACAGTAGTTGCATGATCCACAAATCTACATATACATGTTGGAAATATTTCAATAGATGCGATTAAGTTACCTTGCCTTGGTTACACTGGCAGACAGTTTTCAGACGTTATTGCTATGGTTCAGGCCATTTAACAACATCTATATTGCTATAATTTTCTAATTCTATTCTGCTTTGCATATTGAACACAAAAATAAAGTGATCTGTAATGCAAAACTGTGTGTTTTCTTTCTTTGAGAACAAATGGCTAAATAATTTAAAAAAATATTTATCACTTAATGAAAAAGGAGTGCTTATCTTTTAACCATGTCTTGCAACATACTGCAAATGAATACATTTCAGATTCACATGGTAACAAAGGGGTTAAAGGAATACAGAAAGACCCCTTTTTTTCTGCGTTGCACACAAAAGAGAAGATTTGGGACATTTTCACAGAATGCTTTCTTCTTACCACTTTGAATGTATAATTTCACCTGGTAGATGGCTGTGCTGGCAAATGAGCCATCAGCTTTAACAAATAGGGAAATGTGATTGGTGCATTTTTCGCAAGTTTAAACATTTTAATAGTGTTCTTTTTTCAAAATAGGGAATAAACTTTTGCAATGTTTAAAGCATACTTTTTAAAATATATTTTAGATTTTTTTTGCATTCCCTGGATGAATAAAGGACTACTGTGCAATGAAAAAAAAAAATCTGTTGGAAATATTTGAGTCAGACTTAAAGCTGGATTAAGCAGGAAAAAGTCATAAAGCTATTTTTAATTAGAAATAAATAAATGTTGATGCCTCTACTGGACCATGGAGAAATCCAAGAAATGTAGGTGGAATTGTATGTGAGAGAGAAGCATTTACATACCTGGAGAACTGTGGTTTATTAATTTATTGAACTATGTTTTTTGATTTATTGATGCAACTTCCTAATTGTGGGCCAGTGACGGGAAAGGGGTGTGGTGTAAATTTTAATATTATCCAATCATCTAAAAATGCTTCTGTGTTGCCTGTTTCCCCAGCTCTCCTTCCACTGTTCGTGAAAAAAAAAAAAAAGAAACACACTCATGATCCAGCTCTCAGAAATGGATGTAACAAACCAAACAATCAGCTCTATTAAATTCCAGCTTCTTAAGTCCAATGTGTAGCACATAAAGGCTGCGTGCTTGAAATTTGGCCGAGTTACGTTGCTATTAAATTAGAATGGACTGCGAGCTACCGTCTGGAGACGCAAATCGTAGCTCATTCATGGAACGTTGGATTTGTCGGCCGTGTGGATGATCAACTAGTGTAGTTACGGGTTTAGAAGGAGCCAATGGAAAAAGAGATCATGAGCGCAACGTCACTAAAAAAGGGGAGGTTATTTTTCCAAGTCTTTCGGGGCTTCAATTACAGTTTGTGATTTATTAAATGTATGACTTCATAGAACTGCTAGGAAACGAGAAAACTAGTTTTAAAAGCATACTTTAGCAGACTTATAAAGGTCTCTCTAATGAATTGCTTGGTAGAGCTTGATAAGAAAAAAAACTAGGCTATTCAATTGCTCCGGGTCGCAAGTTGCGAACTCGAAGCCAGCTTCGTAAACAATGCACTGTTTCGGAGCAGTTGTGGGGGAACCATATCAATTCAGCAAGCCCATAACCGCCAATTTTGAATCAGTAACGGCAGTAAAACATGAAGGTTATGTGTCAATCAATCAGGTTCGGGGGTCCGATATGCGATCAGACTCGCACAACTTTGAAAATGAAGAATTATGAAAATGAATGCAAATACTGTTCTAGTCCATATGGGTGGCCTGATATGTATTAACTCATTGATACCCAAGATCAATTAACCCCGAAATGACATATAAATATAAATTTAATTTCCTGCAGTTTTGCAGGTTTTTTGTGGGGACACTGCGGGGATCCCGATGGCGAACCCTCAGCATTGGGGGGTTTATTTTAGGTGACGGGGGGTACTTGAAGTAAACTCGCTGCAGGAATTAACTATTTAACTGCCGCTGGGGCCTGATTGGGACCCTTGCAGCATGGGGATTTCTCTTGGGTGCAAGGGGGAGGTTTAGGGGCCCGAGGGGGGGATCTCTTTTGCTGCTCCGGCAGCATACGCAAGGGATTTTAAAGCCTTTTTTGAACTCTGGCACACATTTGCCAGTTGCACGTTTGGAAGTCAGTGCATCCTTGGGGATTCATAGTAATTTAATAGCTAGATTAGAATGTATCATTTATGGGCTTGACAGATCAAAGGGGTTTGCGGGCTTAGAAGTTCCATGTTCCACGTCCCATTGGCATTTTTCGGCCGTCCAGCGTCTTAACCCGCAAGTCGTCTGCTGGTAGGTTTAAAAAGCTAATTTAATAGCAATAAGTCATATGGGCTACAATACAGTCTACGTTTTAACACATAGCCTTGAATGATATTCAACTTGATTTACCAGATCTTTGAATTTTCTATCCCTAATCAAATCTCTTATTTGACAGCCCAAACTGCCTTCTTTAATCTTAATATCACTTATTCTAGGGATCTTTTCCTTTAAATATGCAAACCCTATTTTCATCCATTGCCTTATCAGAGTTTTTAGAAATATCTAAATTTATATGGACTGCAGGTAAAAAATATATTTTTAATCTTGACCAGTGGGGGGTGTGAATCTTTTTCTTTTCAGGAAAAAGTGGCCAGTTCTTCTTGATATAATGACTTTTCCTGTCTCAACTATCCCCCTAGCACAAAATATAATACAATTTAGTATAGCTGCAAACCAAGTAACAAATAAATACAATTTATGCAATGTATTTGGAATACTGCAATTTTTCCAAAAGGAATTTCATATTTCCACATGATTTTTTCATATTAGCAGCATAAGCTAATGACACAGAAAGAGATCTGTTTCCATTATGCAAAAGGAAGCCTTTTAAACTAGCTTTAGAGGAGTCAATTAAGAGTAACGATTTGGTTGTTTAATATTCATGACCAACAGTGGCCATTACAGAGCAAATATTGTTACTGTAAATTAAATGTTTTCTTGAGAGTAAAATGTTTTAAACTCATAATGGGAGTTTTGAAAAAAAAAAACACTTTTGTTTCTATCTGAAGCACATTTCAGCCCTCAAGTCTAGACCTCAAAAGTTCAGCCTTTTTTTGGACAAATTTAAATCCCGAACAAGGTCGTATAAATCACCTTGAGTTAATAGACCGGGCTTAGTAGAAGATGTACTTACTTCAAAAGTAGGATCATGTTGCTCATCTTGTTTAATTGGGCTAGTAACATCGTTTTCTGAGTCTTCATTGGCTAGAGTTACATATTTTGGAGGCCCTGGTTCAGGTAAATACTCACTGTGAAGAACTGGCATCAGCAGACGGCAACTTTGGGTATTTCACTGAAGTTATTCCTGTGATGTGTGTCAGGCAAAATAACTATCTGAAGAATGATATTTGGGTTCCCTCCAAACCATGCGAACTGCAAAGGGCATATGGTAGGAACTATTTACCCATCCTATCAGAAGGCTAACACAGGTGACATAGCAAATATGGGGGCCCAGTTCTTTTCTTGGTCATCTACATTGCAACCAAAAATATAGTTCATACATTTTTTTAATAAGAAGAGTAAAATTTCATCATTGAGCTTTAAATGTAATTTCCTCACACACATAACAGAAGGTATCTGGAGGAACACTTTCTTGGCATGTATCAACTACAACACAGTTGCACAGTGGATACATAATATATTTGAAAAGAAAATCTACATTTTGATAAAAAAATATTTAAGTATTGTGACAAAATAGGTTGGCTGTTTCAATATATTTATTAATAAAAAGCATCATCATAAAAACTGTGGGTAATAACGTTAAACAGTTAATATAGAGCTTAGTGTTAATTAAAGTATTACATTTTGCATTAATTGATGCGATCATTTTCTCTTTCTCCTACCATAATTCTTCACCTGCGAGGGACCTTTAATTAATATAAAATGTCTATTCAGTTATAACGAAAGGCTAGCATTTTGTTGTGGAATATAACAACAGGAGTAAATTGAAGTGAAGGATAACTTTTTATTTCGGGCTCCAAACTAAAAAGTAGTGTTTAAACATCCAATTGGAAATTATTATTTTCTAAAAATGCTTTCATAGCTCACATAGTTGCTTTTATTGTGACGTCCTTCTTAAACTCTAATAGTCATTTACATCTTTGCTTGTATTGAGGAATGCAGCTGGGAAACACATCTCTAGTATGTAAGAGTTTCACCTTGGTGTACTTTAAGCCTTTTACTGTCCTAGGATACTTAAAAAAAGATTTCTGACAGAAATCCGCTGTTTGGAGAGGAACTTGTTTTGTGTCCTTTCTGTTTTAGGGCTTCCGTGAACTTCACCTGCATATATCTGGAGTTTGTCTGATATTGTGGTACCTGTCTCCTGTCTCCTGTCAATGCATTAACATCTGTGGGATATTATGCTGCAGTGTGGTTCTACTTTTATTAGCAACTTACTCCTGCGATACTATCCACTTTCCACAGATTAGTTACCCTTCACTGCAAACAGCATCATTAATGACTCCCTTTAGGAATTTGCAATTGGCTGTAATTTTTTTTTTGGTGATATATATTTTTTATATATATATATATATATATATATATATAAATATATATATATATATATATATATATATATATATATATATATATATATATATATATATATAGTAGTACAAATAAGGAATAGTACATTAGTGATTCTATTTGAATGTCTAAAAATAAGTTGATGAAAACTTATTTCCTGCTCAAATTTCTCAGAAATACAGTATATGCACTGCAGTCTGGAAAAACTGGGTAGGACATGCAAATGAGGCCACATAATGCACCATCACTCTGTCAATCCAAATAATTTTAAACATGGCTCCTTTTAAGCATATGCTTACTGTATTTCACAGTTTTAGGCATAGCAACGGATGGATTTTTCACAAACCAGGTCACTTAACCACATACAGTACTGTTTCACGGTTACTGCCGATCCTCAGTATGGTGTAAGTGCCTGGTTTGTGTGGTGATTGTTGTAGAGAGTAGTTCTATACAGCAATTGTTTCACATATGGTGGGCCGTAGTCGTCTCAAAACCCCTTACAAATGACCACACAAGCGGGACTTACAACACAGGACTTACAACACGCAATCACTAACTACGGATTTACACAAAAAAATACGAGCCGCGGGACTTAGAAAAATAAATAAATTGCGGACTTACACAAAAACAATTACGACCCGCGGAACAAAAATCCATGACGGACTCGCAAAAATACAACATTAACGGACAACCCGCGCACAGCGGAAAACATAAAAAAAACACAAAAATACACACACAAATACAATAAAAAGCTTACTCACACCAAGGGGGTACACCCAGGACCTCTGCAACACTGCTTAAACCTCGAATTCGGTCAAATTTACAGACTTTAGACACTCAAAATTCCCCTAAGCGAGAGAAAAAATTGCAGCCGAAAAAACGAAAACGCCCCCTAAAGTCGCTAAATACCACAAAGCAAATACGGCTTTTACAAAAACCCGTACGAACTACAACATACACCATTAGCAAGGACCCTTCATCATACAAGCCCGCCTACCACATACACATTCGCCACCATTTTACAACACTAACTTACAGAATGCGGAAGTACACAGCTGCACTAACGGCTTCCCCTCGCGCACACAGCCTATTTACACTACACACTGCACACATTGCTGACACTTACACCTCAGCTCAACAACAGTGCAAACCTACATTGGATGCTGCAGGAACATCAAAACAGATTGTCAGCTCTTCAGCACAATGCTTCCTGCATATATTACTTACATATAGGTAAAGTATATTAATGTATTAATTTATTACTTATTTAATTAGCATAAAAAAATACATATACACAAAAAAAGCTATCGCAATAAACGCAAAAGCCATTCACTGCGCGACTCACAATGAGTGCCAACGCTGCTCATAGCACACAAACTACATCAGAGGACAGCCTTGCAATAAGCGCAAAAAGCAGATCAGCGACGACCTTACAATGACAGCAAAAGCGCCAATGATAAAACAAAATACAACAACCAAGAGGCTCGCAATGGCGCTGAAGGCAAACAGCATTACCGGCCTTACAATTTTATTGCCCCGCCATTTTTGACGGGCAAGTCGCTAGTATATATCTATGTGTGTGCGGTTTTAATGAACTAATTTTATCACAAATTTTGCATATTTATAATCAATTTAACTAGTGAGACTGCATTTCAAAGGTTCAGCTTTCTTTTTCTATATATAAAAAGTGGCCATGTACATTACTGGTCCTGCAGAACTCTGATGTGAAATAACCGCATTGTCAATTGAAAAAAATGTAGTCTAGCATTTGATTGGGCTGGCCAATGTGAATCTGAGTCCTCACTTTAATCTCAAGATGGATTAGTCAATTCAGTTTAAAAATGTTATCCCTTCGCAACTATTTTTTCCATTTATGTTGAGCTAGTGAATAGAGGGCCCCAATGCAAAATAATTTGGGTCTTACATTGCAACTTCTCAATACAAGGTAGATGCCTTTAGGAGTCAATAAACAAGCCAAAAATATATGTAGGTAGTCATATTACCCCTAGGGTGATAATATCACCTGTCTGGAAAAAATGTTTTCTGACTCTCCCCTAATAAATTAAGAGACCTAGGCTGTGCAAAGCACACAATGGCAAAGACACTAACACTTACACCAACAACGCCAGGCACATGGGACTTTGAAAATAACACCAGTCAGCGCGCGCTACATAACATTCTGCAGACACGCAGAAGAGAAACACACAGGGAAGGGACGGGGGAGATGCTGGAAAGAGACACATGGCATTCCAAAGCACAAAACTTGCATGTTAATGAACCCTTCAATGAGCGGCCCGTACAATAGGCGGTAGGAAAAGTTTGCAATGAGCGCCAAAGGCGCTCATTACGAGCCAAGCGATGAGTGCCAAAGATGCTCATCGCAGGGCTCGCGATGAGCGCCGAAAGTGCTCAGAAAAGCAAAAGCCTCACATTGTGTGGAAAGCAGCATTGCCTGGCAAACAATTTTATTGCCGTAATTTTTTGAGTCGCTAGTATCTAATATATTGTTTATTTAAATCAATGGCATAGCATATTACATGAAGATACAGTATCTCACAAAAGTGAGAACACCCCTCACATTTTTGTAAATATTTTATTATATCTTTTCATGTCACAACACTGAAGAAATGACACTCTGCTACAATGTAAAGTAGTAAATGTACAGTCTGTATAACAGTGTAAATTTGCTTTTCCCTCAAAATAACTCAACACACAGCCATTAGTGTCTAAACCTTTGGCAACAAAAGTGAGTACACCCCTAAGTGGAAATGTCCAAATTGGGCCCAATTAGCATTTTCCCTCCCTGATATCATATGACTTGTTAGTGTTACAAGGTCTCAGGTGTGAATTGAGAGCAGGTGTGTTAAATTTGGTGTTATCACTCTCACACTCTCTCATACTGTTCAACATGGCACCTCATGGCAAAGAACTCTCTGAGGATCTGAAAAAAAGAATTGTTGCTCTACATAAAGATGGCCTATGCTATAAGAAGATTGAGACCATACAGTGGTTTCACAGGACAGGTTCCACTCAGAAGAGGAATTACCATGGTCGACCAAAGAAGTTGAGTGCACAGGCTCAGCGTCATATCCAGAGGTTGTCTTTGGGAAATAGATGTAGGAGTGCTGCCAGCATTGCTGCAGAGGTTGAAGGGGTCAGTCTGTCAGTGCTCAGACCTTATGCTGCACACTGCAAGTTCGTCTGCATGGCTGTCGCCCCAGAAGGAAGCCTCTTCTAAAGATGATGCACAAGAAAGCCTGCAATAGTTGGCAAATAGAAGACAAGCAGACTAATGACCAGTTACCGTCATACCTGGGATATCCCCAAAGCCCAACAAACCTGAAATAACGACATGACACCAATCGGGGTATAAAAAATGGCCACAGCTTCTTTATTATTATTATTATTATCTTTATTTATATCGCGCCAACATATTCCGTAGCGCTGTACAGGGGTTGAGTACATAGCAGAAAACAAATTAAACACCTTGTAAAGAATGGAGGGCCCTGTTTTTGAGCATAAAATCAAATGTACATAGAGCTTGTTTCCAAGGCCTGACACAAGATTGAAAACTCGCAAACTTACAATCTATTAGACTTAACAGGTAAAACCAAAACCAAATTTTAATTAACCAATATACCAACTAGTGCTTGCCCGCCCTACTTAGCCTAATACCCCTCAGGGGACCCCGTGCCCCTAGAGGCTCCTCCTCCTTCACCAACGTAGGAGGGCAAGCACTACCGCCACAAACGCACGTCACGTGCGTTCCGCCACCGAAGCTATGGCCCTTGCAATGCTGTCCTTAATTGCATAAATAAACAAATTCAAACCAATTGGATTTAAGTGCACCCCATCTTTCATAAAATATCCCTCAACGTCAACTATCTCAAAGTCAACGTGCCTTATGGAGGTCCCTCCATGCCTCCTAATGAAACTCGACATTGCCTTGTTGACTCGCTTCCTACACCTGTCCATTGTTGCCCCATCCATGGGAGCCCTCCACTTCCTACGCTGTATCATTTCTGACCATACTATCACCAAAACCGGGAAGAGAGCCAACAAGCGCTCTATATCACGCTTCATTATCCTGATTGGCATGTTGCCTAAGTCATTACCCCCAGCGTGAACAAACAACACCTCAGGCCCCGCAAACATTCTGGCAAACCCCGCTATATGCTCCACCAGCTTGTGCCACTTAAGCCCTCTAACCCCCAACCACCGGAGTGACACCCGATCTGAAGGGAATCCCAGCTGCAAACCTCCATCCTTGATCCCAGCCTCCTTCCTGGTCCAGTAAATATACGAGTGACCCGTGAGCCACACCTGCCAGGTGGAACCTGTCATAAAGAAAGCCTTAATTACCAGTCACTAACTCTGGCCGAACATATGACCTGAAGCTATTAGACCCCCATCTACCTATTCTCTTAACCCAGTCATCACCCATACCTGACCCCGCTGCCTCAGTTGCTGCCCCTATCCTAAATGAATGTGACCCAAACTGAGATGGTGTTAGCCCAATTCTACCCAATGTTAACTTGAGAACGGAAATGAACTGGAACTGAGATAAAGGACTCCCATCTTCGTGCATTAGGAAGGAACCCTGCTTCTTCCCTCTAACTATCCTGAAACTAGTTACTAATTTATAAGGGCAGACTGCGAATGAAATAGGATGCAAATAAATGGCAGACCCCTTACCATAAATGTCGGTCTTCGACCGCCTAACCCATATAACCAGTGAATGACCCAAATCTTCTACATCCTGATCCTGAAGACCTCCCATAACTGTCTTGTTCCGGCTTACCAGTTCGCTAATCCGAAACGCCCCAAAGAAAGCGAGCGAAAACGCTGTCTGAAACAATAGCGCCTCGTACTCAGATTTGCAAATTCCCCTTAGCTCGCCATATAAGGATTGCAAAACTGAAAATTTTACAGGCCTCCTCACATCCTTTCTTTTGGTCCCCCGTCCCATTCCCTTTAAAGCCTGCCTCACACAGAAATTTTTTGTGACGTCTGGCTTCCCCTGCAGCTTCAACATGAAGGCCAGGGCTGTTATCTTCCTACCTATCACGGACGGGGATATTCCCCGCTCCTGGCACTGCAGCATGAACGCGATGAGGGTACTCAGATCATTTACCTCACCGCCACTCTTTCTGGCTAATTCTTCCCCAAAAGCTTCCCACTCCAGCCACACTTTCTTATAACCCCTCCATGTGGTTGGTGCCAGCGAACTCTTTATCAACTCCCCTAGCTCCACGCTCCCATGTTCCATAAGTGGCGTGGTAACGGGATTCCTGTCTCGGATGCCGATGGAGCCACCTGCCGGAAACGATCCCACTGTGACCGGGACAACGCATCTGCTATCACATTTTGAACCCCTGGTACATGCTTAGCCCTAAAGTTAATGTTACACTGCATGCACCTAAGAACCAACTGTCTGATCAATCTTATCACCGGCAGAGAGGAAGCCGACAGTGAATTGACCGCCTGAACCACCCCCATGTTCTCACAATGAAATATCAGCTGCTGGTCTCTAAGCTGGTCCCCCCAAATAAACATTGCGTTCACTATAGGAAAGAGTTCTAGGAATGCCAAATTTTTAGTTAGCCCTATTGAAACCCACTCCGGCGGCCACTGCTCAGCGCACCAGTGCCCCTTTAAATAGGCCCCGAATCCAACGCTACCGGCTGCATCCGTAAAAAGGTCTATCTCCGAGTTGCTGACGGGAGCTGCCGGGATAAAACATCTCCCATTAAAAGAATCCAAGAACCTTAACCACACTTCTAAATCCTCCTTAATATCCACGGTGACCCTAATAAAGTGATGAGGCTGCTTAACCCCAGCAGTCGCCAACGACAAGCGCCTAGAAAATATCCTTCCCATAGGAATTATCCGACAGGCAAAGTTTAACTTTCCTATCAGAGAATGAAGGGCCTTAAGGGTCACTTTCCGGGCTCCCCGTGTTTCCTCCACTCTGGCCCTGAGATCGGTTATTTTATCATCCGGCAGCCGACACTCCAACCTCCCTGAATCAATTGTAATCCCCAGGGAGCTAAGCACTGTACATGGACCCTCTGTCTTTTCTCTCGCAATAGGGATCCCGAAGTCTTTCGCTACGGAAATGAACACGTCCATCAGATAACCACATACCTGAGAACCCCCCTGTCCGACAAAAAGGAAATCATCTAAATAATGGACTAGGGACTTGGATCCTGACTTGACCTGCACCACCCATTGAACAAAGGAACTGAAAGCTTCAAAATACACGCATGATATAGAGCATCCCATAGGCAAACACAAATCGACATAATAGTTGCCTTGAAAGTGGCAACCTAGTAGATGCTGACTCTCCGCGTTTACCGGAAGCAATCTGAAAGCAGACTCAATGTCTACCTTTGCCAATAGGGCGCCCCGCCTGCTAACCGAACGAGCTTTAAGGCCTGATCAAATGGGGTGTACCTAACCGCTGACAAGTCCTTATCAATCTCATCATTAACCGATCCCCCCTTGGGGTAAGAAAGGTGATGTATCAGCCTGTACTTGCCAGGCTCCTTTTTTGGAACCACGCCTAATGGCGATAACCTCAAGTTTGGGACGGGTGGCTCCCGAAAGGGGCCAGCCATCCGTCCCAAAGCTAGTTCTTTGAAATCTTTTCCTTAACGATGCCGGGAAACTGACCTGCCGATTTTAAATTAGGGGGAACGAACAATAGCTCAGGAAAAGTCTTAAAAGGAACCGAAAAACCGCCGTCAAAACCATCGCGGATCAACTCCGCCTTTTTAGCGTACCCTCTTCGCCTACCGTACATTTTTAACCAACGAAGCATCCTTTCTAGCCTGATCGGCGTTCTCGCCTTTGGAAGCGAGCTCAGACTGACCTGCAGCTCCGCGCAATTTCTTGAAACACCGGAACAATGGGTGTGGATGCCCGCATTCCGAACACTCGTGCCTGAATCTGCAGGCAGATCCCCATTTGCATGAACTTTCGTTGTATAGGAAACAACATCCCTTCTTAACCGAGCTGGCGACCTGCTGCTGCCTATTACCGGACCCACGAAAGGACTGAGCAGCTCTGAGTGGGGTGACTATCTTCATCCATATGCCTACCTCCCTATCATCCCATCTCATTTCCTTCCTAACAGCCATCCTCTGCCTGAACTGTTCATCGTACGCCCACCAGGCCATCCCCCTGTATGTCCTATGGATGCTGTCTATTTCGTCCTGGTAGCAGAATAGGGCACAGCAATATTCTGGCTTCCTTTCCCCGACTATGCTTGCCAAGATTGCGAACGCTTGCAACCAATTCGCGAAGGATTTTGGGATTCTCCTAAACCTACGCTTCCTCTCATCCTCCTCTTTTTTGCCCTCATCCCGGGATGAGTCCTCCTTAACCTCAAAATACTGATCCAGCGGCAGCAAGGAAAATATTTCTATAAACTCCCGCTTCCATATTCTATCTTTTAGATCCTGAGCTACATGAACTCCCAGTGGGCCTATCATGCAGAGGGTGGGGGCTGCTAGCGCCGTATGCGCTACCACGATAGATGCTGAGTCAATCTTACCTGTTTTCTGGCTCTCCCCCGCACTCTCTGTCCGCCCCCTTCCTGCATCTACCAGCGTTGCTGGGACCCATGCCTGCGCCGCTGACTTCCCACCTTCTAACTTAGACAACACAGTCCTCAGGAGCTCCACTATAGTGTCTGATTGCGTTCCTTGTATTGATTGTGCTGTGTGTGTGCATGAGCCGTGTGCAAGGCACTCACCTCCAGAGTTAGGTGTTGCGGCTTTCCTGCACAACTCCGCCGGGATAGCATCCCACCGTGCGGCAACTGAACTTGATGGGTTGTTGTCGCCACTCCGCCGGTGTGTCGCTGCCGCTCGTGCTGATGACATCTGCAAACCTGTATACAAGGCCGAGAACCTGTGTGATTGGTAGACATGAGACATTCCTTGCCCCCCCCCCAAGGCCCTTTCCAGCCTGCGGGGCTCATCCCTGCCACTTCTCCTGCAGTGTAACTTCTGTGAGGTCTCCTCTCGCCGCCTTCCACTCCTGATCCTAACCCTAGTTCTACCAGGGGAGTAGCGTCTGCCTTGCCTTCCTCCATCTACTACCCCACTATCCGACCTCTCGTCTGGGGATGAAGTGTCATACCTCCCACCCTGCTCATCGCTCTCTGCGTCCTCCAAATACCCTGCAGCTGCCACTCCAGCCCTGGGCTCTATAAAAACTTCTCTCCTTGCCTGGCTTACCCGGCTACCAGGCCCCTCCACCAGTGGGGCCCTTTTGCGCCCATTCCCAGCTTGGGTTCTAGCCTGTAACCGCTTACCACCTGGCCTTGTTGTGACAGCGTTAACCCGCCCCTCCCCATCAGGTTGTCTGTCCCCCGGGCTCCTCTGGGTGCTGAATAATCCATCTGCCTGGGGGGGGGGTGCCTACTGCTGGCTCCTAATTCTCTGTTCTAGTGCCCTGGCTCCCCCCCCCCAGGTAGCTCCCATCCCAAGCCTATGACCCCCCTGCTCCTAGTGAGCATACTCACCACCCTGGGTTGTGGCTGGTCCACACCCCCAGGTGGCACTGCCTCTTCCTGGGCTTGCTGCCTCTCAGACCCAGCATCAGACCTCACTGCTGCGGCTGACCCAGTGCCTGTGCTGATCACAGACCTCAGATCCTGCGGGACCCATAACTCACCCTTCCTGTTGTCAGCGCCATCCCTGCTGGCCTCCGCCGTCCTCCGATGAGCCGCCGGAAGTGACGCTTACGTCTCTTCCGGTCGCGCCATTCCTTGCTGCCGGGCCGCCGGAAGTGACGCTTCATCCCGCCGAGCTTCCTGGAGCCACGTGCCAGCTCCTGCTGCCGGACCTCATGTTGTGCCTTCTCAGCAACTCCCAGCCGGGGTACCTTCAGCCCGCTAGATGCTTCACCGGCGTGCCTCTTCACCCGCGACTTCCCTCCAGGCCCAGCATCGTTCAGACTAGTAGGAGTGACCGGCTGGCTCACTGAAGGGGCTGATGGACCAAGGCTCAGTCTTGCCGGAGGCCTGGTTCTTCTGGATGGACGATAACAGGCCTCTTGAGGTAGGATGGCCGAGGTGGATGGGGGGAGGGAGATAGGTGTAGGAGGGGGGATCCAGGAGGAGG
Organism: Discoglossus pictus; assembly: GCA_027410445.1. NCBI lineage: Eukaryota > Metazoa > Chordata > Amphibia > Anura > Alytidae > Discoglossus > Discoglossus pictus. The sequence goes on from CM050164.1 coordinate 137,807,060, forward strand.
GAAAGGGGGGGAATTGGGGATATCAGGGGATGGTTCCCTACTATAAATAGGAGGAGTGGCAGGTGGAACCATAGAGGGAGAACTATCCCTAGCAGGGGTAACTCTGGGGATGGAGGCCACTAACGCTGACAGCCAATCCTGGCCTTTTTCAGCTGCAGCCTCCCTAATCTGACCTAGCAGAGACTCCATGTCTGCAGATGACATTATGGGTAAATGGGGGATATTAGACTGTCACACTACTCACAACTAACCTACAGCTCAGCTTAGGCTCATGTGTGCTCACTGCCACACGCATCCCTTAAGGAAACCTCTGCTGAGACCCCTCCTCTCTCCCCTCTCTACCAATCAGAAACCACTCCTATCCTTTGCTTCCTTCTCTGGTCACCACCCACTCCCCTTCCACTTTGCTCTGCCGTGGGTTCATGGACATGGATACTGGAACAATGTCCTGTGGTTCGATGAGAGCAAGATAAACTTATTTGGTTCAGATGGTGTCAAACGTGTGTGGCGGCAACCAGGTGAGGAGTACAAAGACAAGTGTGTCTTGCCTACAGTCAAGCATGGTGGTGGGAGAGTCATGGTCTGGGCTTGTATGAGTACTGCCGGCACTGGGGAACTACAGTTCACTGAGGGAACCATGAATGCCAACATGTACTGTGACATACTGAAGCAGAGCATGATCCCCTCCCTTCGGAGACTGGGCCACAGGGCAGTATTCCAACATGATACCAACCCCAAACACACCTCCAAGACGACCAATACCTTTCTAAAGAAGCTGAAGGTAAAGGTGATGGACTGGCTAAGGATGTCTCCAGACCGAAACCCTATTGTGCATCTGTGGGGCATCCTCAAATGGAAGGTGGGGGAGTGCAAGGACTCTAACATCTACCAGCTCTGTGATTTAGTTATGGAGGAGTGGAAGAGTTTTCCAGTGGCAACCTGTGAACCTCTGGTGAACTCCATGTCCATGAGGGTTAAGGCAGTGCTGGAAAATAATGGTGGCCACACAAAATATTGACACTTTGGGCGCAATTTGGACATTTCCACTTAGGGGTGTATTCACTTTTGTTGCCAATGGTTTAGACATTAATGGCTGTGTGTTGAGTTATTTTGAGGGGACAGCAAATTCACACTGTTATACAGGCTGTACACTTACTACTTTACTTTACTACTTTACTTTTGTAGCATTTCTTCAGTGTACTCACTTTTGTGAGATACTGTATCATGAATCAGAAGCTGCAGAAACAGTAACACTCCTGCCCAGTCTACATGCAGATACAAAATGGAAGCCCCCATAATATACATACAGTATCTACTAAATTAAAAATGTTCTCTAAACATGCTTTTACACCCTTGGCTTACATGGCTGCTAATGTTTTCAGTTTCTTACTTACTTCACAAACAAGTAAAGCTTTCCCTGAAGCACAGCAGACCTTCATTAAAGAAGCAATAGAATAATCATCACAATTTATAATTATCATTAATTACTTGTCTGAGAATTCTAACCTGCCTAAAACAGGAAACAAGTACTGCTCTGAAATCCTTGGGAATACAATGTATAAATACATATATAGTCTCTCTACCCCGGCTTGTACCTTAAAAGGCAAAGCAGACATTTACTGCATGTATCATATACATTCCATTGTGGCATTTTGTGGAAAATATTCTTATTATATCAAATATTTCAATTGCTTTTTCATTTCTAAAGTCTGCAAAATGTAATTTCTTTGTAAATAAAAACATAAAGTGGTTTTCATGTATTTTACTGCTAAGTACGTGGTCTATTGTGAGAGATCTTGAATTGTGCCAGGAGCAAGGGTCATGTTGGGGTCAATGAGGATTTGAACTGCTTAAGTTACTTGATCTGCTTTATGTAGAATTGTTAGAAGGAGAAAATATTTTGTTTTAAGAGTCTGGTAGTCTTGACAGCAAGAATGTCACATTCCCCATTCTTATTAAAGACTCAAATGAATTAATCAATATTCGAAGAGAAGTGAACAATTTTATATTTTGAATATTGCTTAAAATGTGTGGGAACGTATGGTAATTCTACAGTAACATTTTCCAGGCCCGTCTATGTTTTTAGTGGGTTTTTTTTGTTTTATATTAGATGTTTGTGTGTTTTAAAGAAAAATTAGCCCACTGACTCTTTCCTCTTCTCTCCTATAGCTAGTGAGCATTTAGGCCAGTGGGGACCTCTTGCAGCCCTTTGACCTCCAGTCTGTTCTGGGGAGGATATCAGCCCTATTAAATTCCCTCAACATGAAAAAACGTAGCCCATAACGAAGCCAGCTAAAATTACGGCTATTAAGTTGGCTTCGTACAGCTACCCGCAAACGATCTGCGGGTTACAGGAGGAAAAAGCCTACAGTCTGTCAAAATTGGAACTTCTTTGCCGCTAAGCCTTTGATCTGTCAAGACTGTAAATGTTACGTTCGCAAATCGCTTTTAAATTGCTACGAATCCACTGGAGTTTAAACCTGTAACCCGCAAATGGAGGTTAAGTCTTGTCCGTAGCACTGTAAATGCAAATATCAATACACTTCTGTATTTAAAATTAAAAGGAAAGTGATGTTAAGTTCTTAAAAATAATAGCACAACATTCTCAATCTCGCAAATCTTTTTTTTTATGTTTAATTTCTGTGTTATATCGATCCCGGCAATCAATGTGTTAATACATATAATGGAACTTGCATGGACTAGAATATAATATTTGCTGACTTATCAATTTTGCATTATATCTGGAATGGTTAACGTGTTTGGATGTTAGCCACGTCTGTTGCGGGCTTGGCTAATTTAATAGCTCTGTAACTCCGCCGAATTCCAAGCCCGCAGGCTTTGTGGGTGTACCGGTGCAGGTACGGCTTGGAATTTAATATGGCCCTTTGACTCTTCAACTATACATAGATCATTATACATTTTCATAGTTACATAGTTACATAGTAATTAAGGTTGAAAAAAGACTTTCAGTCCATCAAGTTCAACCTGTTAAGATCTCCTCTGATCTGCAATATGCGGATTAGTTATTAATTCATTTGTTGTTAAATAATTATGAATAGTATTGGAGGATGAATAGAGTTAGTCCCTCAAGTTCAACCTTTTTAGATCTCTATTGATCTTGTTAATATGTGGACTATTTATTATTAATTGTTAATTGATCCAGAGGAAGGCAATTACTCTATCTCTACCTCTTTCCCACTGTAATCTTACCATTTCTTAAGTAAACTTTTTAAAGCACCACTGGTGAAATTCATAAAATATGTTTGATTACTAGCTTTGTTTTGCCACTCATACTGCTCAGTATAGGGCAGCTTCCTCACATTTTCCCTTGCAAGTTATGTTTGATTATGGAAATGGCCCATTGTTCTGTTGTTTCATGAGATATATCAAAATGTAAACCCAAAAATAAAGATTATGCTCTCTTTTGGAACACATGTACATGGTGTTTTTTTCTAAAGTAAATCTCTTGCTTTTGATACCGTGGTCAGGGAGGTCACAATCCATTTTGTGTGAGGGACATTTAAGCTGAATGTAACCTATGGGTAGGGTCTGTATAGTGACCTTTTCAAGCCCATGGAAGTGTTGGTTGTGAGAGAGTATATTGGGAGTAGTGTTTGAGAATATAGATAAGATAATAAAAAGGAGGAAAGAGAAGGGTAGGGAGTAAGAGGAGAATGATAGGTGGCAGAGGAAAAGATAAAAGGTTGCAGAAGGTTTATAAGTGTTAGAGAGAGCAGGGTGATAGAAAGAGTATAAGAGGGGTAAAGGGGAGAATATGGAGGGGTAGAGAGAATGATAAGATGTGAAGATTTGTGTATAATAAAATTATAGAATGAGAAAACGGATAGAGAAGGAAAAGGGAGATTAAGGGAGAGACACATAAGTGATGTACAGTAGTATGTCATACATATTTAATGTATGCTTTAGCTGACTGGAAGTGATCCCAGGTTGCAGCAGTGAAAGCCCCGAATTCTAACCACTGGACCACCAGGAACCTTCGCTTCTGTACACATGTGTTTATTAGAATGTCTGCGGCAGTGTCTATCCCTGCACTAGAGTATATTTATCAAACAAGGTTATTTTTTTGTTTAAAGGGGATAACCGGAAATAAGTGGAATTAAAAATATCCAGCTCTTGTGTTTCATAACAGTTTTATACATCAGGCTGGGATAAACTTTTAAGTTTTATTTGGTAAATAGGTTGCATAGAAAACAGAGAAAGTGGTGATATTTAACTCATCTAGTTTTAACACCACCTTAACAATATAGCTTCATAACTTCCTTGTTTGAGTTTATTGTTCCTCTACAACCATCCTGCTGACGCGGAGGCTGCACAGGCTCCCTGGGTCAGCCCGCAGCGCCTCGTGACTCAGCGGAGCCTGTAAGGTGCAACAGCCAATCAAGAGCGGCGGGGGCGGGGCTTCCGCCGTATTCGCGCGCCGGGAGTCAGTTCGGCGCGTTCTCCGTGGAAAACGGACGGAGGTCTGAGGGCTCCTGCACATATATATTCAAGTAGGAGGTTAAAGTCTGAGATTACACCCCAGCTTTAGAGAAGCATATAAGGGGTAGTGTGAGAGCACTGTCTGCTTGTGTTGTGTGTCTTTTTTGTGTCTTTTTCCTGTCTCGTGGTCCGTTTTGTTTTGTCCAGGGGGGCTTTGTGTGCCTGGGGTCTGGATGCTTCAGAGCTGGAGGCCTTACTGGCTGGTGTTAGGACCCGTGCCTTAAGCCAAGGGGTCAGGTGGGTGCAGGACAGGCTGGGCCCTCCCATGCCTTCTGTAGGAGGCCCCCATTACATTGGACAGGCTCAGCATGTAGTTGCTGGAGGCCTAGACAATATTGGGGGTGCCGTTGGGCTTGTCTCCCCCCCTTTCCATTCAGAGCCACTAGACCACCGTCCAGTGGATGACCAGGCCACGGGTGACAGGGGTAATACGGGGCAGGTTAGCCAAGACCCTTTGCCCCTCAGACAAGAGAGAGCCGGGCCCACGGGCGGTGAGGGTGAGGGCCTAGAACTCCGGCCACCACCAGTTATTTTGCCTAAAGGGCTCCGGCCGCGGCAAAGAGCAAAGAACACCCCGTTACCACCCCAAAGAGGGGACGCAGGGGGTAAAAGTAAAGACAGGAGCCCTAAAAAAGCTCCTACAGGCATAAACCCCAATAGTAACAGCGCTTCTGGTGCTTTGCAGGGACGCAGCCAGCGGCAGAAAAATGGACACGGGTACCACACGGGAGAGAAAAGACAGAGTGGTCAGAGAGATGATCAGCCAGGACAGCATGGTCATGATCGATGACATGCCCGTAGCAGCGGCGGTGATGAGGCCGGTGCGCCCCACCAGAGCTAGGAAGAACACAAGCAGGTACAGCCCGCTGCTATTTACCCATACCCCCTTAAGACGACAGAGGACTGAGGGCGTTACGGTTAGGCCACAGCAAAAAGTGACTAATCCTGACCCACAGGTTGAATTTGCAACGCCCCAAGCAGTCCCCAGGTTACTGGTACAAAGTGCAGAGCCCGCGGCACTAGCCCATTCCAGCCGCACAAGCTTAGGTGACCAAGACCAAGAGGAGCAAGCGGTATGGACACAGGCGTTCAGGTCACGGAGAGCTAGTGACTGTTCCTCTTGCACCCACAGGTCTGAACGGCGATCAAGATCAAGGAGCAGAAGATCCTGCCGATGCAGCTGTGCCTGCGGATCAGAAAGAGGTCGGAGCCCACGGAGGGCCAGACGGTCGGAATCCCCAAGACGTCAAGAAAGACGTAGGGAGACCCCGTTGGCTGTATCCACTCCGAGGCTCCCAGAAGCAGGTGAGGCAGTTGGTGGAGTAGAGGAAGCAGACAAATGCATACTGCCATACACTAAAGGGAGATTTTTGGGGTCCCTTAAGGCCCTCTTAGCCACACATAACATTTCGGTTAGCGAACAGGAGATGGGCACGTGGATAGGAGGTCTAGCCAGAGGGGCTTGGACTGAGCAGTCCAATAGCGCAGGCAATGTGGAGCCGGCGGCACTAGGCCCCCCGGTCACTGTGGGTGGGCCGGGGCCGCAAGCGAGCAGCAGCAAGGCAGTAGCCTCAGACGCAGCCATGAGACCAATCGTCTTATGTGCGCTAGACAACCTGGGAGCGGATTTAACCCAGGAAGTTAAAGAAAAAATTGGGAGGAGGGAGTTTGTCGAATTGTTCTCTCTGCTGCCTATGTCCAGGCAAATGGACTCAGGCGAGAGGAGCCTACGGGAAGGTGCTTACAGGAGGTTGCCTAGAACCTTCGATACGTGGCTACAGGCTTTTTCAATCATGGCATGCGTTTTATGCGAGCGCCAACCTGAACAATGCCCGGGGCTGTTTGTGTACATAGATGAGATTCGCAACACCCACAAGTTGTACGGGGGTACGACGTGGTGGCGGTACGATGAAGAATTCCGCCAGTATCTGGCATCTAGGCCAGCTATGGCATGGAGCGACAAAGCGGTAGCATACTGGCTTAACATTATGACACCCATGCAAGCCATGCCACCCTTTCGGGCCGGAGGCGGTGGGGTCAGGAGCCCCACCGCCAACTCGGCCGCAGGTCCCAAGTCCTATTTTGCCTATAACGAAGGGGTATGTAAACGGGCTCCCAACGGCAGGTTCAAGCACGTGGGCTCCAACTGTGTCGGAGAGCACCCCCTGGCCAGATGTGCCAGGCCAAAGGATAGCAGGGCAGAGCCCCCTGCCAAAGGGCAAGACGCCCATACACCTCCCCGGCTTGCTGCCATGGCTAAAACGCTACGGTAGGTCGGCGGGCAACAGCGCCGCGGCTCGCCTCCTGGAAGTGGGTTTCCAGCAGGGTTTTAGGATCCCATGCACAACAGAATTGCGGGGGTCCACGGCCCTGAACTTACGCTCGGTAAGGGAGTTACCAGGGGTAGCGGAAGCTAAGGTTCTCAATGAGTTACAACTGGGGAGGATGGCAGGGCCATTCGTTTCCCCCCCCAATTAGAGACCTCATTGTCTCCCCCCTAGGTGTCGTTCCCAAAAAAGAGGCTGGAAAATTTAGGTTGATCCAACATCTTTCATACCCGAGAGGCGGGTCAGTAAATGACGGCATTGCAAAAGAGCAATCAGCAGTGTCCTACGAATCGTTTGACCGGGCCACTGAAATGGTCAGGACGGCCGGCACAGTGGCGCTCATGGCAAAAGTTGACATTGAAGCGGCCTTTAGATTGTTACCGGTGCATCCAACGAGCCACCGGCTCCTCGGTTGCCACGTCGATGGAAAATATTTTATTGACCTATGTTTACCTATGGGGTGCTCCATATCATGTGCCTACTTCGAGGCGTTCAGCTCATTCTTACAATGGGTTGCCTACAAAGAATCCGGGTACAGGAGCATAATGCATTACCTGGACGATTTCCTGTTCGTCGGTCCAGCTGGGCAGGACACCTGCCGGTTCATTTTGGAAGTATTCACCAAAATCTGTAGGGATTTTGGGGTACCACTGGCCCACAATAAAACTGAGGGCCCCACGGAAAAATTGACTTTCCTCGGGATACAGATAGATTCCAAGACAATGGAATGTAGTCTTCCTTTGGAGAAGGTAGTAGACATGAGAGCGGAACTTAGTGCTCTAGCGGGTGCACGTAATGTTACTCTGCGACGGTTACAGTCCATCATAGGTAAGTTAAACTTTGCCTGTAGGATTATTCCTATGGGTAGGGTATTCTGTAGGAGAATGTCACTTGCTACTGCGTGTGTCATCAGGCCGCATCATTTCATAAAAGAGTCCCGGGCCATGCGGGACGACGCACAGGGGTGGTCGGTCTTTCTGGCTGATTTCAATGGTTCGGAGATCATTCAGAAAAAGCGTGCTAACAGCGTCGAGCTAAAACTGTTTACCGGTGTAGCAGTCGGATGTGGCGCCTTTTTTCAAGGAAAATGGTGCGCCGCACCATGGCCAAGCGAATGGGAAGTGGCAGGTCTCACAAAAAACCTGACATTCCTCAAACTTTTCCCCATGGTAGTAGCGGTACACTTATGGGGCTCAGAGTTTAGGGACCAGCGTGTCTTATTCCACACGGAAAGTAAGGATGTTGCTCAAGCAGTGAATAACCTCACGGCAACGTCCGTGCCGGTAGTGAGATTACTTCGGCTCCTGGTGCTGTGTTGCCTGCGCCAGAACATATGGTTTCAGGCAAGGAAAGTACCTGAGTTAGAGAATGGCATTGCTGACTCCCTTTCTCGGTTTCAGGAGGAACGGTTCAGGGCTCTGGCCCCCCGGGCGAACACGCTGGGGGAGGCCATTCCCGAAGAAATCTGGGAGCTTGGAGCAGCCAGGTGACGAGACTCATCAGACAGTCTGTCGCCCCGGCAACGTGGTCTGCGTATAAACGCGTATGGGCTAAATGGAACGACTTAGTAAAGATGGCACCGTCTACATCAGAGGATAAGACCCTAGGGATACTGCTTTGGTTTCTGCTGCGGTGTGCCGAAGAAGGCGAGAAAAAAGCAGTAGTCGATAGACAGGTCACTGCCCTGGCCTTTATGTTTAAACTGGCAAGGCAGAGGGACCTTACGAAGGAATTTATAGTGCGCAAGGTGGTGCGCGGCATGTTTAACGGGGATCGCAGGTCAGACACTAGGCGGCCGATCACCTTCTCTTTGTTACTGCGGATGGCGCAGGTGTTGGGAGTAAAGTGTAGGACCCATTTTGAATCTCTGCTTTTCCGTACTGCTTTTTCCCTGGCGTTCTTCGGAGCATTCCGAATAGGGGAGTTAGTCGCGAACAGCAGACACGGTTCCGGGGGCCTACAAATGGTGGATACCTGCCTCAGGGAAGGCACGGTGGTGGTATGGCTCCAGAGGTCTAAGACCGACCAACAGGGAAAAGGAAAAAAGGTGGTGTTACACCAAGTAGGCACGGAGGGCTGCCCCTACGGGTGTATGGTAGAGTATCTTGGTCAGCGACCGGTGGGACTGTGTTCGCTGTTAGTACATGCCGATGGGACAGCGTTATCCCGGTATCAGTTTGAATGGATGCTAAAAGTTGCACTACACAGTCTGGGCCTGGAGAAGGCAGATTTCGGAACACACTCGTTCAGAATAGGGGCAGCGACTGAAGCAGCTAGACTAGGCTTACCCGATGCGGCAGTCAAGCGTATTGGTAGATGGGAATCAGAATGTTTTCGGTCTTACGTAAGACCCAGGGCTGTAGTCTAACATATGTTGCTTTCTGCTTTCAGGAGGTCAGAAGCAACTGTGGATTGTGGGCCACTTGTACGTGTACTGGGCCACAGGTTGGCTGCAGTTACAGAAGGAAGGACACAACTGGGTTTCCCTGTTACAGACTTCGGGGTCAGACAGTTCGGGGCCTGCGGTGGGCCCAGTTGGATGAGTTGTTGAACACTTGCAGTCAGCGGTACGGTCAACCCACGATAATTATAATTCATGCCGGCGGTAATGATCTAGGAACGGTGCCCATGCACAGAATGCTGAAGGTCATGAAAAGAGACGTGGAGAACTGGACCAAGAAGTTCCAGGGTACATTCCTGATATGGTCAGAAATGATAAAGAAACGATCTTGGCGAAATGCGCGAGATCCCGTCGGGCTGGATTAAGCGAGGCAGAAGATTAACCAGCAGCTGTCAAGTTTTGTTCGGAAACTGGGTTTCATCGCCATTAGGTACAAAGAATTCGAGCCGGCCGGTGCTGATGATTTTTTCGGGCCAGATAAGGTCCATCTTACGGAGATGGGCCTGGAGTTAGTTACGTTAGAGTTTAGGGAGAGCGCTGTTAGGGCCTTGGCTTTAATGAAAAGCAGGGGGGGATCGCAGGCTCAGGAGGAGTCCCTCGCATGCTCTGTGGCGGGAGGTGAGTTGCCCGGCCCACTGGCCTAAGTGGGCGTGGCCCTACCTCACAGGGCGTGCTTAAAAATAAGCATTGGGGGCTTTGGGCAGGGCCCAAGGCGTGAGGTCACTGTCCGTGGCCGGGCTCCTCCCCTATAGTTTAATATGTTAATATGCATAATATCTGCAAGCTTTTAAGTTATGTTAATTGGGTATTTATAATAAAGCTGTGGCCCGTGTTTTCTCCCAAACAATCTGTGTGGTGTTAGTTATTTTAAGATAAGCCTAAATGGATCATGCTTGGGTCATGCCGATGCGGAGGCTGCACAGGCTCCCTGGGTCAGCCCGCAGCGTCTCGTGACCCAGCGGAGCCTGTAAGGCGCAACAGCCAATCAGGAGCGGCGAGGGCAGGGCTTCCGCCGTACTCGCGCACCGGGAGTCAGTTCGGCACGGTCTCCATGGAAAATCCCTCCCTCCCACCCTAATTTACTGTTGGGATAAAGAATGGTTATGCATGTTTATAAAAAAATATATATATAATAATAATAATATGTGTAAAAAAAAAATATTGGAGAAGTAGCAGGGCCCAAGGCGTGAGGTCACTGTCCGTGGCCGGGCTCCTCCCCTATAGTTTAATATGTTAATATGCATAATATCTGCAAGCTTTTAAGTTATGTTAATTGGGTATTTATAATAAAGCTGTGGCCCGTGTTTTCTCCCAAACAATCGGTGTGGTGTTAGTTATTTTAAGATAAGCCTAAATGGATCATGCTTGGGTCATGCCGACGCGGAGGCTGCACAGTCTCCCTGGGTCAGCCCGCAGCGTCTCGTGACCCAGCGGAGCCTGTAAGGCGCAACAGCCAATCAGGAGCGGCGAGGGCAGGGCTTCCGCCGTACTCGCGCACCGGGAGTCAGTTCGGCACGGTCTCCGTGGAAAATCCCTCCCTCCCACCCTAATTTACTGTTGGGATAAAGAATGGTTATGCATGTTTATTAAAAAAAATATATATAATAATAATAATATGTGTAAAAAAAAAAAATATTGGAGAAGTAGCAGGGCCCAAGGCGTGAGGTCACTGTCCGTGGCCGGGCTCCTCCCCCTATAGTTTAATATGTTAATATGCATAATATATGCAAGCTTTTAAGTTATGTTAATTGGTTATTTATAATAAAGCTGTGGCCCATGTTTTCTCCCAAACAATTGGTGTGGTGTTAGTTATTTTAAGATAAGCCTAAATGGATCATGCTTGGGTCATGCCTTTCTCTCAGGTGTAAAGCACTCGTCCCATATACTATTTATACTATAATCAAAATTATATTTATAATATGTCTATGTTGCACTAGACACTCTCTTCACTATGTGTGTATATTATACACACATAAACCTATGATTTTAGATATAGAAAGGGGACAGGAGGGCATGGGGGTGCCTAGGGCAGCATAAAACCTAAACATGCCAATGGGCTATATTAAATTCCAAGCCTGTAGCGGCACCAGGACACCTGCAAAGCCTGCTTGAAATTCGGCGGAGTTACAGAGCTATTGTTAGCCAAGCCCGTAACAGACGTGGCCAACATCCAAACACGTAAACCGTTCTTGCTCACATTGCATGTGCGGCCGTGAACATGATCAATTAGTAAAACCCGTAGTTTAAGCAGAGCCAATAGTAAAAGAGATCGTCATCATTATGTCACTGATAAATGTAGGTTAGATTTCAATCCCTTACGAGTTTGAATTACGATTACGTTCGAACCCGCATTTCAGAACGAATTCAATATTAATAAATATTAATAAATAGTCTAGTTCGATTATATGTATTAACACATTGATTACCGAGATCGATATAACACAGACATTTAACGTTAAATAAAGTATTTTATATTGCAGATTTGTGAGCTTGAGAATGTTGTGTTATTCATTTTAATACCTAACATCACTTTCCCTTTAATTTAAAATACTTGCGAGCCCACTCTAGTACCCATAGGCTTTTTGGCTCCATTTACGGGCTACGGTTTGAATGCCGGTGGATCAGTAGCAATTTAATAGTGATTTGCAAATGTAACATTTACGGGCTTGACAGATAAAAGGCTTAGCGGCAATAGAGTTCCGATTTTGACAGCCCGTATGGTTTTTCCACATGTAACCTGCAGATCGTGTGTGGGTAGGCCAATTTAATAGCTATAAGTTTAGCAGTCTCTGTTACAGACTACGGGTTTTCACGTTGGGGGAATTTAATAGGGCTGCATGTGTTCTAAAAAGGTTTTGTAAATTATCAAGTTATCCAAAAAACAATATAGAAAAACATTTGACCCCTGTGGTCAAACCATAGCAAATTAGTGCTATTTTCCATATGCATGTGATATAATCCATCAAAAATCATTTCAATCAAATATATTATTATAATAAATCCTCACATAGAAAGCAAAAGCATTACATATTTTCCTGCTGTTTATTTTTATTTTTTTATCAAATATACACTGTATTTACCTCCTATAGTTTGCTCTTCATGCAAAGGATAATAGAAGATCCTCATTGCCACCAGCATTTGCAAACAGACTGTGAAATCAAATTGTTCTGCTGATAATGTGGTTGCTTGTTTGCATTCAGGGAGTCAAGCACCTTCTAAACCGTTCTTGTCATTAGTCAAGTACAATTCACTTTTTTTTTTAGGAATTTACTAAAATTACCCGCTTTAGCTATATTGAACTGCATTGTCTGAATAAGTTTAAAAGATGTGAATCTGCAATGATCCATGAAATGCCAAAAGGAATTATTAGCTTCAAGCTAAAAAGTAAAATGAATCCTTAATGTTAATATCACATTTACAGTGACATTGGTCTCCATATCACATTTGAATATGATCTTTAACCTATTACCTTTTCTCAAGGGGGAAAGGAGCAAGCAAGTACCCACAGTTTGCTTTATTTTACAAGTCTTCACCAAAGGAAATGGACTAGTGCCATTCCAATAGGATACATAAGATCAATATCTCAGATCTTGCCGATTTGCGAGCTTGAGATTGTTGAGCAATTAATTCTAATGTCTATCATTGCTTTCCCCATTATTTACAGTGCGGTCCTCTCTAGCACTCGTTGGATTTTCTCCTTCATTTGCCATTTACGGGTGTGAAAACATTTGCGGGCTTGGGGAAATTGAGCAATTAAATAACGATTTGAGATTTTAGCCTTGCGAAAGTGAGAGATCAAAGGCTTCTGGAGGCTGTAAGTTACGAGTTTAACCAGAGCCATTTTTTCAAGGCCGTAACTCGGGATCCTATCAGAGCCTGCAAAAATACGCCAATTGAATAGCAAATTCGTTTGGGACCTCACTTACGTGCTACCGGATCTCAATTGGATGAGGACCAAAGACTGTAGGATTTATTGCACAATAATGCTCAGGAGTCAGAAATTAGATCTATCTTTGAACAATATTGGGACATTTTAATGTGTAATCCCAACTTGTGTGAAGTCTAACCACCTAAAGCCTTAATAACATACAAAAGAGCCGCAAATCTAGATGATTTGCTAGTCCATAGTCATTTCACACATAGAAACAAATAATCTAGGTTAAGAAAGAAACGGACCACTAAATGTGAACTATTTTGGAAATGTAAAGCATGCCCATATATTGGCACTGCAATATCTTTTGGATATTTTCAAAACTAAAATGAATACTACGTTAATCACATTATCAATTGTAGGAATTTTGGAGTGATTTACCGCATAGAGCGTAAATGTGGGAAACTCTATGTAGGTAAAATAAAATGTCAATTCAAACAAAGTATTATGGAACACGTGAATGCAGTCCTAAAGGAGGTGGATACCCAACTGGCACGACATGGTAATAAGATACATGTAGGTAATCCAAAAGTACTTATATTTGGATATTGATGTAGTGCCCTATACATTAGAAGAGGTGACATGATAACAAATTATTAAAGGTACATGCACGTGAGCTGGGTTATTAATGCATCTGATAGAGGAGAATTAGTAGTTTATAAAAAAAAATGCCTCTGTAACCCCCCCCAGCACCAGTGAATTGCGCTCCAGCCCTAGTTATTTGCCCTATGACCTCCCCAAGCCCCAGTGAATTACCCCAGCCCCGGTGTATTGCCCCATCACCTTCCCCAGCCCCAGTTAATTGCCCTCCAGCCCCAGTGAATTGCCTGCGACCTCCCCCAGCCCCAGTAATTGACCCATGACTTCCCCCACCCCCAGTGAATTGCCCCATCACCTGCCCCAGTGAATTGCCCCATGACCTCCCCCAGCCCCAGTGAATTGCCCCTGTAACCCCTCCAGCCCCAGTAAACTGCCTCGTGATCTCCACCAGCCCCAGTGAATTGCCCCATCACCTGCCCCAGTGAATTGTCCTGTGACCTCCCCCAGCCCCAGTGAATTGCCCCATTACCTCCCCCAGTTCCAGTGAATTGCCCATGACCTCCTCCAGCCCCAGTGAATTGCCCCATCATCTGCCTCAGCCCCAGTGAATTGCCCCATGACCCCAACCCAGCCCAAATTAATTGCCCCTGTAACCCCCTGAGCCCTAGCCAATTGTGCCGTGACCTCCCTCAGGCCAAGTGAATGGCCCCATCACCTGCCCCAGCCCCAGTGAATTGCCCATCACTTACCCCACCCCCAGTGAATTGCCCTCCAGCACACAAACACACACAGACAGATAGACAATTGCACACACGGCCCGCCGATGCTGTTCCCCCTTTCTCCCTCCTCCCTGGAGCCTAGGCGCACCCTGATTGGTTACCCGGCCACTGGGGAAAGAGTTAAAAATGTGGTTCAGCTGGCAGCGGCGCCATCTTCTAATTCCGTGGAAGGGCATCGGCATCGTTAAGGATTTGTAGGATGGTGAGTGTTTCAATTTGTTATGTTGTATATGATTCATATGTATTGTGTATTTGTTGTTTGTCTCAGTAGCAGGTCGGAGAGTTGCCCGGGCCAGTGGCAAAGGGAAAAGGGGCCTGCCCCCTCCCTACCTCATGGGTGTGTTGAACAAGGAGTAGGTGGGCCCATGGGCACATGCCCTGTGGCAGGCGGTTGCTGCTGCTGGACGGGCCTCTCACCCTTATTTGGTTAAATAAAGTAGTATAAAGTAATTTATAAATGCTGTGGCACATTGATACCCCAAACTGGTTGTCATGTCTGTTTATTTATTTATGATGTTAAGTATAGGTTATGCACTGTATTGATCCTGCAGGGGTCATGAAGGATTCACTTGTATTTCATTTATATAACTGAATATAGACCAAATGGGATTATATATATATTTCAGACTGGGTGTCTTCTATATGATAGGAAATACATAAAAGGTGTTAAAATTATAATGATGTTTCCATGAAGTCATAATTAATGAGAACTAGATCTATAATATATTTTTTGTTCATGAAGTCATAATTAATGAGAACTAGATCTATAATATATTTTGTGTTCACATTTAATTTGACATCAAAAATAGGAGTTTTTTTTTTTTTAAATGATTTTTGTTATAGGAACATGATTATTTGTATTAATCATCTAATACTAAAAAGCTTAATATGATGAGAATATAATATGAGATTAATATAGTAAACACTATAAAATCTAAACAGTAAACATAATATACACTAGCGACTTGCCCGTCAAAAATGACGGCAATAAAAACTGAAGCCTGGCAATGCTGTTTGCCACACAATGTAAGCCTCTCCCCCTCTACTTTACTGGCCTTGTGATGAGCGCCTTTGGCGCTCATCACAGGCCTTGCAATGAGCCCCTTTGGAGCTCATTGCGAGTCTATCCCTCTGTCTACTTCCTCCCTTGTGTCTTATTTCCCCCCTCCTCTCCCTCCCTTGTGTCTCCTTCCGCCTCGTCTACCTCCCTTGTATCTCCTGCCCCCCTGTGTTTTTACCTCCCTCTCCCTCCCGTGTCTCTAAACCCCTCCCCTGTGTCTCTTTCCCCCTTCTCCCTCCCATGCATCTCTTCCCCCCCCTGTGTCTCCCCCAACCCTCCCCTGTGTCTGTTCCCCCCTGGCCTGTGTCTCTTTCCCCCTCCCCCTGTGTCTGTTCCGGCCTTCCTCGTGTCTCCATTTCCCTCCCTTGTGTATCTTCCCCCCTGCACTCTCTCCCCTGTGTCTCTTCCCCCTCCTCTCACTCCCCTGTGTCTCTTCCCCCTCCTCTTTCTGTGCCTCTTCCTCCCTGTCTCTTCCCCCTCACCCTCTGTGTCTCTCCCCACTCTGTGTCTTCCACCCCTCTCCCTCTGTGCCTCTTCCCCGCCTCTCTCTGTGTGTCTCGCCACTGTGTCTCTTCACCCCTTCCTCTGTTCCCCCCCCCTGTGCCTCTTTCCCCCCTCTCTCTGTACCTCTTCCCCCCTTTCCCTCTGTGTCTCTTCCTCCCTCACCCTCTTTATCTCTCCCCCCTGTGTCTCTTCCCCCTCTCCCCCTGTGCCTCTTCCCCCCTCTCCCTCTGTGCCTGTTCCCCCCTGGCCTGTGTCTCTTTCCCCCTTCCCCCTGTGTCTGTTCCCCTCTCCCCCCCCCCCATTTCCCTCCCATGTGTATCTTCCCCCTGTTCTCCCTCCCGTGTGTCTTTTCCCCCTCCTCTACCTCCCCTGTGTCTCTTTCCCACCTATCCCTCTGTGTCTCTCCCCCCCTCCCTCTGTGTCTCTTCCCCACTCTCCCTCTGTGCCTCCCCCCCCCTCTTCCCCACTCTCCCTCTCCCCCACTCTCCCTCTGTGCCTCTTCCCCACTCTCCCTCTGTGCCTCTCCCCCCCCTCTTCCCCACTCTCCCATCTGCTCGTGGCTCGGGCCGCGCTGCGCGCATACCGCGCTCTGCGCATGCGCGTCTCGCGTTGCGCGCATGCGCGCCATCTGCGCATGCGCGGCTTGCGCCGCGCTCTGCGCATGCGCGGCTCGTGCCGTGCTGTGCGCATGCGCGGCTCGCGCCACGCTGCGTGCATGCGCGGCTACTGCTGCGCAATGCGAAGTTTATCATTGTCAAACTGCGATTCGGCTCAAGCGTGACGACGAATCGCAGTTAGACAATTATAATATGTGATTGGTAAATAATTTATATGAAATTTTGTGAAATAAAACTATGTGAATAATTATAATTAAAAAAAAAAAGTATGGTATTAGAAATTTGAGGATGAGAGCATGGATGCCATAGGGTTAAATGGATGATTTGGGGAGCTTTGTAAAACTATAGCTGTTCATTCTTTTAAGAACCCCTGATGAGACCACGCTGAGCACATGTTCATGTGTTAAATAATGTAAACATATATTTTTTTAAATACTCAAGTTCATTGTCTAGGTACCTAAAGCCATGAAAT
Source organism: Discoglossus pictus (assembly GCA_027410445.1). Taxonomy (NCBI): domain Eukaryota; kingdom Metazoa; phylum Chordata; class Amphibia; order Anura; family Alytidae; genus Discoglossus; species Discoglossus pictus. Next base: position 137,824,191 of record CM050164.1, read on the forward strand.
ACAGATATATCCAAAGATTCAATAAGCATTTAAAGATACAGAAATAGTTGACACAACTAATTTGAATAAATCACATATAATAGTTGTCAAACTGCGAGTTGCAGTTCTGCCCGCAAATGCGGATCTAGCGAAGCGAGGGCCGCATTTGCGGAGGTGTAGGCTCCCACGTCAGCGGCAATGAAGCCGAGGGGCCGCATTTGCGAAGGTGGACATAAACTGCAATGAGCCGAAGGATCATTGCAGGCCCCAAATGCGGACCTTGCAAAGCGAGTGTCTGCATTTGCGGATGTGGAGACTCTACGCCACCTCACGCGCAGTAAAAAATTACCCCCGAAACGCGGGACTTTGAAGAAAAAAAACAGCTGCGGGACTTAGTAAAAAAAATATACGACCCACGGGACTTCGAAAAATAAAAAATACGAGATCACAAAAATATGAAGTTAACAGTCGAAAGGCGTACATCAAAAAACACAAAAAACACAGAAAAATGAAAACAAAACATAAAAAAAACATCACACACTGCATGGGGGGACAGCCAAGATGTCTGGGGGTCAGGGTTGCACGCGATTTAAAGTTGAATTTAAGGTGTTTTGCAACTTGAAAAATGGCTTAGCGAGAAAAGAAATGGTGGCCGAAAAATATGAAAACGAGGCTACACGACCCCGAGGCGCAGAAAACACAGACAAGGACGTATGACTTTTACAAACAACAATTACGACCCATGGAACTTAGAAAGCAAAATATGAGTTTGCAAAAATACGAAGTTAAGCCGAACCGCGCAACATCCACAAAGACGAAAAGGACAACAACAAAAAAATACCACATAAAACAAACATCCCACACAGCACGGGGGGACCGCCAGGACATCTGGGAGTGAGCTTGAACTGCAATTTAAGTCGCATTTAAGAAGTTTCGGCACTTGAAAATCGGCTAAGCGAGAAAATAAATGGAGGACGAAAAAAATTAATCACCGCCAGGCATGTACGAGTTAGCCAGGAACGTATCAGATACAAAATATACCATTACAACGGACGGAAAATGCTTGCGAGCCAAGTAACACATAGAAAAAGAAACCATTTTACAACATTAACTTACAACTCATTAGGATTTTAAAATGCCGCTTTACCCGAGTAAAAAAACGGTTTGGCCTAGCTCACGCAGCCTATTTACACTGCACACTTGCTACATTGCTGACACTTTCTCCTCAGATGATCAACACTCCAACTGTACATTTTCAGATGCAGGATAATCCAAATAGATTGTTAGCTCTTCAGGATATTGATTGCTGCATATTAAATATAAATAGGTAAAGTAAATTAATTTATTAATTCATATTACTTTATTAATTGACTGTACTCACATTTTTTGCCATTTTACACTGTACTTGTATATCTGTCTTCGTGATGAGCGCCAAAGGTGATCATTGCAAAGCCGGACAATTGAAGTACACAAGGGGATAGGCTCACAATGAGCGCCAAAGGTCCACAGAGGCCAAAAGTCTTACATTGTGTGGCAAACAGCATTGCTATGGCTTCAAATTTTATTGCCCCGTCATTTTTGATAGGCAAGTCGCTAGTAAAATAATAATCTAAATAATGGATAATTAGCACACTGAAATTTGCCCCTCTGCTAATATCTAGGGGAAAGTAATGTAATTCATTTTAAGGGTATTCAGTAAAGATTATTATTTTTTTAATCATTAGCGTTTCCTAGATGTTTTTTGTAATAAATAGGTATGCTACAGGACACTATTTCTGTGTTATGAATTATCCCATTTATGCCTATAGAAAGTAAAAGGTTAATAATACAAATGTCATAATTTGACCGCTCAAATAGTTGCCGACTGGAGGTTGCCAGAAATGTAACCCACAGGCAGGCTCTCACCAAGTACATACAATTACAAATACGACTGAATTGAGCAAACAGAACTAACCGCAGCACGCCAGACATATATTCTGTCTGGATGTGCTTATCCATAAGGTTTTCTTGGCAGAGATACTGGAGTGAGTTCCCAGTTCCTTCTCCAGTGACCTCTTTGCTTTGACCTGCCCATCTTAGATGACCCTACATGGTATATCTCATAGTTTCATTGAAGTGCACAACCCTGACCAGGCAGCAATTCAGAAGGTGGACATTATAGTTACTTTTATGCATTGAGGCATGCTTATATGTAAAATGTCCTAGGATACCCCTTACCGAATTAACAAAACGGTGAAATCATTGAGCAGTTTAGTAAATAAACTACATGTCCTTTTAGAATACAAATAATAAGATGTATGAAGTCACCTTATTTATCAAATATAAACCTTTGACATGACACCATTGGGACAATCTTTTTGACTTATTTGCATTAGCAATTCTTTGAAGCCTCCGTAGTCAATGCTATAGAAGCCAGCCAAATTTTACATTATAATTTCGGGTGTTTTTATTATCTTTAAAAAGCTTATCACATTTATCCAGAAATCCACATTTGTATCAATAAAGTGGAAAAAACTAAGATAAGCTCATCTCATGTTCCTGAACAGTTTTCTTTGTATGTTTTAGATTATGTTTTTATACAAGGGAGGTAAGAAAGAAAGCATCAGTACTAGATAATAATGTATAGTCATCCTTTATATTATGCAGGTGTGCACTTAAATCCTTAGCAAAAAATATTGCCACGCCTTTGCACTATGTTAATAAATCTAGCTCACTTCAAAAGACTTTAAATCAATACTGGAATTTTGGTTTGGTAAAAGAAACATTGAATGGGAATCAGACAGCAAGGAGAGGTACTAGTTAATTTTTGTATTGTGTTTTAAAACAAAGCACATAATACAATTATAGGATCCAATGAAAGCTGGAATGTGACTTCTTTTGGTCAAAGGCTTATATCTTTCACCACATGAAAAAATGTAGAACAACATTTACATAAATCGAGTTGGTACTGTGGCTTTCTCAAATGCTTTTGATCACAAAAGCAAATAAGTTGCCCCTGGCTGAAAATCTTGTTATGGTGGGTTATTTTTATATCCCTTGTTTGTACACTATTCATATTGGATTTCAAGATAACTAAGCTATTTATATAGCTCTTTGTCATGGGAATTAGGAGTCAGACTGGATAAACATCAACTGCGTAGTGGTTTACAAATCTATAACTAAATTTATCTATTTCAGTGCTTAGGGCGCAATATGTTGATTGGGTCCCACCGCCTACCAGTGAATGGACTGTAGTAAAGGGATCAAAGCTCAATTTTAAGAGAGAGTATGGAACAAAGAGAGCATTTATAAGGGAAGAGGTCATATCTCTATATTACAAAAAAAATGTGAAGTAAATGAGAAATATATCTACACCTCTTAAGAAAACAAAAGTTTTTTCATCAAATTGTGTTTGAAAATATAGGTAGAAGACTTCCCTGTTTTCCTTATTCCAATGGTATATTATCCTCAGTGGTGGAGCTAGTGAACGGAAGGCCCTAGTACAAAAACGTTTTTGCACCCCCCCCCCGCGTGCATTTATCTATATAAATAAATACACATATGTACACATACATACACACACACATATATATATATATATATATATATATATAAACAAATATATATATACTAGCGACTTGCCTGTCAAAAATGACGGGGCAATTAAAAAAGTGTACTGCGTGCCTCAACTGCTCGCCTCTCTTTGCGAGGCTTGTATTGCAATGAGCACCTTCGGTTCTCATTGCACCCTAATTCTCGCATGTCGCCTTGCTTTGCAAGGCAATGGCTCGCTTGGCTTTGCGAGGCTCACAGTTGCGGCCCTATGGGCGATCAGTACATGCCTCAACTGCTCGCTTCGCGAGGTTTGCAGTCCAGTGGGCGTCTTCGCATGTCGCATAGAGTAACTTAGTCCCGCGTGTCGCCCTCGCGAAAATGTATCAGGTGTCAGAGCATAATAAAGTGATTTAAATATTTAACTGCTTTAAGTGTCCTATCCCTGTCAGCCAATGAGCATTATTCAAGTAAGGGCAGTGTAAAATATGAGATGTTGTTTGTTTTTTTTTGTAATAATTTATTAATAAATAAATATACCTAACTATAATTAATCAATTAATAAAATAATATACGTTGCCTATTTGTAGTTAATATCCAGCAATCAATATCCTGAAGAGCTAACAATCTGATTGGCTTATTTTTTTAAATGTACTGGGAGACTGCTGATCATCTGAGGAGAAAGTGTCAGCAATGTGCTAAGTGTGCAGTGTATATAGGCTGCGTGCAAAGGCTGAGGGCAAATTGTTTGTTTAGGCGGGAGTACCTCCATTTCAAAAGTGTAATGTGGTAATGTGCAAGTTAGTGTTGGGAAATGGCGGTGTTAATCTATGTCTTACGCGGTTCATAAGCATTTTCCGTCCTTCCTAATAGTGTATTTTTCTACCTCGTACATCCCTGACAAACTCGTACGTGGCTGGCAGTGTTTTGCGCGCTTCGGGGGCGTGTAACCTCGTTTAAATTTTTTTGGGCCGCCATTTTTTTCTCGCTTAGTCGATTTTCAAGTTGCGAAACTCAGCAAATTCGGTTTAAATTTGCATGCAACCTCACACCCAGACGTCCTGGCTGTTCCCCATGCTATGTGTGATGATTGTTTATGTTTTTTTTTTGTGTGTGTGTTTTTTTTTCCGTGTTTTTCGATTTGCGCAGTTCGGCCATTAAATGTGTATTTTAGCGTGTCGCCTTGCTTTGCACTCATCTCCACAAGTGCAGGGAGCGTCTTTGCCGCTCACTGTCTAAGTCATGCAGGGTTGTAGGGATGAGCGCCTACAGTGCTCATCTCCACCAGCGCAGTGAGCTCCTTCAGCCCTCACTGTCTAAGTCGTGAATGGTTGTAAGGATGAGCGCCTATGGCCGCTACCACGGCTCTTGATTCGCAGATTTAACATTGTGCTATCAACGACTTTTGGCAACCCCAACGCTACTGAGAACTATATATGCAATGTGTATATATATATATATATATATATATATATATATATATAAATATAAACAAATATATATATACCCACATATATATATATATATATATATATATATATATATACATATATATATATATATATATATATATATATATATATATATATACTTCTCAAATTAATCTGCCACTGGAAGGGTTATTAAGACCAGAGTGAAGTAAAAAATGGATGATGATTTTTATCTCCATCACGTTGTCTGCTATGTTTTTATAAACCCTGCTATTTGTACTTTGGATGAGAGACTACTCTGTGGATGGTGCATATGATAGAGAGATTAAAATATATGAAGAAATTCGGTTTCAAATAAAGAAAAATGCTTAGGGCCTCATTCAATTGCGATTTGGCCAATTGAATTGGGCTCTAAATAAGCACATAGCATATTTTTTTTGAAGAAGTTTTTAGTTAGTGAAAACCTTGCTTTTGGATAGATGTTTACTAACTAAAAATGTATTTAAAAAAAAAATGTTATGTGCTTATTTTGACCCCTATTCAATTGGCCAAATTGCAATTGAATGAGGGCCTTAGTGTATAATCTTGTGTAGTTAGAAGGTGGAACTGGAAAGCTTAAAGGGATAAAGAGTCACATTCTTTTAGTCTGTCTGTTTTTTCAAGCATCAAAGACTTTTTATTTTGGTTATCGTGATTAGTACAACATGAAAAGTCGTCTTAGGTTGCTCACAACTTAACATATTGGTTTGTGTAAAAGATACACCGGATAATCTCATATCACTGAACCAATTTCTAAACAAGATACATAGGAAATGTGAAACAAATACATATGAGATTAAACAGATGTCAGTATAAACTAGCAAAGGATTAAACAAATGACAGCATATTTAAAGTTCTAGTTCATAATAATTTATTAGTGTTAAAGGATAGTGCTATTACACATTTGGCGTGATGATTAGGTCAGAAAAATAAATCTTAATGGTATTTAAAAGAAAACAAGAATAACTGAGATAGGGTATAAACATATTTATTGTGTATGAACTGGAAGAAAATACAACAGAGATAACATTGCTGGCAATAATCACCCATGAGGATGAGATATCAGACTATGTTTAGTGTCTGACAGGGATATAAAAAATGCAAAATTCACTGTAATATTATTTTGGGAGTGAACCTATAGTTTTAAATTATACCATAGCTGTATCCTCCAATGTGTCCCTTTAAGGTTGAGAAAATACTGGTTTAGGTGATTTGTTTGTTGTGAAGAAAAACATTGACAGTGTGCTGTGGAAGAGAAGTATCTTTCTTACCCCAGCGATCAAAATGGCTGGTTCCCAGGTCTCCATATTGTCTTCAAACACAGTAACATATGTGTTATTTTTCTTAATATTAAAGCATTTCCTTTTTTCAATAATGTTAACTTAGGTATAGCACCTATTTGCTGAATGTGTCTGATACAGATTATACATTCAACAACTGTTATAAATTGTGATCTTTACATAGCTACTATTATGTGGCACTCACTGATAAGTGGTTGATTATGGAGGATTCTTAAGTCTTACTACAGCAATATCTCTTATTATTATTATTATTATTATTATTATTATTATTTACATTTCACTATTAAAAATAAGTCACAGTCTTGCTTATTTAGGCCCTCGTTCAATTGTGATTTGGCCAATTGAATAAAGCTCTAAACAAGCACATAACATATATTTTTTAAAGAAGTTTTTAGTTAGTAAGCATCTATCCAAAAGCAAGATTTTCAATAACTAAAAACTTATTTAAAAAAAATATGTTATGTGCTTATTTAGAGCCCTATTCAATTGGCCGAATCCCAATTGAATGAGGCCCTTAGACATTTAGGGCCTCATTAAAATCTCCCTCCTAGTTCTCTCGGTGCTCGCAAAAGGCAGTTTTTTGCTGTTTGCGAGTACCGAATCTCTTGCAGCCTGCTTTGCGATATGACTACGAAAAATGGTCGAGAATAGGCTCAGAGAGAGCTACATACTCACACGCAGCCTTAAATCTACGAATGATTCTCGCATTTCGGAAGAATCCCTACGGGCACAAAAAGTGCCCGCAAGGAATCGTAAAGCCTCTACGTGAAAAGGAAAGACAGACACAATACAATACATACATACATACAATACATTACATACAATATATTACATACAATACATTACATATATTATATTACATATAATACATTACATATAATATATTACATATAATACATTACATACAATACAAATCAAATACCCCCTATCTATCTAACATACAATCTATTTAATATAAAATAAATCATAACTATATCAAATACATCCCCCTATCTATCTAATATACAATAAATCCTAACTACATACACAGACCCTAATTCTAAGCTAAAATAAAATAATTACAGGGCCCAGCCAGGGCTGAAGGGGAGGAGGCCGGGGACATCGCGGGAAGGTAAGTTGAATGTATATTTATATGTTTATATGTTTATTTTATTTGGTGTTTGTATATTGTATTAATGTATTGTGTTTTTTTAATGAGGGCCGCGCCGGAAAAACTGAACAAAGACCGGACATGCTGGAAAGGTGAGTTGAATATTTAGAATGTATGTAATGTTTATTTATTTCATGTTAATGTTTTGTACTAATTGTTTTGTTTTGTTTTACCCCTAGGTTAGTGATCTGAAGGGACATCTTAAAGGTAAGTGGTCTTAATTATTTTATTTTAGCTTAGAATTAGGGTCTGTGTATGTAGTTAGGATTTATTGTATATTAGATAGATAGGGGGATGTATTTGATATAGTTATGATTTATTTTATATTAAATAGATTGTATGTTAGATAGGTAGGGGGTATTTGATTTGTATTGTATGTAATGTATTATATGTAATGTATTATATGTAATGTATTATATGTAATATACTATATGTAATGTATTATATGTAATGTATTATATGTAATTTATTATTTGTAATATATTATATGTAATGTATTTTATGTAATGTATTGTATGTATGTCTGTCTTTCCTTTTCATGTGTGTCATTTTTTTTCTGTAGTGGGGGGGGGGGGGGGGGGTTGTAATGTATTTTTTTTCCTGTACTGCAGGTTTTTTTTTCTGTACTGTAGTTTTTTTTTCTGCACTGTAGGTTTTTTTAATTTCTGTACTGTAGGTTTTTTTATTTTTTGTGACTTAGGTTTTTTTATTTTCTGTAAGGTAGTTTTTTTTATTTTTTGTAATTAGAGTGATGGGGAGGTTTATCAGGGGGTAGGTAGTGTAGGTAGGTAGTGTAAGTGTTAATAGATTAGTGTAGAGGGGGGTTAGTTTAGATTAAATTGTTTATTCGGTGTTATAGTGTAGTGTTTGTATTTAGTGTCATGATAGTCCTTGTTTTTAACAGCACCATAGGTGTCATAATATACCCTTATGGGACTGATGGGGTTAAATAGACGCTTATGGGGGTCTGTATTGACCCCCATGAGTGACGGGGTTAATTAAGTGCTTATGGGGGGTCTGTATTGACCCCCATGAATTATAGGGTTAATTAAGTGCTTATGGGGGTCTGCATTGACCCCCATGAGTTATAGGGTTAATTAGGTGCTTATGGGGGTCTGTATTGACCTCCATGAATTATAGGGTTAATTAAGGCCTTATGGGGGTCTGTATTGACCCCCATGAGTGACAGGGTTAATTAAGTGCTTATGGGGGTCTGTATTGACTCCCATGAGTTATAGGGTTAATTAAGGCCTTATGGGGGTCTGTATTGACCCCCATGAATTATAGGGTAAATTAAGGCTTTATGGGGGTCTGTATTGACCCCCATGAGTGACAGGGTTAATTAAGTGCTTATGGGGGTCTGTATTGACTCCCATGAGTTATAGGGTTAATTAAGTGCTTATGGGGGTCTGTATTGACCCCATGAATTATAGGGTAAATTAAGGCCTTATGGGGGTCTGTATTGACCCCCATGATTGACAGGGTTAATTAAGTGCTTATAGGGGACTGTATTGACCCATATGAGTGACAGGGTTAATTAAGGCCTTATGGGGGTCTGTATTGACCACCATGAATTATAGGGTTAATTATAGTTGCCTGGGGTTAATGTTTTTTAGTGCAAGTCCTTTCATGACCTGCTGAGGGTCCTTTAAGGACCGGCGAGGCAGGAAATGTAAAAATTGAAATGCAGTAGGGTCAAGATCGGCGCCGATCGGGGAACCCCGCTGCAGGGGGTTAACGTGGGGGGGCTGCGGGGGTCCCTATGGACCCCTGCAGCAAGGGCTTAATGTGGGGAAGCTTCGGGGGTCCCGATGGGGACCCTCAGCATAAAGGGGGGTTAATTGCAGGTGCCGCGGCCGGGATTGGCTAATAGTGTGCCGCGGGCCCTTTAAGGAGCAGCGGCAGGGAATTTACATTTTTTAAATGCAGCTGGGACCTGATCTATGCAGATCGGGGACCCCTGCTGCAAGCGGTTAATGTGTGGGGGCTGCGGGGGTCCCTATGGACCCCTGGAGCAAGGTGTTAATGTGAGGACACTTCAGGGGCTTAAGTAGAAGACTCTTATTTACGAGGCTGGAATTCAATAGGGCCCTTAGTTTACATTATTGAAACTTTTTTTGTGTTCCCCTAAGCAATTTATTGCTATCAAAACCACGTATGGAAAAATTATTTATATGTTGCAAATGTTCAATTTTTTTTGTAATACAAGAATATACTTGCCTTTTAATATAAATCTATATTTGCAGATAGATTATCCCACAGAAACAACAAGAAACTAAAAGAAAGATATTAAAATATACAAAAAGTCTCCATAATAGCAAGTAAAAAATATAAGTGAAACTCTCAGAATTCTCAGCTAGAATAACTGTATACCTTCACATTAGTGTAACTATATAATATTAAAAAATATTAACATAATAGTAAAATAATCAAAAACAATTTCTGTGACTTACAGCAAAAAAACGAACTGCATGACATAAAACATACCACTAATATCTATATAGTCACCAGCCAGATGTACATAGTCAATGAGAACAATGCATTCCAAGATACTACAGTATATGCAATCTCTCCAGATGTACAGACAAAACGCCTCAGGCAAACAGCATCACTTCCATTAGAAACCCATAAATATGGCAAGGGATAAGGTCATATACTGGTATTATGGCTTTAGGGATGTAGACATGTTGTAAAATTGTAGTTTGCTCAATACTTGCTGAACTGATTTATTGACCAATTCATCAACATATTTGTAACCATTTGATTGCTTTACCAGAACAATAAACAATGGCCTAAAAGGACTACAGGTGTACAACTCAGTACAAAATAGTGTCTGAACTATGAAGATGGAAAATATGAAGTATTGTAGAAAATGATTTGTAAATAAGAAATACTTTGAACACTATAGTAAAGTATGTGCTGTTATTTGTACCTTCTTACTAAGGTTTTTTTCTCTTACTCCATAAGTGAAGAAACTATACAGTTCTTAACTATAAAAATGTCATAATAACTAGATAATTTTACTTATTTATGGTAAAGATCATACATTATCTGAAAATGTAAAATTGCTAAAAGATACACTTTATATTACTGGAACACAGAGATTCGCAAAAAAAGCTGTGGCCTATTTTAAACCCATATTGGGTTCCTGCTTATGGTTTCTCAGAGAATTAAAGCTTCAGATGACAAATTAGACTGTGTATAGGAAGATCATAGGGAGAAAATTGATAAGGCATAATGATCTATAAGAAGGTTGCAGATTTATGGCCCCATTACAATCGGATCCAAAGGCATTTAAGTGTCAACTTGACATGTGACTTACCAACCTATCAATCCAAATACAGGAAAAATCCAGTGCTCCATGAAGACAGTGCTGAATAGACTAAAATGAGCTGCGTTGGCAGGTTACGGTTAACTGTCCTATTGACTTTTTCTTAAAGCCTTGACCTAAGCATAAGCGACTAGGTTTGCATAAATAACCCCAAACTTCAACTATAATAATAATACGACAGACACCAATATGGGTTTAAAATAGGCCACAGCTTTTATTGTACAAAACAGTGAAACCACAGAGGTGATTGATCATCCCCACAAATGGAGCACAACACTTCAGAGGTTTCTAGGAACCCTGTGCCCAGGAGACCTCAGGACCAACCATGATCTTGGACTATCATCTTAAGGGCTCCACCCTACAGCGAGCAATCACCCCTGCACCCCCCAGCTGTGACAACATAAATATAAAATAACACAAAACAGGGAGGGTGGGAGGGATGTGCAGTATGTGTTCTTGTCTGGGTAACTGACAGGAGTGGGAAAGTTCACTTCTATTAATCTGAAACTCCTCCCCTTAATCAAGATATCCAATTACTCCCCTGCACTAGCTCAGTCAAAAGCCCCCCCCCCCCTCCCCTCCATGCTGTCTGAAGGGGCTACCATAACCTAAGGCCTCCAGGAACCCTGTGCCCAGGAGACTTCAGGACCAACCATGATCTTGGACCATCACCGTAAGGGCTCTTCCCTACAGTGAGCAATCACCCCCGCCACCAGCTAGCCCAACATGACTAGACCCGTCAACAATCAAAGCAAGGGCCTGTTGAATACATTAAAACAGAGTAAAATTAAACAGTCTAATGACTACTTTTTGAGAAAGTAATAGCTTCAGGGCTCCTAAGTCTCTATGGTGAATAATCACCCCCATCTAGTCTGACAGGATTGTTAGCAACTTCAAACCTTTGTGCAAATCCCACAATACTCTGCAGCTATTGATTAAACCTCATGCCCCTTACACCCAAAGAACGCCCTAATATCCAAAACCGAATTGGAATGCCTGGAGTTCCTAAAATAAATCATATTATACCAACAAACGAGGACAAGCATAAGAACGTAACTTGTTCAATTCCCAAGTGCAAAGAGATATTTGGAATATATAAAACACTCCAATTGACAGAAAGCGCTCAAAATGATATAGTCCTTAATGAAGGGTGTTAATGTTAGTCCTCAATTCCCAGTCCAATTGGATCGTATTCTACTTTATGGCCTTGAAAGCTTCTTGCTGCTATCTTCAAATCTCTGCTGTTCACTGTAGTGTTAAGGGAGCAGCAGAGCTGGAAGGATGATCCATGGCAGCAGAGGAAGCAGGTACATGAGCTCCTGCATGTTTGCATGTGCTCCTCCATGTGCAGTATATGTTCCTACCTGGGAAATCTACACTTCTATTAATCTGAAACTCTTCCCCCCAATCAAGCTATTCAATTACTCCCCTGCACTAGCTCGGTCAAAAGCCCCCTCTCCCATGCTGTCTCCAGGGGCTGCCTAATCCAATCTCAGGTAATGGTCCTCACGCAAGTTACTGACTGTAAGTAAGGCCTACCAGGAGCTGATTTTTATCTAAAATCTTACATGTACTGAATACCACCTGTAAAGACTTAAAAACACATTTCAGACAGCTAACAAAGGCAGATAAAGAGACAGCAATGTAAAAAAAAATCTGAAAAAGAATTTACGTGCAAAGAAAAATATTGTATTAAACATTCTCATAGGCTCATATGGTGCATTCTAGACACAACATTGCAAAGTATGATTTATAAATCTTCATACATAGAATTACCTCCACATATAAATATCCTTGGTGTTCATACATAGTGCTATCAATGTATAAAATACAGCATGAACACTCTTTGGTCACATTTATTCCAGCGACATCTTAACAACCACACCTGTGTCATTTCTATGTCCTTTACTGATCCTATGAATATGTTTTTGATAGAAAATGATACACATAGATTATGGTATAATAAGAATATAGATGTATTATATCCACAGTGCACAGTCTTCAATGTAGCAGAACATGCATTAATATAATTTGTGTGGTGCAAATAAATGGAGAATGCAGTACTTGCCAGAGCCTTTTGTTGGACATTCAGGTCCAATAGAAGCAAAGCACTTTGGCTATTTTGGATTTGTGCCAGCCTGGCCAAATATATCTCCATTTGGGTATGATGCCTCCTCATCTTCTGATACAATTTTCTTTGTGTGCATGCTACAATGATCTGACTTTACTGCACACTGGTGAAGAAGGCCACACATCATGCTCTCCTGCTGTCTATGAAAGGTGGTAAAATCTGCAATTATGATCTTCAATGATGGCCCTGGAGGTGAAAAACTTGGGACTGCATCTGTGTTGGCAGTGGTAGTATTGGTGTTGGAGGCAGGCAGCCACAATATTGGGATACAGGATAGATATGTGGGAGGAACAGGCCAGTGGGTTCAAAGTCTATCCTGATGGCTAATAGAACTGAAGTTTTCCCCACATGAACCAATCATCCTAATACCCCTCATAAGCTGAGTCCTCCTCTGGCCGATGTTCATTCTCCTGGTACTGCTGCTGGTCCTACTCCTATCAGGAATCCTTCTGGGTCTCATATTCAGTCTCCTCTGGCTCGGCCTCTGTCTCTGCCTTTATCTCCTGTGTGGAGACATCAGGTGCCCTTATAGCTGAAATGAGATATCAGTAGTATATGAGATAACAACATTGGATGATCACATGATCTCTGTATAACTAACTTAATGATGTGTTGATCCTGGATAATTAAATATATTGCCATGAGTATCTACATGAATTATCATTAATGCAGCTGATTTGTATTACAAGTATACAGTATCTCACAAAAGTGAGTACACCCCTCACATTTTTGTAAATATTTTATTATATCTTTTCATGTGACAACACTGAAGAAATGACACTCTGCTACAATGTAAAGTAGTAAGTGTACAGCCTATATAACAGTGTAAATTTGCTGTCCCCTGAAAATAACTCAACACACAGCCATTAATGTCTAAACCATTGGCAACAAAAGTGAGTACACCCCTAAGTGGAAATGTTCAAATTGGGCCAAAAGTGTCAATATTTTGTATGGCCACCATTACCATTTTGTATGGCCACCACTGCCTTAACCCTCATGGGCATGGAGTTCACCAGAACTTGACAGGTTTCCACTGGAGTTCTCTTCCACTCCTCCATGATGACATCACAGAGATGGTGGATATTAGAGACCTTGCACTCCCCACCTTCCATTTGAGGATGCCCCCAGATGCTCAATAGGGTTTAGGTCTGGAGACATGCTTAGCCAGTCCATCACCTTCACCTTCAACTTATTTAGCAAGGCAGTGGTCGTCTTGGAGGTGTGTTTGGGGTCGTTATCATGTTGGACACTGCCCTGTGGATCAGTCTCCGAAGGGAGGGGATCATGCTCTGCTTCAGTATGTCACAGTACATGTTGGCATTCATGGTTCCATCAATAAACTGCAGCTCCCCAGTGCCGACAGCTCTCATGCAGGCCCAGACCATGACACTCCCACCACTATGCTTGACTGTATGCAAGACACACTTGTCTTTGTACTCCTCACCTGGTTGCCGCCACACACGCTTGACACCATCTGAACCAATTAAGTTTATCTTGGTCTCATTAGACCACAGGACATGGTTCCAGTAATCCATGTCCTTAGTCTGCTTGGCTCCAGCAAACTGTTGGCAGGCTTTCTTGTGCATGATCTTTAGAAGAGGCTACCTTCTGGGACGACAGCAATGCAGACCAATTTGATGCAGTGTGCGGCGTATTCATACGTCTATTTCCCAATAACAACCTCTGGATATGACGCTGAGCACGTGCACCCAACTTCTTTGGTTGTACCATGGCGAGGCCTGTTCGGAGTGGAACCTGTCCTGTGAAACCGCTGTATGGTCTTGCCCACCGTGCTGCAGGTCAGTTTCAGGGTCTTGGCAATCTTCTTATAGCCTAGGCCATCTTTATGTAAAGCAACATTTCTTTTTTTCAGATCTTCAGAGAGTTCTTTCCGATGAGGTGCCATGTTGAACAGTATGAGAGAGTGTGAGAGTAATAACACCATATTTAACACACCTGCTCCCGATTCACACCTGAGACCTTTTAACATTAATGAGTCACATGACAACGGGGAGGGATGATGGCTTATTGGGCCCAATTTGGACATTTCCACTTAGGGGTGTACTCACTTTTGTTTCCAATGGTTTAGACATTAATGGCTGCTTGCTGAGTTATTTTGAGGGGACCGCAAATTTACACTGTTATACAGGCTGTACACTTATTACTTTACATTGTAGCAGAGTGTCATTTCTTCAGTGTTGTCACATGAAAAGATATAATAAAATATTTACAAAAAATGTGAGGGTTGTACTCACTTTTGTGAGATACTGTATATGCAATAGGCCGAATGCACATATTTGTAAAACTACAGTTTATAATCTTTACTGTGATGTTATAGATTGTTTGATTTTGGATGATTTCAATATACCTCTAGGTAGATGATATCATCACAACAATGTCTTGCACTATGTCTTACAATGTTTCATGTAATTTGAAGCAGTAATATAAAGTCATAGCATCAATAATTAACATCCATTTGTTATAAACACATCTACTGAGGATGGTACGTGATAGTACAATGTATGGTAAGATAAAGTGAAGCACACACCCGTCTCCTTCCTGTTGGGGTGAATTTAAAGGGACATGTAACTATTCACGATACTAGATATGTAATTTACCTGGGTATCTATTTACCTTAATGTAGTTTTTTTTATTAAATGTTATATATGAGCTCTGTTTGTACTGCCTAATATAAAACCTTTATCCCCTGCTGGGGTCTGCCTACTGTACCTCATGATGACAAATTGCTGTGCTGTGTATCATAATAACCAATATTTAGCAACTTGCAGCTGAGACTTGTTCCCTGATAGGCTAGGACACTACATTGCACATGAAGCCCCACAGAGCCTGTACCTGCATACTCTGCAGTGGGTAACCCATGCAAGGACTATTTATTTTATGTTTTATAGTTATATAGAGGTTTTAATTGATTATCAATGAAACCTGGTACATAACAGTAATTAGACACACAGGTATATTATATACCTAGTCAAATCCAGGATACTTACATATCCCTTTAAGTGATGCCTAGCGTTTACATAGGATGTGTGTTGTACATGCTTGAGTATGAGACGGGGGGATAGTGATTATGATGTTCACCTGTCCACCAGAGTGTCTACCAGACCCAGGAGTCCTACAACCATTGCTGGGACGATCTAATCCCTCAGCATCCTCTTCCACTCATTGAAGTGTTCTGTAGCTTGGGGGCCACCACCAGCTGACATCTTTCCCCTCAGCAGTCATCACACCTTCAAGGCACTGACCTCGATGACCGCTTCCACATGCAGAAAACCCGGCCTCCACGGAGGAGTACCATAAATACCCCATGAGTATAATTAGGGGGCTTTGCTTAGGTACAGCCTCCTGTCCACCTCACTGTGCATGGGGTGTCTCAACTCCCTGCTCTGCCCCTGAGTTTGCCTTTCTAGTTGGTTCCCAAAGCTAATGACCAAAGCAAAAGCACAGATTGGCTAACTTACCAAAATGTCATGTATGTAGGCTCTGTAAGGGCTTTTTTTTCTATCAGATGTAACATGGGTTTGCGTATTATGTTTATTCAATGCTAAGCATGTGTTGCTGTGATTGAGATGGATATATTGCTTGCACAAAAAAAGCTCCCACCTTTATGGGAGAGTCTTTATGAGCAGCTAGGCATCCAATTAGCACGGGTCTCCTAGTCATTAAATTTATCCTGAAAGGCTTATTTAAAACAGACAAAATAAAGAACACACCTAGATCAAGTAGATATGAGCTGTAGTATTGCCAGTGTATTTACAAAAATTGACGATCTCATATAGACAGATTGAGAAGTATCACTGTATTTCCACAGTGACAATCTCATATGATTAACCTGAAGGTGGGCTATTGTACCTACAAAAATGGAATATCCTCAAATGGGTACTATTGAAAAGTACCACTGTATCACCACAAAGAGAATAACCTATATGTATCAACTGGAGGACAACCATTTTATCTTCACAAACTGAAGACTGCATTTGGGTAAAATTGAGGAGTCTCTACAAAGTGAAGATCCCACAGGTATCACTTTATCCCCATGAAGTGATCTTCTACTAACTTGGTTAGACACCAAAATGCGTCCAGTTGTGTATAAATGAAAGTTATTAACAGACAGATAATATTATTATGAGATTGTATGTGAATTAGTTCTCATCTTTTATCAAAATGTAATCAGTTTAGCAGTTAACATTGAATTAAAAAGACATATCTTAAAAAAAACTTAGAACATTTTGACAAGCTGCTGGCTGGAAGCTCTGCTCATGGCCTTATTCTCAGTTTCTTTCCAGGGTGCTACCCAGCCCATAGCTAGGAAAAACCAATCGCTGGAGTCATGTGCTGTAGGTGATCATACAAGTGGTCCATATGCTAAGTCATGACTATTGGACAATCAATACATCCTGTTGGATTGCTTTCTAACAAGTACTGTAGATATTTTTGAATTTTGAACATAATGTACCATCATTAAATGATTCAAATATAAGTTAATTAACACCATTAAAGCACATTGCTTAAACAAAAAAAAGTTCAACGTTCTACACACGACTAGGAAGTAATAATAACATTAATGATAGTATGGCTTGTGTTTATGAAACACCTGAAAATTATGGTTAAAATACACTGGACCTAATGTATGTGTGAACTAAATAAATGTCTTTATAACTTTAAAAAAACACTGCTGTGTATCTTGAGGGCCAGTGGCAAGAACCCTGCCCTTTGACCCTGGTATGCTCAGAGGTCATATGGGTTGTACACTCATAAATATTAACAAGTGTGTTTGTATTGCTTGTCATTAAAACACAGGAGGATTGCCACCTGTAAGGATTGTTATGTTCTTTGTAGCTGAAGGCATGTACAATATTGTGGGAGATTAATTATCTTCTGTAACAGAACTAATGACACCCAGGAATGCACAGCAATAAAGATGTAACTGGTCAACACAGAAGATTGTGCTGGTACATTGTCTATGCAAATCAGGGGTCAACTGACAGGTTAAGCAATGGCCAGAAAGATAAAATAGTAAGATTTTTAGCACTCAAAAAAGGGAAAAAAATCACTTATGGCTATTATAATTCTAATAATTTTAATATGAGTATTTATTTATGTCATCTTATCTAGACCAGTGATTGACAATCAATTAAACTTCAAAGACTTTATGTTTTGGCCTCCAAAGGACCACCCATTTCAACATAAATGATAGTAAAAATCTAAATTCTTGTGTTAAATGTCAGTCTAAGGCTTGGAATTTCTAATTATACACATTGTGGTATTGAGATCACTATTCCAGAGTTCTCCAACATTTACTAGTGCTATAGATTGATGAGATGTTCAATAAGCATAACGTGCTGTAGCATAGCTGGTCGACTTGTGCGTGTATACATAATTTCATATTTTGAACACTGAATATTGTTACCTCCAATTCTATTTTGCAGCTAATTGGAACAAATTCTGGCTTTGGAAAAAATAACGGATATGGCAAACATCAAGTTTCTTGAAATAATAATCTAGTCAATAGACTCTAAAAAATATTCTGTGTGGAATTCATAGAAAAATAATATAGGAACCACAAAAGTGGCCATACAGAGAGCTGAAGTGTGTATGGACCCCAACATTTTTCTGATTGACATGGGTGCTGAATTTTAGCTATGCCACACTGACCAACTCAATTTCCATTTGCTAGTTTAATACACAATATAATTGTTGGCTTCATAAAAATATATGAAATCAGGTTCCAAAAGTGTGGTCTGAGGACCAAACTGTGGTCTATGAGCTTCATTCTCGCGATCTGTGAAATTAGTGGTTTTGCAAAAAAATATGAAACAATTAATAATACACAATTAAATACATAAACAAGTAGAACTTGAGTTCGTTATATTACGTTACTGTTTATAAATGTGCGTGCTATAATCCAATACACAGCAAATAACATTTGATAGACATATATAGAAATATCAGTAGTCCATCAAGACCTTCAGCATCTTTTAATTTGTCCTTGGAGAACTCATCAACTTTCAAGTGGTCTTTAGTAAAAGATTAACAATCACTGCATTAATTACTAGGGACTGATATGATTTTGAAGGTAAAATTATTTAGGGCTCATGTCATCTAAAAAAATTCAAACTTACTGGTAGGGCTGATAGACCATTCCCGTGAGTCTCTATTTTGTCCACTATCACCTTTAGTTAAACAAAAGGCCATATAAAAAACGCATGACCACTGTGGTCCTTTAAAATTTAATTATATATTCCAATATTTAAAAAAACAAAATATAGAAATCAAAACCAAAATTTGTGTATGGCATGATGCAAGTTCATTTTTTAGATGCAAACATAGATTTCTCAGAATTTCTCATACCACAAATGCTTATAGATAAGAATATAGATAGTTGTGTATGTGCATATCACCCACAGGTTCCTCAATAATATTTCATACACTGATTAATTTAGAAGAAAGCAGATTTTTTTCTGAACATAAACATTTAAGGCCTTTTAAGATTTTAAGCAAGTATAAATACTTCTATCAATCATTTAATATTTAAATAAAAAGTAACTGGCATAAACAGTATGAGAGGAATTTATCTCTATCTTTTATGTATTGTAAATTGACCTTTTTTGCAGTTATTATCTCACATTCCTGGGATCACCGATGGAATGCTCAGAAGGTTCGTTACTTCAAGTGTTTACATGAACAGTTTTCCTAGTGGTCCCATGTTAGACCATTATCACTCACAAGAACTATTTAAATATCTGATTATTTGGTGTAATGTTACTGATAATATGGAAAAATGTATTTCATGATAAATAGATAAAGGGATTTTTTTTACAGTAGTCCCTACTAGCCTATGAGTTCGTTCTTACAGTATCCCTTCAAAATGGTGTCTGAGGTCTTTGGGAAATTTATTGAAAGAATGTGTGATACCATTTTCACAAAAACTAGAATTACACCCTTATGCTCTTATTCTTATATCAACTTTTATCTTCAAAACTTTCCAATGAAATGAATGTTGATTTTTGGAGATAATGTAATGTAAAACATCTGTATTATACTTTAACAGCAACTAAATGTCAGCTAAGATAGAGTCTTAGGAGTTGGCTAGAGATTACATTTGAACAAATACATAAACGCACAGCAATCTTGTGTTTTGCGTCCAGTGGTATGGATTGAACTGAGAAACATAAGTGCCCCTTGGAGACTTTGTTAAGAAGTTTGAGTTTTAGTTACATGATGTTCTAATAGGTGCGGTGTGAAGAACATCTCTCCTTATATTGTATTGTATGGAAAATAGAAAACAATGACATCTAGAAACCTCAGCCTTTAAAATAAATATCCACCTTTTTTTAAAGTTAGGAAATACCAAAGCACAATCACAAACTTTCATTTGGTGTGTTTTAACTTTTAAAGATCATTTGGTGGGACCATATGTGAGACCATAGTTTGTTACGACTAACTTTATTAAAATGTTTAATTGGAGTAAGTCAATATGCTCTACGGAATATATTGACGGAATATGTGACCTATTATCTTGATTGATCAATCATGAATTGTCCAAATGATTAATTGTTACCAATATTGTTTTTAAATAGGAAAATGGTTAATGTTATCTGAATATAAAAATTGCAGACAGAATACGATGATTATAAAAATATAATGTAAGTTGTATTGTATTGTAGTTTTATTTGTAAAGCGCCATCAATGTGCACAGTGCTTTACAGAGACAATATACAGTAAGTGCTTTTAACATTATGAAGAAAGACTAACCAAATTAAACTTATTTTCTCTAGAAAAAAGGCGTCTAAGAGGAGATATGATTACCTTATATAAATACATCCAGGGTCAGTATAAAGATTTGTCGGGGGAGCTTTTTGTGCCAAGAGGTTTTCAACTGACAAGAGGACATCCCTTGAGGTTAGAAGTAAAAAGATTCCACCTCAAAGAAAAAAAAGGGTTCTTCTTCACAGTAAGGGTGGTTAATCTGTGGAATTCTCTACCAGAGGAGGTGGTGACAGCGGATTCGATAGATAACTTTAAAAGGGGACTAGATTTATTTCTAATTAAAAAGGGTATTCAGGGTTATCATGGATAATTACAGAGACAGTAATGATCCAAATTTTTAACATTTCCCCTTTAGACAATTGGCTAAGTCTCGCTTGTTTTTTTTTTTTTTTTTTTTCTATTTGCCTTCCTCTGGACTAATTAATAATAATAATAAAAAAACAAACAAACAAAAAAAAACATTAAATAATTGATTAATAATTAATTAACAACTAATGAATTAATAGTTAATCCGCATATTGCAGATCAAAGGAGATCTTAAAAGGTTGAACTTGATGGACTGAAAGTCTTTTTTCAACTTTAAATACTATGGGCCTCATTCTATTAGCGGCCGCAGCCGTTGCGGGGCCGCAAGGACCGGCCGCAAGCTATTTGGCTATTCTATTCCCTTAAGGCCGGGGGCTCCGGCAGGCTTGCGGCCGGCGCCTTGCTATCTCTTGCGGCCGCTCGCGCCGGAGGAAAGCCTTTGATCTAAAACGGCCGCAAGAGTTTCGACCGTAAGAAATTCCTATTTGCAATTCAATTGCTACGGGAAACTCTCTGCAAGGTTAAAAACGAGCCGCTGCTTACTTGCAGGAAAGAGGTCCCGCTAGCACCAATTAAGCACATAAAATAGCTCAAATAAAGCCATCCTGCACTTTGAGAAGACTATAAAGGGATTTTAGGTGTTAGAAAAAATAGCACATAATTATCCTATACTCAAATCCGTAAAATATTTTATTTTTAATATCCGTAAAATATCCATGTAAAAAGTCCAGAGTGCTTGGAGCACCTCAGACCCGCCCACGCCGCAGCCGGAAAATAAACAGTTAATTTGAACTCGGGTTTGGGCTGATGTGCAAGCTTGAGAGTGGGTTACTTTTAATCCTCATGTCCCCCAATATGATCCCTAGCATTTACAGAGCTGTATAGTGCAGGCTTGAATTTATTTTTGCGTTTTTATATTTCAGAGCTTACGGCCGGTTCCAAGATATGCGGCCGGCCGTAAGAGGAGATCCTTGCGGGGCCGTATAATAGAATCGCGAGTTAACAGAACCCCCGCAAGGAATCGCAGCCTTACGGCCGATTTACGGCCGCTAATAGAATGAGGCCCTATGTAACTATGTAACTATGTAACATAACAACCAGCAACAGGCTACATAGCCCCTGCCCCGAAGAGCTTACAATCTTTTATGGTAAACAGCCAAATACAGACACATTAAAATAACATGGAAATATTTGTTTTCTTTGTTGTGTCAGATAGAGGGTATTTGCTAATGTTTCAATGATGTTTAAAATAATTTCTAAAGAAATGGTATTTAAGCTGAACCTTGAAAGCGGTGAGATTAGGGATTAATCTGATATTGTGCAGTAGTGCATACCAGAGGAGTGAAGCTACTAGTGAGAAAAGTTTTAGCTGAGAAGGAACTCTAGAACTGAACAAAACAGTGAGAAAATATATCTATGTGCAGAGTGAAGAAGACAAGCTGGAGTATAGCGAGAGATGAGAAGAGAGAGTGAAGGGGGTGAATAGTCTAGAAGCAGAGAAGCAGAATTATTAATGTTATTCTTGCCTTGATTGGAAGCCAATTGAGAGATTTTAGCATGAGAAAAGAAAGAAGACATTTAGATGAAAGGGAGATGATATGAGCATCTGCATTAAACAAACCCCCAAATCAACTTGTTGTTTTAGGTTCTTCTTAAAGAGCATTACAAAAATGGCTAACATTTGTTCTATCACTTTTTTTGTAAAATGAATTATTATTGCTGCATTTATATACCAATGAGTGGCCCACACATATTTATTAGCTTCTTTAATGTGCTAATTACAATTACAGTCTGCTTCTCTGTCTCTGTAGTGGATAAAATAAAGGCCTACAAATGTAATCTGGCAGTTAGATCCTTCACCGAGCCTTATCAAGAACTCTGAGCTGCACATTAGCATACAGGAGCCGCAAAATGGATTCTAAATATTTCAGAAATCAACTTCCTAGTATTTATTGTAGAGAAGAGAGATGAGAGACAGTAAGATGTTGAAATAGTCTAGGCATGATAGGATAGGACCCTGGATGAGTGTCCTCCAGGCAGTGGAAGGGCAAAGACAAGTTTGTGTATTTACTATACTTCTAAGGAAAAAAAATAACTTATTTTTGCAACAGATTGAACGTGATGGGGGAATTTAAGGGACGAACCAACTATGATACCTAAGCAGAATGCTTGATCTACTAGATGGATGATTGTGTCATTTACCTTGATAGTGAAGGGAATAAAGGGCCAGGTTTTGAAGAAAATATTAGGAACTCTGTTTTGCCATGTTAGGTTTAAGACAACAGAAGACTATCCAGGTTTGTTTTAAATCTAACTTCAAGCTGTTAATAGGGTATTGATAATTAGTATTCATAGATGAGGTACAATGATTTCACCAAGCTCCCATTTATTTAAATTGTCTTACACTTATTTATACATCACATGGTTATATTAGATATGAAGTTTGTAAGTTTTTTTGTAATGTGCTTTAGAAAAAAAGCAACTGTAGTGTAGCTCCCCAGTGCCGGCAGCACTCATGCACACCCGACCATAACACACCCACCACCAAAAGTATACAGCTATACTGAGGAAACATAGTTAAAATAATCCCTAAATGACAGATAAATGGATAAGGCACAAAGAACACAAAAACACTTATATGAGATGAAACCCTCAGTTTGAACATAAACAGCTAAACAGATAAACTTATTTGGTTCAGATGGTGTCAAGCATGTGTGGCGGCAACCAGGTGAGGAGTACAAAGACAAGTGTGTCTTGCCTACAGTCAAGCATGGTGGTGGGAGTGTCATGGTCTGGGCCTGCATGAGTGCTGTCAGCACTGGGGAGCTATAGTTCATTGAGGGAACCATGAATGCCAACATGTACCGTGACATACTGAAGCAAAGCATGATCCCCTCCCTTCGGAGAGCAGTATTTCAACATGATAACAACCCCAAAACATACCTCCAAGATGACCACTGCCTCGCTAAAGAAGCTGAAGGTAAAGGTGATGGACTGGCCAAGCATGTCTCCAGACCTAAACACTATTGAGCATCTGTGGGGCATCCTCAAATGAAAGGTGGGGGAGTACAAGGTCTATAACATTCAACAACTTTGTGATGTCATCATGGAAGAGTGGAATAGGACTCCAGTGGCAACCTGTGAAACTCTGGTGAACTCCATGCCCATGAGGCAGTGGTGGAAAATAATGGTGGCCACACAAAATATTGACACTTTGGGCCCAATTTGGACATTTCCACTTAAGGGTGTACTCACTTTTGTTGCCAACGGTTTAGACATTAATTTCTGTGTGTTGAGTTATACAGGCTGTTCACTTACTACTTTACATTGTAGCAGAGTGTCATTGCTTCAGTGTTGTCACATGAAAAGATATAATAAAATATTTACAAAAATGTGAGGGGTGTACCCACTTTTGTGAGATACTCTACATAGTTAATTTTCCCTAGGGGGCTGGTTAATGAAAAATAAACGTAATCTTAGATAAAACTTACCCTTTAATTTATCCTCAGGTAGCATTATGCTTATCACAGGCATGCTTGAACTAATTTATTGTGGTAGGCCTTCCATGTCTGCTGGAAGGTTGTTCCATAAAAGCTTGCAGAATAATCACATGCACTAACAATCAACCTTTCTTAAGGACTTTAAAAATTAGAACTTTATTCTGTAGAATTTTCTATCTTCCTGCCGAGCCCAAACCACACACAAACTTACTGACAAGACCTCGACTCCAAGATCAGCGTTACGCACTTGGTGGTCCATTATATTTGAGCCTGATATATTCCAAATGTGCAATACATTCACACACACAGTGTATGAACCCTGTAAGTCCAGGGTTCTTATAATGATTTATTAGTTTGCCACTGTTTTAGTCTACTGGGATTTTGAGCAATGTAATTGGTTTGACTGTTTTACCCAAACTATTATTACTTTAACATTTCATAGGGAGTAGGATATCACATTATGCAGATAAAACAGCAATAAAATATGCTGTCATCAAATGATGGGTTGTCAAGCCTTTTACAATAATGTTAATTTGAGTTTACGCATTTGAAGCTGGGAAAGCTATAATTGACATGGAATCTATCCCTTTAGGATTAGCTTGGCGTGAATTTAATATCTTAATTCACAAGACAGATGATCTTGTTCCTTCTCTGTGTAATCATAGCAGAAGAAGAATGAACTAAGGAAGTGTGGGTGTTATGTTCATATAAATTATCTAAGGTTTATGTGATGATGACAGGACATGAGTGTGAAACTGGGCAGATAGTTAACTAGAAAGAAAAAAAGAGGGCTGTGCTGGATTTGGGTACCAAGAATAACAATGGTAAACTAAATTATAATAAAAAATGTAAACAGGTGTTCAGGAAGTAGGCTCAAAAATACAAACTAAAACAACATTATTTTTGGTTCTCTGTATTTTGTACTTTTCTTAGGTTTAGTATACAGCATCTACTCTCTAAAGTATGTTTTAACCTATATAACCATTATTTCTTATACCAGTTCAATACATATGAATCAATGCATTTACATAGGCTAGTGGGCACTACATAATGTAACATATGAACCAACAAATCTAGTTGTATTTCTAAAATAAATAAATTATACACTACTAGAGATGGGACTATCAGATTCTTCTTGCATTAATGTATTAGATTAGGGAATATGGACATGTATTAGTTATGGATCTACTCAGTCTGGATCTAACTAAAGCCTGTTACAATAGTGCTATCATTCCTATACAGTACATACATAACCCATAAAGAACTACACAGAATTTTGTATTCTAAAATACCACTTTCATCAAATCGTTATGATCCCAACAAGAACACCACACTAAAAGACAACATGGCATTGTACGTAGGTACTATGCACAAATCTTACTTCTTAATTACATTTTAATTTAAATGTAAATCTTTAGCAAAACTCATTAGCTTGATTACTTTGGATAATGTTTGCATAACCAGCAAACCTTTACAGTTAAGTAACATGCTTTAAAAATTATATTGAGGTTAGACGGGTCATCTGTGAAATATTGCACAGAACCAGCAAGTTATTAGTAAATATATTGTCACGGTAACCCTGGACTATTTGCTGGACTCTTCTGGGCTTACCATGACTTACTAAGTACCCCTGCAGACTAAGCAGGAAGCACTAAAACTTCTATTGTAATGTTATCTGTTTTTATCCTTTTAATTGAATTCCATCCCCCATGTGCTCTATTCAGGGTCTTGACAGAGACAGCATTATGTTTTTTAGAGGTGCCAGACAGGATGCTACTGCTTGACTCCCTGTGGGGTAAATTTCCTGTAAGTATCTGCCACTCCCTCTCATTGTTGTATTGTATACACCCCTTGAATCAGTTGGTTCTGGATCACATAAATAAGGGTGTGGATCCTTGAGTTAATTCCTCCCAGTATCATGGCTGTTACTCTGGTCAACTAACTACTTAACTGCAGCCCAGCTGTATTGCTGCTGCTGCAAAAGATCTGAGGTTACTGGGGAGTGTCTGGCTAAGGTCCTGCTAAATTACACAGGGGATTCCAAACAAACGCAAACAATACTGCAGGGTATGGTTGGCTCTACTAAGCCTTCTCAAGCCCCATAACTAGAGCAGATCAACATTTTGACTGGCTTGTTACACCGTTTATCACATTTTGAAGTGGGCCTTTGTCCCGCAGGATGAAGATAATATTATTAAAATTTAAAGAACACTAATGTGCTATATTTACAGTATGTTCTTTTTAAAAAGCTAGAAGGGAGAAATATTTTTGAAGCTACCTATTATATGATGTTTTTGGTTTGAAGAACTACACTTAATAATAGGCAAAAGGGTTTAGAAAGACAAAGAAGATACTTTATTAATTATAATGTGTTTATGTAACTATACTGTTGTGGAATCCATCATTGCAGTTTCTGCTGATCTACTTTCTCAGTTGAGAGGAGAATGCAGGGAAAAAGTAAGAATTAATTGAAAGAGGTAATGAGAAAGTAGATCAGTAAGTGGTCAACACACAAAAGAGGACATTTTGGAATCAAGAGCTTTGGGGGTTGCAATGTTATGGCTGACCATGGAGGAAAGCCGAAACCACCTTGGACTTCAAAGCGTATTGGATGAAGGAGAATTGTGAATAAGAAAGTATTGCAGCAGAGAAAAAAGTGAGTAAGTGAATGAGTAAGGATTTACAGCAGTATTTCAGAGCTGACGTGTTAAAGGTATGGCATGAAGGAAAGTCTGGAGCAAAAGTCAATACCTAGCTTGTTACATAGCAACATATTGAGTTTGAGATGGCGTGTTTGAGATAGCATGTAACATCCTGGAGGAGGTCATAGAGAAGCAGTAGATAACACAATATAGAAGATCAGGAGAAATGTCAAGTGAACAATGGTAGATCGGAGTCTTACCAATGTAAAGCTATTATTAGAATCTAAAAGGATATTAGACAAATGTATTTTGGAAAACAACTACTAAAAGGGATAGGGTAGAGGAGGTAAAGTGAAAAAGAGAGTACTTAGGAGTACTTGGCTAGAAAGGAGTACAATGTGGAAGAGAGAAGAATGTGTTTGGGAAGGGGGCAGTCGACAATGACTAGTGCAACAAAAAGGAGAAGAATAAATAGAAGCAAGACATTGCCATTAGATTTGGATACAAGCTGAACCTTGATAACTTTTCTTTGAGCAGTCTGTGTAGAAGGTAAGGATCAAAAGACATTTAATTAGAGAGCTGGAAGAGTACAAACTAATTAAATGACTAAGTTTCTTGAGTAGCTTCAAGATAAAAGGGAGGCTGCGGAATTTGTTGCCATACACAGGGTCAAGATAGTGCTTTTATTAGAGTGTGTGTGATAACAGCAGCAATTCTGTTCAAGTGGGCAGATATAAAGTAATGGATTAAGAGAGCAAAAAGAATAGATCCAAATGGTCAGAAATCTTGGTGTAATTCTTTCTTACAACATTGTCAGTTCTGAATGAGATCTTTAATTTCTGGTGTCAGTAACCTAATTTTTTTCTTTGTTTATTACATGGGCATGACAACACACTTTCTCTCTGCTTTAACAATTGATGGCACTGTGGTATTACTGAGCTTTAATAACTGTAATGTATGGAATCACACATTTATTTATGTGTATGAAGGTCTGTATCAATGGAAAAGGGAATAATGACTACTACATATCTTACATTTCAGAGTACTTTAATGTTTAAAAAAATCTGTTGAATATGGGGCAGCAGCATAAGCAAATATGTATGAGCTTATTGATGTTTTTGAAAGAGAAACGAGATAACTGGATCTGCACTACTCTCCACAATCTTGGATGCCGCATCATTTGGCAGTACAATTAAGTGAAATTATCAGCAACCACTATCATGACAACTGTATTTATGCTTCTCACATTTAGATACAGCATAGCATTTGAACTAACTTACCAAACAGGGAAACCATTTGGGGGTCACTGCACAGGCTTTTCTATGATATTAGCCACTTTGGTCTCATCACAGGCGAAATAAATGAAAAGACTGCTATTGTCAGAGCAGCAGATGCAAAGCACATGGAGCCCACAGCTGGGCAGGGAACTTCTGATAGCAGAAGCAGTGGTTTGGAGTAAAGAGGGGCTCTTAGGGGAGAGAGGCAGACCATTACTTTTATGGAAAGGGTGATCTGACGACCTACATAAATGCTTTACTTTTTCCCTTACCTTATATAATCAAGTTGGAAGGGGGGTCCAAACTATTTTTGGGCTGTGTCTACAGTACTTATTTGTTAGGTCATATAATATCCATTATTCTACTCAAGTGAAGAAGTGAAGATTTGGAAAGATATCTTCCAAAGGTTAGATATGAACTAAACTGATAAGTAATTAAAGAAACCAATAAGTTGTGTTTTTTTGTAAAGAGCACTAAAACTAATATAACTAATATAAACATGTGCTTTATACCTCATTTTCTGTGTTTCTAATATGCCTTTTTGTGGCACATTATGCTTCATTAGTATATGGAATAAAATCAAACAGCATGGCAATCCTGGGTTCAGAAGGCGCAAATGTTTTCAGCCAATCAGAAGGCACAAATTCTTTCAGACAATCACAATGCGATACACCCCTGTATTCCATTCTGATTGACAGCGATTTCAGTCAATCGGAAGGAGCAATTTTGTTTTTTTGATCAGAGCATGCTTGGGATCCTTAATTTGTGGTGGGGAGCTCCTCACAGAAGGATCTCCATTATTAGCAATTTTTTTTTTTATAGAACGTCTGGATTTTTGGTGTGGAGTCTTTCCTGGCCAAGAAGCCTGAAGACAAAGGCATCGAGGATCACCGCCGGAGGGGCATTTTGGCCAGGTGAGTAGACTATTAACCCTTTCTTTTTAACAGGTTGTCAGTACTTGTTTATTTACTGTAATGTTATGTCTTTTATAGGTGTGTTAGAACATCAGGACTTTGTTGGAGGGGCCTTTCCTTGCCAGAAGGGTGAAGACCAGATAGAACTTCTATCCAAAAGCAAGGTCTTCACTAACTAAAAACTAAAAACTTCTGTAAAAAAATACACTATGTGCTTAAATAGTGCCCTTTTAAGTTTGCCGAATCGCAATTTAATAAAGCTGTTTATGTGTAAGTCTTTTTTTAATTTCTGTAGTGTTTTTTTATTTTTATGTAATTAGCAGTTTTTTATTTTATGTACTTAGTGTTTTTTTGTTTCTGTAGTCAGTGATTAGGGATTTAATTGGGAGTTAAGGGGTTAACAGGATAGGGTAGTTTAGGGGTTATTAGGAGGTTAGTAGGATAGAGTAGGGGTTATTTGGGGGTTAATAGGGTAGGGGTTAGTTGGATATGGGTTAATTAGGTACAGTTAGGGCTTATTGGGTACAGTTAGGGGTAAATAGGACTAGATATGGATTACTGGGTCTAGATAGGGTTTAGTGATTAGTGATAGAGTTAATTAGGTATGGTGATGGTTAAATAGGGTTAATTACTTAGAGTGGTGGTCAATTACTGAGGGTTAATTATTGTTAGTTAGAGGGATCAATAGAATTGAATAGGGTAGGAAAGGGTTAATAGTGTAGTGTAGTGCTTAGACTTTGTGTCATGAGGGTCCTGGAGAACCCTCATGGCACTTATAGTGTTAATGTAGGGGTTACTATTGTCCTATAGGGGTTAATGATGGGGTTAATTATAGTCTCATGAGGGTCTATATAGACCCCCATGAGTGATGGGATTAATGATAGGTTCTGTGGGGGTTCTTATAGTACCCCCGCGGCAGGGGTTAATTTTTAATTTAGCGCAGGACCTTTAAGGACCTTTAAGGACCCTTAATGCAGGAATTTTGAAATCTAAATGCTGATCGGGGACCCCCACAGCAAGGGTTTATGTAGGGACACTGCGGGTGTCTCGATGGGGCTCCCCAGCACAGGGGGAAAGAGACACAGGGGAGAGGGGGGAAAAAGACAAAGGGGGGGGGAAGGGAGAGGGGGGAAAGAGACATAGGGGAGGTGGAAAGAGACACAGGAGGGAGAAGTGGGCAAGAGACACAGGGGAGGGAGAGGTGGGGAAGATGCACAGGGGAGGGAGAGGTGGGGGGAAGAGACACAGGGGAGTGAGAGGAGGCAAAAGAGACACAGGGGAGGGAAAGGAGGTGGGAAGATACACAGGGGAGAGAAATGGACAGGGGGACAGGGGGGACAGAGACAGAGGGTAGGGGGGAACAGACACAGGGGAGGGAGAGGGGGGAAAGAGACACAGGGGAAGGGGAACGAGACGCATGGGAGGGAGAGGGGGGAAAGAAACACAGGAGGGAAAGAGACACAGGGGAGGGGGTAAGAGACACAGGAGGGAGAGGGAGGTAAAAACACAGGGGGGGAGATACAAGGGAGGGAGATGGGGGGAAATGAGACACAAGGGAGGAAGTAGACAGGGGGAGAGACTCTTAATGAGCTCCAAAGTCGAAAGCGCTTATTGCAAGGCCTGTGATGAGCACCAAAGGCGCTCAACGTGAGGCCAGTAAACTAGAGGGGAAGAGGCTCCCATTGTGTGGCAAACAGCATTGCCAGGCTTCACTTTGTATTGCTGTATCTAATAAAACTAGAAGTGTTCTGCGGGGCATCCTGTCATTTGCTTTGTGTCCCATCTACACATAAAGGTTGCATTTGATAACTTTATTTCATAATGTGGTTTCATTGAAAGATTCATAATGAATACATGTATACTTAAAATTGTTCTATCTATTGTTCCCTAAGATGTTAATAATTAAAATAATGATCTCTGCATCTGTATATAATTTGCAGCTTTTATATTGGACAGGTTTTCTTTATTTTAGTGTCTAATCACAGACTGGTTTACCAGAGGAAGTCACATCTGTATTCATTCCATAACAAGCATTATGTTGCTTTGTATGCCTTCAAACAATAAACCTTTGACAAATACACAGTCTAGATTTTATGAGGTTCTTGTTCTGGCTTTGTTAAATCCATTGACAGCAATGGGTGTTTGTGAATAGGGAATGCTAATAAGGAACATCTTTACACAATACAGAAGGTCTTCCTAGAAGGTGGTCTGACTTCCCACTCTTGGGATGCTGGTGTTCTGTTATATCAATTAAAAAGTAAATCATTTTTAAAGAATACTAATGCAAATGAAATAAAAGGAATACTATTTAATGGGACAAGACTACTTCTTTTAATAATAAGTTTAATGGGGAATGGAAATAATTGTTTTCTTTGTTGCATCAGAAAGTGGGTGCTTCTAAAGATTCACCGTGGGTTTTCTTTTTTCAAATTAAGGTATGAACGCTCAAATTCTTATTCAGATATTTAACAAATTGTATATATAGAAAAAGACTCATTGAGTCATCTGCAATCTGAAAAGTCTATATCTTCGCCACTATTTCAATAAATTGCAAAGGGTGATGTTATCCAATTCTCTTTAATTGTTTTAAAATGTTTGTGTGCGCCGTTGCCCTGAATATATGTAAATAAAATGCAAATACAATTTTACTAATAAAGAAAACCCATTCCCTCACTTCCCTTTTCTAATTTCTCTATTAATTCTCTAATAATTCTAATACCTCACTTTCCCTTTAATTATAAGTACAGTAGTGTGTGTATATTTGCATTTACAGGATAGGACTTTACTCCCCTTGCAGGCCCTCTTGGCTCCATTTGCGGGTTACAGGGTTGAACGCCAATGGATTCTATACAATTTCATAGCGATTTTCGAACGTAACAGTTACGGGCTTCACAGGACAAAGGATTTGGGGCTGCGGAGTTCCATTTTCGACATCCCGTAGGTTTTATTTGCCAATTAAATAGCCGCAAGTCTTACTGGCCATGTTACGGGCTATGGTTTTGTACGTTGAGGGAATTTAATAGGGCTGACAGTCCCCATTTCACACACATGCTCAGAAGCAGACAGTCACAAAGATATCTGCAAGCAAAATGTAAAGCTTGTGCTTATATTTTACTTTAGTAAATAAATAGTACATTTGTGTTCACATTTGAATGTCTAAAACAAGTTAAATAATGTGTTTCAAAGCCAGAATTCCGAGAAATACAGTTATTACATTGCATTCTGGGAACATTGGCAGGGACATGCAAATATTTTACTTTAGAAAAACATTTTGACTATAATCATGATGTTATTTAAAAGATCACTTAGCAAAATTGCATCTGTGCTTACTGCATAAACAATAATGTATCCATTTTTCTAACTCTATTTTAATGAAAATCAAGTCTAATCACATATAAAACTATTTTACTATTATTAGACCCATGATCACCATTCTTTTTGTATTACATGTTGTTTTTTGATCAAATGTACTATGCTGTATTTATGCAGCATTTACATTTTTCTATTTGCTAACTGTAAATGTCTCAAGTATTTGAGTACACATTAAATATAATAATATCTCAAACTTTCATTCGCTAACAGTTTTCATTATAGAAAAGCGTTGAAATCACCACTTCTTGGCAGATGGATGATCTTGCCACAAATCACATTAATGGACTAAAAATACTTTAATCAAAATCTACATAAAATGTTATTACCGTATAATAGGTCAGCTAGCTTAATAAGCCATGTATACAGGGTAGTATTCTATCTAAAAGGTCCTTCTATCTTACTGACAGATATGACTGCCACATTCTACATAGAAACTTTTACTCCGTTCAAAGTCTCTGCTCAGCTCGCAAAATTCATCAACAAAAAGTAAAGGTAAAACTGCACAGCAGCATAAAAACGTATAAAAGGGAGTAAATTAGTGGCTGTATTATTCTTAAAATCCGTAAATCGGGACGAGCATTGACTTTCTGTGTTAGCTACTTTTATGTACAAATATGCAAAAAAAGAACAAGGCTACCCTTCAAACCAATTTTCCTGTGCTACAATGCTACTTTTTTGTTGCCAATGGACAAGTGTGTTCAACAAGTTTCTTACTAAAACCTAATAATTAACTGCTAGTACCATAGCAGTCCTTAAAGGACCCCACGTGGTAAATACACATAACCCCCTAATACCATGTGAGTCTATATAGACCCCATGGTATCCTAAAGTTAAGTCCTATGTGCTCAATGACTCCCATGGCACCCTAATAAAAAACAACCCTACAGTAAATTAAAAAAACAACACTTTAAAAATAAATTTTGACTGACTAAAATATGATTAAAAAATATTGTATTTAAGCCACAAAAGTGAGGTAAAATCCTTTTGCAGCAGGGGAGTACCTCTTAGGAGAAGTTTTGTTAGTAGAAATATATATTTCTTCAAGAAAATCAGTTTTTTAGGTGAAGGACCCTTTCCAAGGCTGAGAAGATTGAGGATCTCTGACTTTCATCAAGATAGAAGAGGAGGGAGGTGTCAAAAGGGGGTCTTATGAAAGCTGATCTCCTGCTCCAGTTCTCCTTCTTAGTTAAATTTGACAATATTATACTTAATAAATCTCAAGATTTCTGTGCCACTGAGATCACCAAGATTTTGGCTAATTCATGAAATATGTTTATAGATATTGCAAACTTACTAAAAGTGAATGATCTGAGCACCTAGGAAGGCTAAACATTAACTTGCTTGCTGGACCCTAGGCGTGGAATGAGAGGAGAATGCGATGTGCAGCCTTGCGCCTGGAGAAGACAAGTAACCATCCTCCCCTCTCCATCTGGCATTCAAGTCTGTCAGAATCCAAAGATAGCTTGAGGGGGAAGTTACAAACTGCTCACCTGCATGTGATGAAGTGACCCTGGAACAGAAGATCTTAGGGGCTGGTGAGAGGGTGAAGAACAGGAGCAGAGGACTTCGGTGGGAAAATGGAGTACAATCTTTTTGATACTTCCTCGTGACTTTCACCTGCTGCAGTAATCAGGACCATTGGTATGAAGATTGGAGATAAAGACAGAGGCCCTTTGTAGACAAGCACCAGTTCCTGATGGTCCGGTGAGCTGAGGGAAAGAGGAAAGTGATGGCTTCAACTGCTTCGGGAGTTTCAGCATCCCCGTTGGTATATCTGAGGTGCCTGAGGGTGACAGCTGCAGTAAGATCCTGGAGGAAGAAAAAAGGTTGTTGAAGTTATTCTGCAGATCTCCGAGTTGGTTTCAGGTGCTCTTAGTGTGGTTAAGGTGTGTGGGGAGACCAATGAACTGTCTGAAGGACTACCGATGGCAGGGAGCAGGTCCACGGAAGCTGAATGCAGGCGGGGTGGAAGAATATAGGAAAATCAGCTATTTTGTTGAGGCCACATGGCCCGGGCTTATAACAGATGATTAGTTACAATAGTGGAAAGTTGTAGACTGAATAGAGAGTTTAGGTTCTGACAATGTCCCTCAATCTTAATCACACTTAATTGTATACCCAAAGAGATCCTAAAAAGGAAATCTGGTGCATCCCTTATAATATTGAAATCCTAGGTAGAAAAAAAACAACTCTACTTCACACTTGGCTGACAAGAGAGAAAAGGAGCGTTAAGAAAAATAAGGGAGAGATATTAATGAAAGTCAAGAAAATAAGTTCTTCAGATCAGCATGGAACATGAAGCAATCAGATATAATGTTAAAAAGGTTTGACAAACTTCTCAAATTGGAACTGTCTTCCACTGTGCAGAAGATCTTGATCAATGAATGCACACTCTGAAACCAATAATTGACAGTTTAGAAGAGAAGTTAGAGGACTTGGAAGTCAGATACTGTCAGCATAATAATCGGATGAGGGGTGTTCTCAAATCAGTAGTGGACATTTTACCCTACATAACTAAGCTTATAGGCTCTATCCTACCCAAGGCATCAAAGCGATCTTTAGAAATAGAGATAGTTCATAGATCCTTGGGTACATTGACAAGCCCAAAGATATCATCATCAGATTCCTATGTCAGAGCACCAGAGTTATGGTCCTGCTTCTTTGAATTGCCTGCTTCATTTCTCCCTGGACCCATCAATGCTGGGATCTGGGCTCTCCCCTGGGCTGTTCCTGGCCTTCTGTCTTGCATAGGGTATGAACAGCAGCACATTATCACCAAATTATTCATTCATTATACATAACTAGCGACTTGCCCGTCAAAAATGACAGCAATACAATTTAAAGCCTGGCAATGCTGTTTGCCACACATTGCAAGGCTCTCCCGCCCTCCAAGTCTACTTTACAAGGCCTTCCGACGAGTGCCTTCGGTGCATATCGTGACCCCTGCAATGAGTGGCTTCGCCGCTCATTGCAGTCCTTTGCAAAACAACAACTTGCGGCCCTCATTGCGAGCGTCTTCCCCCGTCTACTTTACGGGCCTCGCAATGAGCGCCTTTGGCGCTCATCGCAGGCCCTGCAAAGAGCAGCTTCACTGCTCAATGCTGGCCTTGGCATGCCCTGCACGCATGCGCAAGCCTGTAACTGCTGTTATTATTTTTCCCTTATCTCCCTCCCCTGTGTCTCTTTCCCCCCTCTACTTCCCCTTTGTCTCTTCCACCCTCTTTCCCTCCGCCCCTCCCTCCTCTGCAAACCCGGAACTTTCGGGCCACGCGATGAGCACCTTCGTCACTCATTGCGCATGAGCATGCCCGTAACTTTTAACATAGCGTGACCGACAAATCGCAATTATGACAACTACTGTATATATGTGATGTAGATGCCTGGAGAGCTTTGCATCCTCTTGAGATAGAATATACTTTCTGTTCCTCTACTCAGGTAGCATATTCTAGAATAGACACATTTCTAATTAACACTTTTCTGATAGACTTGTCTATCTCTCCTAGAATTATTCCCTTGTCCTTGGTCTTATCACTTAATGATTAAACTTTCTTTTGGCTTGGCTTCTAGACCGAGACCCCCTAGATGTTGCAGAATTAAAGGACCATTTACCTCACTATTAGTGCTGTTCATTGTGTGAAAGAGCACAAGATTCTATATTAAAGTGATCTTTTTTTTTTTTTATTAAACTAAGAACAGTAAAACATTTGCAGTGTTAGGTTTGTTTACAAACACACTGCAGACTTCCCCATGATTTACAGCATCTGCCGGGAATGGACTTTCCAAGCTCCCGTGAACAGAAAGAATGATGGTTTTACTGCTTTCAGGAATGTAATCAGCAATCAGTTAACCCCCAAGTAACATATTTGATAGTTTCCAGCATTTATTTACCTGCACAGATGAATGTGTGAAGAGTTAACCTTCTTTCTGATCTGCTCTCTGCACAGAACTCTTACTGTCAGTCTGCCTGGGGGACTTGCCTAAATCTCACGTAAACAGAACTTAATTTATGATTTTTTCTGTGAAAAATGCATCTATTTAAAAAAATTTAAAAGTATTTAAACATGTTTCAGGAGTACATTACAGTGGTTACAAGTTGTGCTGAATTAACTGTCCCTTTAAGAAATAACTTCTGGTAGACCCGCAGCTCCTTGATCAGATTACGCAGGACATTGATCAGTATTTTAGTATTAATCTGACTCAAGCATAGGGTATGTGCGAATATTAACATTGCCTCGAATCTTAAAAAGAGAGATATGCTATGACAAAGCAAGTTGTAGTGAGAGCTGCTAGCTTTAGAGAAAAAGAATCAAAATAAAAACAAAATTTGACTTGGTTCTAACCACCATAAAGAAAAAGCTATGAGGTAGACATAGCATACTTTTTTTTAAGGTTAATAAACCCCATTTGGTAAGTAGGTTGAGATCCAAAGTTTCTCCGTCAAACATTTTTTCAACTGAGAACTGATTTGGGCTTTGTGATAAATAGCCCAAATACAATTCAGCAGACATTTCCTAGGTATCAGGAATTATATGCTTCTTCAAAACAGAGCACAGCCATTTGATGAGGTCTTTCCTTGCATAGTGTGATCTTCCTTCATTGTCAGAGGATAATCTTAGATGATCTTAAATAATCTTGCATTTCCATATATCATGATCAGACCGTATTAACTGTAAAATGAATATTCTACTTTGTCTGTTATACTTATTCCAAACTTAACCTATCACTACTAGGTTTAGAGAGCTTGACAGGTTTTAATAGCAAATTTTCTGGCGGAACAGACGTCAGAAAATTGCTAGGTCCACTATGGTTTATCATAAATCTAAAGGCTGTCCTGTGCCAAATTTAAACATGTTTTGTTAGCTTTCTTGCCTCTTGCCCACTCGAAGGGGCACCATCAACTACTGGTTTCCAGTGACAAATTTGATGCGTCTTTACTCCCGGGATACAGTAGTTTGGTTGTCTTAATCCTCTTTCCTGCTGCTAGTCCTTTGAGTAAACAG
Organism: Discoglossus pictus; assembly: GCA_027410445.1. Classification (NCBI taxonomy): domain Eukaryota; kingdom Metazoa; phylum Chordata; class Amphibia; order Anura; family Alytidae; genus Discoglossus; species Discoglossus pictus. The sequence continues at coordinate 137,861,882 of CM050164.1, forward strand.
ACTTTAAGACATTGGACATGGGCACCTAATCGCCATCAACTAAACTCTGCGCATTCTTCTGTAACCACCTTAATACCTCATCTGCAATTTCCATTGGGGTTGAATGATTAATCCTTGCCCTGGTGGAGGGTGAGCAAAGTTACTATGTTTGGTCCCTGAAGGGATGGGAACCCTAAGGGACAGGTATGATCTCCCACTACAAGAGCATATTAGCTTTTGCCAAATTAGATAGTTTATAACACATGCTATACAAAGATGGGGGTCTTCCACAGGATAATTGGTTCTCGTGCATTTGTGGAAAAGCTCCCTCACAGAGCATACTGGGTATGATGTATGATAACTTTAATTTGATCCCTGAAGGGAACGCATTGAAATATATGACCTTGTGGGAGAAAGACCTTTCCCAAAGTGATACCTGGCTTGAATCATGGGCTAGCCTTTCTCGAGGCTCTCTTAATTACAGTATCTTGGAGACCACTCTTAAGGTACTTTACTGGGTAAACTCCATTTATGGAAATCCTCAGCGAGTCCATTTTGCTTCAGGGGATGCCTAGACATGGGAATATTTATGCATATCTGGAGGACTTGTTCTCATGCTCGGACAGTTTGCAGTGTTGTAATGTGTGTTGCTCTAAAATCTTTGGTCTAAAGTTAGACCTGAATATAGGAAAGTGCCTTTTACGCTTATCTGTATCAGGTCATCTAAGTGTTCACAATAAATTATTATCAATTTAGATGCTAGCCACTAGGAGCTATATTGCTAGACAATGGACATCTGATAAATTGAACATTTTCATGGTCAAAAACTGAATTTCATACTTCTTTATGATATACTTACAAATATTTTAAAAGATTCCATGTCACTATTTTATAACCTTGGCTGGCTACTAGCTACAGTACCTTTCTTATGTAAGGAATATTTTTAGAGGGCTACAGTAGCAAAAGGAGAGGTAGTTTAGATGTGTGAAAGTATTTGTCTTCTCAAGCCATTGTAAAATTGCCCTCATGAATAATTGGGGGAGCCCAGGGTCTCATGCCGGGGTAGGCTAATTGGACAACTAGAATGTAAGCTCCTTGTATAAAAATAGGAGAGTTTAGGCAGAGGAGAGAGTGGAAAGTGAAGATGTATTGCTAAATAATACTGTTTATTGATATACCCTTACATTGCTGGAGTTTATTCATGAAATGCTTACTTAATTACTATAACCTGTCTTTGCTGATAATGTACTATAACATGTTTAAATATTGTACTATACACTTTCTACTAATAAAATATGAACGTGAAAAAAAGATAGAAGAGGACAGGATTCTTCAAGCAAATTAGATAGCTCGTTTTATCCAGGGCAGAAGATTGAGGACCAGGGTATCGCTAATCATATTCTAAGGATCTCCATGTTAGGTAAGACCCCCATAGTCATAGAGTTAAGTAGGGATCGTGGCTTGGTGGGAAGGGAATCCTGGGGGTTCATTCTGCAAATGGGAGGGGGAAATCCCCAGGTTCCCCCATTTAATGTACTTTAATCCTGGAGATCCCTGGGATCCTAGGGGGTAGGGGTATTAGGGGGAATCCATGCGATCCCCCAAGTAAAGGTGATGTGTTGTGTTTGGGTACATGTTACTAACTACCTTAATTATATCGGATATGAAAAATCAAGCCTCATATCCAAAGTGTTAGACTGATTATAGCGTCAGATCTGACGCTTAAATAATTTTCAGAGGCATTTTTATGCCTTTACATTTGGTCATCAGTACATGTCGGTCTGAGGAGAAAAAAAGGGCCTGTACAGTAAGTAACTTGCGTGAAGCACTGGTAGATCGGATTGTGATGGATCAAAGGGAAATGTAAATGCGGCAGCTAGCCCTTGCTTCCTAACACAGCTCATTTTCCTCCGTTCAGCTCTGCATTTCTGTATTTTGATTGATTGGCAAGTTGCTGGACATGTGACTATCGGTGTATCCGATTGTAATGGTGCACACTGGTCTCTGATCACTCTTAGTCTTTTCACATAGGTTTAGACTGAAAATAATACAGACAGAGCATCAGGAGTAATTAACAATTATTTGAAATAATCAACCAGTGATAATAATATTTCAGACTATATTTAGTGAGAATATAAGAAATAGAGACTTGAGTTAATGATAAGAAAATACTATACTGTGTAATAAGTTTTACTTTTTTATTTTTTATTTATTTGAACAAAATTCAAAATAGCCATTAACCCTCTCAATGCCAAGTTTGTTAAATTAACATACTTAGCTGACTGGTTCTCAGAGGCCAGCAGGGGGTGTGGTTATATGAGATAATGTGTGACGTCACAGATGACATCACTTGTAATGAAGAGCGAGGAGAAAAACAGAATGAGGGACGAGAGGGAAGGAAAAAGGAGAGGAAAGATAAAGAGAGGCGGTAGACATTGAGGGTGGTGGCAAGGGTTAAAGAATAACCAGAGGGAGCAGAGAAGGGAGAAAGACAGAGAAATGAGAGAATAAGTGAGATGGTGGATAGAGGGAATGAAGAGAGAAGGAAAGGGTGGGAGAGAGGAACAAATAGGGCCAGAGGAAGAGAGAGGGGTGGAGTAAGAGAGGATAGAGAGCACTCATACTGTTGTCAGAATAGATTTCAACCAAAAAATAAGTGGACAAATACATATTTAGCTTCTATTTATTCTTTACCGTAATTTGTATTTTGCATACTTTTTCCAGTGAGCATAGTTGAAATTTTTACAGGAAATGTGGAAAATGTTATAAATGTTAGATAACATATGAAAAAACCCTAAGGATCTGAAAACAAAGAATTGTTACTAGTGATGTCGCGAACATCAAATTTTGGGTTCGCGAACTTTACCAAATGTTCACGAACGGGCGAACATCGGCGAACCGCCATAGACTTCAATGGGCAGGCGAATTTCAAAACCCACAGGGACTCTTTCTGGCCACAAAAGTGATGGGAATGTTGTTTCAAGGGGACTAACACCTGGACTGTGGCATGCCGGAGGGGGGTCCATGGCAAAACTCCCACGAAAAATTACATAGTTGATGCAGAGTCTGGTTTTAAGCCATAAAGGGCATAAATCACCTACCATTCCTAAATTGTTTGGAATAACATGCTTTAAAACATCAGGTATGATGTTGTATCGATCAGGTAGTGTAAGGGTTACACCCGCTTCACAGTAACAGACCAATCTCCCCGTTTAATGCACCGCAAACAACCGCAAACAGTCCCTTTGCACAACCGCAAACTCCCTATTTGCACAAGGTTGGATATCAAGTTAGCCATGTCCCGTTCCTTGTCCTCACTGATGTCATTGATGGTCTCTTACTCCACTCAGCCACCAAGGGTCCCCAAAAGGTGACAACAAGCCCCCTGGGACGCCTGCTGTGTTTGGTCTTCCACCTCCTCAAAGCCACCTTCCTCCTCTGACTCCTCTTCTTCAGACTCCCAGAGTCTAGGGGCTTCCACTGCCCAGCATGGAAGATTATACACAGGTCAGAGTCTGGGGGCTTCCACTGCCCAGCATGGAATATTATACACAGGTCAGAGTCTGGGGGCTTCCACTGCACAGCATGGAAGATTATACGCGTTGCCTCTGTCTGCGTTATTATAAGGTGTGTACTGTTAAGTAGTACTATTCCTGTCGGTTTAATCCCTGTTACGTCCACTATCAGGGGACGTGTATATGGCATGGATTTTTGGAAGCGGGAGATGGGAAAAGATGCTTGGTCGGTCCTCCCACTTCAAATTTGAGCCACGTATTCCATGCTTGGCAGCCATCACCAGGTTTACCCAATGCGCAGTGTAGGTGATATACCTGCCCTGACCATGCTTTGCAGACCAGGTATCAGTGGTCAGATGGACCCTGGCCCCAACACTGTGTGCCAGAGATGCCATTACTTCCTTTTGCACAATCGAGTACAGGTTGGGGATTGCCTTTTGTGCAAAGAAAATAAATTTCGTCCGGGTACCTTCCACTGCGGTGTCCCAATAGCTACAAATATTTTGAACACCACAGACTGGCGGGCTAAGAGTTCAGACAAGCCAGCTGTCAGTTGCCGGGCAAGGGGGTGACTTTGTGACATTGGCTTCTTACGCTCAAACATGTCCTTGACAGACACCTGACTGTGGGCAGATGAGCAGGGACACGGAGTGGCGGATGGTTGAGAGGAGGCAAGCAGGGCAGCAGTGGTTGACGTGGCTGAAGATGCTGGACCAGGAGGAGGATGGCGGCTTTGACTTTGTGTGCTGCTTGTACTCATGTGTTGATCCCATAGGCGTTTGTTATGTGACATCATGTGCCTTCGCAAAGAAGTTGTACCTAGGTGGGTGTTGGACTTCCCACGACCCACGTTTCTTTTCCCATAGGTTGCAAATGGCATCGCTGTTGTCACAGGCTGACACACCAAAAAATTGCCACACTGCTGAGCTCTGCAGTAACGGCATTCTGGTGGTGGCAACAGCATGCGTTGATTGGCGTGCTGTCTGGCTGACCCCGGGTGCCGATGCATGCTGTCTGACTGTGCCACTAGCTACTTGCGACCACCTGCCCCTGCTTCCAACTCGTCTCCTCCTCCTCTCTGTCTCCCCATCTGAACTTTCCTCCTGTTCTTCTTCTCTTATAGCGGGCACCCACGTGACATCCACGGACGCATCGTCATCATCAACTGCTTCACTTGTATCTGACAACTCAACAAAGGAAGCAGCACCGGGTACAACATCATCATCATCAGACCGTACGTCCATGTGTGTAATGCTGCCTGACTGGGGCATATCCCTGTTATCTACATACTCTGGCACTAATGTTTGCGCATCACTCATTTCTTCCAACGGATGTGTAAATAACTCTGCTGACGGATCAAGTGAAGCGGCTGTGGTGCTAGTGTTGGTGGTGGCGGCAGGCGGGCGAGTGGTAACTGGAGAGGTGCCCGAAGCTAAGCTGGAGGAGGATGGTGCGTCTAGAATCCGAGCGGAAGCTGTAGAAGATTGGGTGTCCTGTGTTAGCCAGTCAACCATGTCCTCAGAACTTTTCAAGTTCAGGGTATGTTGCCTCTGAAAACTGGGCTTTATTCTAGGGCCAAAGGGAATCACAGCACCACGACCACGACGGCCCCTGCGGGGTGGCCTGCCTCTGCCTGTCATTTTTTTTTCTATTAGTGGTACTATGCGTTTAAGCTACTCTGACACCAGATATGAGTGTCACTGTGCACTGGCAAAAGTTGGCAGAGTAGATGCAATAGGCTTCACACACACGCCTGTAGGCAGGCAACTGATATTCAATTGATTACAGTCAAAAAAGTGTTGTTTTATGTCACTGAGCACAATATAAGCTGTGAGCCTGACACAGGCAGACAACTGAAATTAGATTACAGGAAAAAAATGGTTTTCAATGTATGTTACACCACCAGGTATGAGTAGTGAAAATAAGCACAATATAAGCTGTTAGGTGTTAGCCTGTCACACACACACGCTGGCAGGCAGGCATAGATTAGACAAAAAAAAATTATAAAATAAAATAAATGATGTTCAAAGTTTCCTCAATGATAAAGTATAGGGGGCGATCCGAAAAGTGCATGTGTTCGCCGTTCGCGGCGGACGCAAACATGCGAAAATCGCCGCAAATAGTTCTCCTACGAACTGTTCGGGACATCACTAATTGTTACTCTACGTAAAGATGGCCTAGGCTATTTGCCAAGACCTGAAACTGAGCTGCATCACGGTGGGCAAGACCATACAGAGGTTTCACAGGACAGGTTTCACTCAGAACCGGCCTCACCATGGTCAACCAAAGAAGTTGAGTGCACATGCTCAGCATCAAATCCAAAGGTTGTATTTGGGAAATAGACGTATTAGTGCTGCCAGCATTGCTGCAGAAGTTGAAGGGGTGGGGGGTCAGCCTGTCAGGGCTCATACCATACGCCGCACACTGCATCAAATTGGTCTGCATGGTTGTTGTCCCGCAAGGAAGCCTCTTCTAAAGATGATGCACAAGCAAACAATTTGCTGAAGACAAGCAGGCTAAGGACATGGATTACTGGAACCATGCCCTGTGGTCCGATGAGACCAAGATAAACTTATTTGGTTCAGATTGGGAGAGTCATGGTCTGGGCCTGCATGAGATACGGTTCATTGAGGGAACCATGAATGCCAACATGTACTGTGACATACTGAAGCAGAGCCTGATCCCCTCCCTTCAGAGACTGGGCCGCAGGGCAGTATTCCAACATGATAAGAGCCCAAACACACCTCAAAGACGACCACTGCCTTGCTAAAGACGCTGAAGGTAAAGGTGATGGACTGGCCAAGCATGTCTCTAGACCTAAACCCTATTGAGCATCTGTGGGCATCTTAAAAATGGAAGGTGGGGCAGTGCAAGGTCTCTTAACATCCACCAGCTCTGTGATGTCATCATGGAGGAGTGGAAGAGGACTCCAGTGGCAACCTGCGAAGCCCTTGTGAACTCCATGCCCATGAGGGTTAAGGCAGTAATAAAACCATTAAACAAAAAAATAGTGGAAGGCAGGGGAATCGAACCTAGGACTTACCAGTGAAAAAAAAAACAAATATTTAAAGCTGATGGCTTAAAGAATGTTAAAGAAAATATTAATTGCCCTGTGTTGCCCTGTGCTTAATATCAAATTAATGTTTTAAATGCCATATCAAACAAAATGTTTTTCTGCTAATTCATCTGTTCTGTTGCGTACAACAAAATTTGTCTCATTGATGACGTCAGCCACCCAATTGCTGCAAGTTCAAGAAAAGGAAACTCAGAGTTGGAGAATGTGCAGAAGACTTTCATTGGTTGAACCACGTCACTGGGACATCTTCAAGAAAGTATAAAAACCCTTTTTTATCTGATTGTAGCGTGCACCAGTTGAATTATATTGTGTTTTTGTAATTCTGCTTCATTGCACAATAATAATAATCTTTTAATTTGGACCAGTTGCTTTACGTTGACTTATTTCCTCAAAACACTTCACCACCATACTTTGATTTTAAAGAGTGTAAATGCATAATACAATGTGCAACAGTTATAGACACCAGCCTTATTATTTATGCAGATTGTTGTGGGACGGCTTTAAAGGCTGAACTAAAATGGCAATATCTAAGTCAATACTTGATCATTTTTAAAAACGTAAACACATTTTTCACATGATTTTCCACCCTCTGACTAATGATGTAGAGCACATATGGCAACTCTTGTGCTCCTTTAAAACAGTAGAATTTCATTACATAAACAATTGAAAATTAGATATAGTTTAGGTAATAAATTGAAAATTGTGATTTTAGTAATGAGTGCTTATATTTATAGCGTAAGCCTTATCGGCTATTTTCAGATTCTTCAAAGTTCTTAAAGAAATTCTTTACAAAAATATGGGTTTATTATATACCGTTTTTTTGATATATTTTTATTTTAATGATAAGATTGATTTTATTAAAAAATAGTGTGAAATTAAAATATATTTTTTTACTCCAGGAATAAAGTTATATTTTTTATGGGTTGCATACAATACAAATATCAAACATACCCCTAAAAAGCTGATCTTTTGCTGAAAAATAATATATAGTTTTTAATATCAACATGTAAATATGCTAACAAGATTGATACCTAAACCAATTCATAACAAAATGAAGAAAATACATCTGGTGTCCTGGGGCAGAAAAAATCCCCCAAAAGGTTAGGCACTGAAAGGTTGAATTTTACATTTGAAGTTAAATATTTTATACTTCAGCAAGGTGACCAGGGAGAGGTAATAATCTTCCCAAAGAGATTCTTTACTTGCCTCCTTCCCTGAAGTGGCTATTGTAGGCAAATATATAACAGCCAGAAGTAAATAGGTAAGCCTTCAGTTTCACCTAATCAACACTGCTGGAAGCAACAATGCCAATTTCAAATGTCAATTTTAAAGGCTATATGGAATTTGTTTCTTCAAATACTGCTAATCGGTCACTAATAAACAAATGAAACACCATTGTATGACCAGGACAGTGCCCCTTTAACAGATGAAAAATAAGTAATATTTTTTTCGTCAAAATTGTAGTACAATATATTTTCCAATTTGATGGTTGGTTTGGAAACCTGCCAAATAAATCTGAGATTTGTCCCTGTTTAAACTTTTATGTTTTTGCTGCGCACATCTCCTGGGAATATAGCTGGGTTACATTCCATTGTATAGGGCCTGTAAAATTGGCATGGGAATAGATAGGATCACTGCCTTTCTCATAAAGTTCACACAAACACTATTTTCATTAGACTCCAGATTTATGATTTATGTACAAAGGTGCTTCTTCAAGAATATTTTTGGACATGGGAGTTAAAAAGAGAAAAAGTCCATGTAAGTAGTAAATGTTTCCTATGTTGTTGAAATGTTATTATATTGTCTTTCAGTTACCTGGTTTAAACCAAGAATTGCCAACTTGCAAATGTTTGTAATGTATCTATAGATAGCAGTATAATACTTTTTTTTCAATGTATGTGTTGCAACACGCCTTGCTCAGAAATAGGGAAATAATTACCAGCTTTAAAAGAAGGCTGAAAGGCTATCAATATTCTTCTTTTCTCCACTACTTGGATGTACACTCTGAATAGTGGATGGATTTGCAGAATGAACACAAGATGGCGATAGCTTTGATTAGCACAGTGTGGTCTAAGGGCCATAGAAGAACGCATGGGTGTGTTTGAGAACCGGATGCATCCAATATTACCATGTGGCTCGAAAAGCCCTTTGTGTGTGCAGCTGACCAGTCAGGTGGCTTTGTGTAGACATGTAAACCTAAACTGACCAGTAAGAGCCAAAGAACATGAGTATGGGTGTGGCCTTCTAATACTAAATATAAGGAATACAACAGGAAGAGTTCACTCTCTGTGCCTTTGACTCTCTTCCCAAGAAGTCCTCCTTGGCTTCTTATCTGGGTGCTGGTAATGTATAAATACACACACATGGACATAATACACTACACCATAGCCAGTACATTATAATGGTAAAACGACTTTCTGCTAAGATATTAAGAGATGTGTTGTTCATAGTATTATCATAAGTCATGCATTGTTAATGTAATGTAATAATTGTATTTCTAATAAATATTGTAACCATTAATCTATAGAGCCTCTTGAATATATTTATTGTATCCGTGGGAAATAATATCTCAGAGTCTGTGATATGAGTAATTATTATCATAATCATAACTAATATTTTTATGGATAATAATAGTGTGATTTAACACACAGAATAACTGTGAATATAATAACCAGATATACCTAATTATTTCACTGGCGAGCCTACCTAATTTTTCTTACCGTGTACATTCACTTGCATTTGGGGGGGATTTAATCCAAAATGTCTCTTTGAAGTTACAAGTGAACTTAGCGGACGAAAAATTGAACCTAGGAGAATTGTGATATTGTCGAGCGTTTTCCACGAAGAAAGTCGTTGGCCACGACATTTTTGGTTTTTGGGATCCAAGGGGCAACAGAGTGAGACGCAATTGAAGTAAGACGGACGTCATTTCTGTGGATCCATTGTTATCCAGGCGGAGACATCACTTTTGGGGTGCACACCTTCTTTGATTAGGGACCGTGCTGAAGACACATCAAAGTGTAAGTAATGGAGATCATTGCTATATATGCTGAATGTAGCGACTTTGAACCAGTAATTGTTAAAAATGAAAGTATGCTTAGCAGAATACATGATTTATGGTTACAGTGTGAAAAGCAAAATAAGCAAATTGATAAAAAAAAATGGTGTTTAACCAAAGAGAGAAATAAGTTACGGAACTGTATGAAATTGTTAATGTGTATTAAGAACCAGATGAATATGGCTATAATGGGAAGTATTCCAGTTGCAGCAGTTACAGAGACTAGTCAAGAAACAGACTGTTGTCCAAAATGTGGCATAAGTGCAGAGTATGTGGATACTTGAGAGGACAATTATGAGGCAAGGGGGCAGTTAGTAGCCTCACTCAGAGAATGTATATCTGCACAGAAGCAACCCATTGCTGTAATTGATAATAATGAGCCAGTTTGTACATCAGAGGAAGAGGGTGGATTACATCTTGTAGAAGAAGAGCAGCAAGTAAGAGAAAGAAATTATGTAAGGGATAGTCCTGATGTTAGTAGGACTATACCACAGTTAAACCCTCACATAGTAAGATCCCACCCACTAAGTTTAAGTCAAGTACTAGATGCTTCACATTCAACACCATGTGAGAGAAATAGAGAGAGGAATTCTGTAACATCACAGGCATCTGCAATAATCAGGCAACAAGACCGAGATAAAATGGTGAAACAGTTAATAAAGTTTAAACCACTATTCCCACATTATGATGCAAAGATAGATGTATTGTCCAATATGTCTAGCTTTGAGTCATCTGTGAAACAGTACATGCTTTCTCCTAAAGAGGCATGTGTTATGTTAAAATTGTGGCTTCCAGGAGCTCTAGCATCTAGATTAGAGGCCCCAGTTAGTGGTCCAAATGATAGCAATAGAGATTGGTTCAAAGAACACAAATGGGGTACAGAAAGGGACAGGCTAAGAGCTGTAGATAGGTTAGTCACAGGGAACAGAGACTTAGATAGCCATTCCCTTGCTGAGATGAGAGTAACTGTACAGGATGACCCATGGGTGTTCGCTTCTAAATTTGAGCAAGTGTACAGACTCACGCATAGAGTGCCCCCAGACCAGACCCCATCAGATATGTTACAGTATCTAGTAAGAAAATTTACTTATTTGGACCCTAGCATACAAATAATGGCAGAAGAGAAAGACACCATGGAGGCTGTGTTGTGTATTATTGGTAAGGCACGGCAAAACATACTAAGGCAAGGAGTCACAGGGCCACGTAAAATTGCAATTGTGACTACGAATGAAGGAAGACGTAATCCCTTGGAAATTTTCTTCAGAGGGATTTGTAATTACTGTAATAAGCCTGGACATAGATTCAGAGATTGCAGGCTGAGGATGGGGGAGCATAGACAAAGGGAGGGATGGCAGGCACATACATCAGATCCTCCAAAACATAGGCATGATCAGGCATACTCAAATACTTCAGGGCCTACAAAGGATAGGCAGGATCAGAAGTTTTCCTTTAGACAGGACAGGCATAAACCTCCAGATCCAACAGGACAGGAGTATGCTCCCAAGACTGGGCCTAAGAATAATTTGTATGGGCCAGCACAGGAAGCTTTAAGGATGATGACAGTGGGGATGGTGAGGAATCAGGAGAGGCAGTATGAAAATAATCCCTCTCTGATATCCTTATCTGACTAACTAACACCGGCCCTGGGAGACATGGTTCCTATTTGTAGTACATTTAGGAATCATTCTTGATGCCCCTGTGTTAATGGTGTGATTGCGGGCCATCACACAAGATTACTCATTGACACAGGTGATTCAGTGACTTAAACAAATTTGCCATTAAGTCCCCCATATGGGGCAAAACACACATTTCTTTTGTTGGACTTCGGTGATTCCAGTCCCATGCTTTTCCCATCCCAACACTACCTGACATTAGGACATGAGTGGACAGAGGAGATTCCAATTTGGCAGAAGTAGGAATTCAGAATGTACTTTATTGTGTGATGTTATTATTAGAGCAGAAGGTAGGATATTATCTGTGTAACAATGTACTGTGGAGGGGTACTAGAGGGAAGTAACTGTTAGGTTAGATGAGTCTTCCCAGGGTCCATTGGCATCCATTGTATCAGTTCCTTCAGAAAGCTGTGGCCGGATACTGGTAGCCACTCTGTTTTGAGGTAATTGGTAATGGATTTCCCTGACATGTGGGCCCAACATACAATGACTGTGGAATACTGAGAGAGTAGACTAATCTTTCTGTTTTGTTACAGAACCAGCAAGCTCTCCCTAGTGGGTACTCTATTCAGGATGGGTTGATTTTTTTGTTTTTTTGTTTTTTATACTAGTACTACAGAGCCACCAAACTTGGTTTTTGGAGTCCCAAGCATTTACAGAGGCAGATTACACAGTAAACTCACTCTTTCTCCAGAGGGTACCAGTAGCTGATGGCCCCTGGAAATTTATTCAGATTGATTTTATAGGCCCACTTCCACTATCAAAGGGGGGTCTCAGATATGCCCTAGCCATTGTGGATATCTTTTCAAAATGGGTTGAATCTTACCATTAAGTCTAGATTAGCCAAAATGCTCTCACAATATGGTAATTTTTTTTTTTGGTTACACACACCTACCAGCAGTTCTAATGGCTATTAGAGCTACACCTGCTACAGCTACTAAATGTTCTTCCTATGAGCTCATGACAGGGAGACAGATGGCATTAGGCCACCCGGGTGATCCTCAATTGTCCACTCCCCTGAGAGAAGCTGTGTCAAGAGACCAATATCTCTCACAAATTCAGGAGCAGTTAAGATTACTGCTACATTTTGCTGCCTCTAATATGGCCCCAACTGATTGTAAAGTGTCATCTAAAATTCAAACTTCGTTTGAAAAGGGGGGAATGATCATGATTAAAAACTTTAATAAAAATTCTCCATGGGATGCAAATTGGGAGGGTCTCTATGTCATTCTAGATACATTAGGTACTACAGTGCTTAAGGTAGAGAGATCAAACTCCAGAAAAACCAGAAGGCAGCCTGGTCACAAATGGGTCCATGTGGACCAATGTAAATTGTACAAAGGGACAGAGGTCCCAGATGTAGATATTTCTGTTAAGAATTGATACTTTTTGATCTTTTCCAGATTTGCCAACGAGAAGTCCACAAGGGAAATGCAGATGCATTTGTTTTTGGGGATTTTATGGACAATGTTATTCATGTGTAAAAATCAGGACATTGATGGACCACAAGCTACCTCTTCCACAAGGCAAAGAAGATTGAGTCCTACACAGATGATCAAGGCATGGATAAAGATATGGAGCAGTGACAATTTAGAAGAACCATGCTTGGATGAACTGACTCTAAGTGGGGGTGGGATTGTGGACATTTTTGCAACAAAAAGACATAATAACATTAGTGGATTTTGGAGTGACAATTTGGGTAATAAAAGGAATTGGGAATGTGAATGGACAAACTGGGGAAAATGGACAATAGGTCTGACAGGTGAAGGCATTAGGCTTTCCGTTAGTTTTCAAAACCCTATTATGTCCAAGAATCAGCAAGGGTATAGCATTACAAAAGTAATCACGGAGAACATGACTAAAGAAGGAGTAAAATGGGAAGTAGTGGGATCCAACCGGGGTGGAGAAGTTAAGGTATCGTTAACAATAGATGAGGGCAGGGAACCTACAACAGTAGCCTCTCCTATGACCTATTCTACTACCCTTGCTCCACCAAGGGTGGATAACTATGTGGACAATCCCATGTGTGAGGGTAAGAAAATACTTTCCAGTGGCCCATTTCAAATTAGTGCTATGAACCCCACACCAATATTGAGGGATGCTACATTCCAGCTGATTTCATGGAAGATAAGGTTGACAGATTGGCTAGTTTCTAGACACTTTCAAAATTGTTCCACAATTACAGCAACTATGGAAAGGTCCTTAATTAGATGGGTAATGGGTACCAAAAGAAGTAAGAGGGATATTAGGATACAGTTTTGGGAGGTGTAGGAACTGGTCTAGGGGTTGTAAATACTATTGATATTTCCAGTCTGACTACAACATTGCAGTCTGAGGGTTTATTAAATTCCAAAGGTTTACACGCACAACAAACCATTAACACACTTGTAGAGGGACTAACAAAAGCAGTGATAGATATACAGGGTCCTGCTATACAGCATATTCAGGAAATATTGGTAGGAGTAATTGGGAGGTCAAGGGAAGTGTCTTGGAATTTTGTATGTCTTTCCATGCAAACTGAGCTATCAACGGATTTTAAGATCCTGGCGCAAGCTATGGATAATAACCATACCCCTTTGGGAGGTTGGCAGCAAGCTGAAATTAACAGGTTTGCTCTTGACCACAAAGAATTATGGGTGAACAGTTGGCTGGGTTGCAAGGGAAACATATGCAGAGCCAATTCATTAGTACCGACAAGGGGAACATACCAAAACATCTACCATATGACATCATTGGGAACTCCAGTAACAGAATCGCATGTTTTACATCATGAGTTAGAGTTTCCCAACTTCATAGTAAATGGTACCACCATAGAACAAGTAGATGTGGAAGGTTGTATGAGATTCCCCAACAAAATCTTATGTCTACCAAATCAGGTTAGAACAGTATTTGATTCATGCTGGCATAACCATTCCTACTGCCAAGGATTTGTAGAAAAGGTTAAACCCCAAGATATGATATTCCCCTTGGGACAGGGAAAGGTGTGTTTTGTGTCATTGAAACCAAGGGATGAGGTACACATATGGTTCAAACATTGTATATCTAGGGAACAGATTACTCAGGGAATTTACTGTGTCATAGACTATCCGGTGAGAATAAGTTCACAGCAGTTTAATCTCACAGTGCCACAAGTATTAACCTACAATAAAACCCTGGGGTCTCCTCTGATTGTACCAATTGTATCAGACAGCACACCTTGGCAGAAATGGGTAATGCAACTTAAAGATGATCAGATACTGCTCAAACACCTACAACATTTTGGGGAAAGGGTACACGTAAATTTTCACCATCAACAACAAGAACTCCAGAGAATTGAACATAAATGTTCTGATCTGTCAAGTGCAACCTGGTGGCAGAAATGAGTCAATTCATTTTCAAAACACTCATCATGGGGTTCTGCTTTGGGAAATGTTATGTTACACCCATTCATAGTCGTTTTAATTGTGTCTATATTATGTATTATTGTTCAAATATGCATGTGTTGCTATCTGAAATCCATGATAGCACGTATATATCATCTATATTATGGTATACATATGAAAACAGCTCTCGTAAAATAGCAGAAACTCACACACATAGCGGGATATAGAGATTTTATAGTTGAATCCGATACTCACTCTTATACTCATTTTTCTTAAGCTTCTATTGGAATGAAAAGGTACAGATGTCTTTCATTGCCAACAGGGGGGAATGTTGCAACACGCCTTGCTCAGAAATAGGGAAATAATTACCAGCTTTAAAATAAGGCTGAAAGGCTATCAATATTCTTCTTTTCTCCACTACTTGGATGTACACTCTGAATAGTGGATGGATTTGCAGAATGAACACAAGATGGCGATAGCTTTGATTAGCACAGTGTGGTCTAAGGGCCATAGAAGAACGCATGGGTGTGTTTGAGAACCGGATGCATCCAGTATTACCATGTGGCTCGAAAAGCCCTTTGTGTGTGCAGCTGACCAGTCAGGTGGCTTTGTGTAGACATGTAAACCTAAACTGACCAGTAAGAGCCAAAGAACATGAGTATGGGTGTGGCCTTCTAATACTAAATATAAGGAATACAACAGGAAGAGTTCACTCTCTGTGCCTTTGACTCTCTTCCCAAGAAGTCCTCCTTGGCTTCTTATCTGGGTGCTGGTAATGTATAAATACACACACATGGACATAATACACTCCACCATAGCCAGTACATTATAATGGTAAAACGACTTTCTGCTAAGATATTAAGAGATGTGTTGTTCATAGTATTATCATAAGTCATGCATTGTTAATTTAATGTAATAATTGTATTTCTAATAAATATTGTAACCATTAATCTATAGAGCCTCTTGAATATATTTATTGTATCCGTGGGAAATAATATCTCAGAGTCTGAGATATGAGTAATTATTATCATAATCATAACTAATATTTTTATGGATAATAATAGTGTGATTTAACACACAGAATAACTGTGAATATAATAACCAGATATACCTAATTATTTCATATGTATGTATTTTTATTTTTAAAGCACCATCAAAATGCACAGCAAATTACAGAGACATGGTACAAAACAGTTACATGGCAATATATATAAATACCTTTACATAAAGACAACCAAATAACCAAATGGTTCCATACTCTGTGTTACAATCTACAATCTATATGAGATTGTGACACACAAGTTACAGCAAAAGGTTAAAGGGGCAGTTATTTCAGCACAACTTGGAGCATACCACTTTAAAGTTATCCCAAAAAAGAGTTGAAATACTTTTTGAATTTTTGAAATAGGTGCCTTTTTCACAGAACAAATCATAAATTAAGTGCCTGTTTACATGAGTTACTGGCAGTGCCCCAGACAGACTCAATGCAACATTTCTGCGCAGAGAGCATAAGCAGAAAGAGAGTTAACCCTTTACATATTGATCTGTGCAGATAAAGGACTGCTGGAATCAGCTAAAGAGTACAGCTGGGGGTTAACATGTCCTGCTGCATTCCTGAAGTTCAGTGAAAATCTATAAATCTTTGTGCTCACAGGGTGTTCACCGTTCGGCATCAGCAGATTTTGTTAATCATGGAAGAGTCAGGAGTGGGTTTGTAAACAGACCTAAGACCTTAGATTTTTAGTTATAAGTGCAATTTAAAAAAACTATAGATTATTTTAACATAGAATCTTGTGCTCTTTCACACCACGAAAGGCACTTATAGTGAGGTAAATGGCCCTTTAAGTGAATATGGTTCTGAGGATGCTACTAAGTTTCTTGACATACATTTTGCAAGCGAGCTGTAAGAGGTCATTTTTTAGAATGAGGTAAGATTGGGGATTTATCAGATGTTGTGCGACAATGCGTTTCACGACTTGGGGCTACTATTGAAATGTTTCAACGTAGAAGGAAACCTAGAATTGTAAAGAACAGGGAGGATACATTGCTGAGCAGAGCGAAGAAGATGAGCTGGGTTAGTGAGAAATGAGAAAAGAGATATAAGGTGTAACTGAGAATCTAATAGGTTGAAGTAGATGAGAGTTGTATAGACTATTCATGACTTTATCAGTAGCCAGGTGAGGGATTTTAGCATAGGAGAAGTAAGCAATTTAGAAAAGTGGGACATGATATAAGCATCTTTATTACAGAGGAGAGAGATGGGAAGCAGAAAAACAGTGAGTAAAATGTGGCAACAGCCTAGACAACATAAAATAAGGGCTTGGGCCCCCTCATTATATTTAATGTATTACAGTATATATATATATATATATATATATATACTAGCGACTTGCCCGTCAAAAATGACGGCAATAAAAACTGAAGCCTGGCAATGCTGTTTGCCACACAATGTAAGCCTCTCCCCCTCTACTTTATTGGCCTTGTGATGAGCGCCTTTGGCGCTCATCACAGGCCTTGCAATGAGCCCCTTTGGAGCTCATTGCGAGTCTCTCCCTCTGTCTACTTCCTCCCTTGTGTCTTATTTCCCCCCTCCTCTCCCTCCCTTGTGTCTCCTTCCACCTCGTCTACCTCCTTTGTATCTCCTGCCCCCCTGTGTTTTTACCTCCCTCTCCCTCCCGTGTCTCTACACCCCTCCCCTGTGTCTCTTTCCCCCTTCTCCCTCCTATGCATCTCTCCCCCCCTGTGTCTCCCCCAACCCTCCCCTGTGTCTGTTCCCCCCTGGCCTGTGTCTCTTTCCCCCTCAGCCCTGTGTCTGTTACGGCCTTCCTCGTGTCTCCATTTCCCTCCCTTGTGTATCTTCCCCCCTGCACTCTCTCCCCTGTGTCTCTTCCCCCTCCTCTCACTCCCCTGTGTCTCTTCCCCCTCCTCTTTCTGTGCCTCTTCCTCCCTGTCTCTTCCCCCTCACCCTCTGTGTCTCTCCCCACTCTGTGTCTTCCACCCTCTCCCTCTGTGCCTCTTCCCCCGCCTCTCTCTGTGTGTCTCGCCACTGTGTCTCTTCACCCCTTCCTCTGTCCCCCCCCTCTGTGCCTCTTTCCCCCTCTCTCTGTACCTCTTCCCCCCCTTCCCTCTGTGTCTCTTCCTCCCTCACCCTCTGTATCTCTCCCCCCTGTGCCTCTTCCCCCCTCTCCCTCTGTGCCTCTTCCCCCCTCTCCCTCTGTGCCTGTTCCCCCCTGGCCTGTGTCTCTTTCCCCCTTCCCCCTGTGTCTGTTCCCCTCTCCCCCCCCCCCATTTCCCTCCCATGTGTATCTTCCCCATGTTCTCCCTCCCGTGTGTCTTTTCCCCCTCCTCTACCTCCCCTGTGTCTCTTTCCCACCTATCCCTCTGTGTCTCTCCCCCCTCCCTCTGTGTCTCTTCCCCACTCTCCCTCTGTGCCTCTTCCCCACTCTCCCTCTGTGCCGTGCCTCTCCCCCCCCTCTTCTCCACTCTCCCTCTTCCCCACTCTCCCTCTGTGACTCTCCCCCCCCTCTTCCCCACTCTCCCTCCCCTCTTCCCCACTCTCCCTCTGTGCCTCTACCCCCCCCCCCCCCCCCTCTTCCCCACTCTTTTACCTGCTCTCGGACCGCGCTGCGCAATGCGCAGCACTTTATAATTGTCTAACTGCGATTCGTCTGACGCGTGACGAGGAATCGCAGTTAGACAATTATAATATGTGATATATATATATATCATCACATATAATAGTTGTAAAACTGGGGCCGCATTTGCGGAGATGGAGGCTCCATCGACGGTTGCAATGAGCGAGGGGACGCATTTGCGGAGGTGGAGGCTCGAAGCCGCCTCACTCCCGGGACAGAAAACCCCCAGAAAAGCACAACTTAAAAAAAAAAAAAATTACAAAAACATCACACACGGGGGGACAACCAGGGCGTATGGGTGTGAGGTTGCACGCAAATTAAAGTTGATTTTACGAGATTTTGCCACTTGAAAATCAGCTAAGCGAGAAAAAAATGTCGATGGAAAAAATGAAAATGAGGCTCAACGACCCTGAAGCACAGAAAACACTGACAAGGACGTATGACTATTAATTACGACCAGCGGAACTTATTAAAAATACGAGGTCGCAAAAATACGAAGTTAACAACCAAAAAAAAAAAAAAAAAAACACACAGTGCATGGGGGGACAGCCATGACATCTGCCAGTAAGGTTGCATGATAATTAAAGTCCAATTTAACAAGTTTAGAACATTGAAAAATGTGCAAAATACCTCCAGGCACGTACGACTTTTGCCAGGGACGTACAATGTACAAAAATACACACTTAGCAAGCACGGAAAATGCTCCAGACACGCATAGCACATAGACAAACAACACCATTTTACAACACTACCACACTACGAATCTAAAATGGCGCTTTACACAACTTAACCAACGGTTTGCCCTCGTGCACACAGCATTTCTAATGCACAGTTGTAACATTGATGACACTTTCTCCTCAGAGCAGCAACACTCAAACTGTACATTGTATGCCACAGGGAAAAAAGATAGATACTTAGCTCTTCAGGCTATTCATTGATGGATATATCAATTACAAATATGTAAAGTATATTAATTCTTTAAGTAAATAATTAATTTATTTCATTAATAATTATAGAAAAAAATTTACATATATCTGTCTTTCTCATGAGAGCCGAAGGCGCTCCTAGAACCAAACTAAACAAGAGAAGCAGCTCGCTATGAAGGCCAAAGGCGCTCATTGCGAGCCACGCGATGAGCGCCGAAGGCGCTCAGCCCTAGGCTCGCAATGAACGCCAAAGGTCCTCAGAGTAGAAAAAGCTTTACATTGTGTATCAAACAGCATTGCCATTGCTTAAAATTGTATTGCCCTGTCATTTTTGACGGGCAAGTCGCTAGTATATATATATATTCAGTGAACAATATAAAAAAGTATTCCTTCCACAGTTATTTCTGTGATAAAACGTATTGTTACTGGACAGTATATTGCATACAAACTACATTTTAATAATGTTTTGCAATACACTTTTTTTTATCTTTGGTTTGATCTATATATCAACTTCTGAAAGTAATCCTTATAATTGCATCTGTGTGTAATTTGATATACTGGGTAGTTATAGTGAGTATGTTTAGCCATTTTGGTACCTTTAAAAAAATAAGAAGGTGTTTTTTTGTTTCACCTTTCACACATACATAAATCCTTTACACATCAATAATATGCAAGTTTGCATCTGACTAATGAAATGGCGGACGATACATCTGACAGTGCTCTCAGCTAAAATGGAAAGTGCATTATTTTACACGGACATACCATGTTGAGATAGAAGCTGCAAGAAGTAGGCTTAGTACATAAAGTGGAGCCATGTAGTAAGGACTGCTTGTTTATAAAAGTGAAACATTTTTAGACTGTTTTTTTTTAGTTTCTAAAAACATTTAGCGTTGTCAAATTTTGTTTTTTAAAAGATCCTATTGAAAAATCTGAACACATGGTCCTTTCATGTTTTAAAGATTTTTTGCCATTTACTTCAGAAAGCTAATTTAGATTCAATGTAATACACATGCATTCAAGTCTTCTAATTCCCCCTTATTCCATTCACTAATTTTAATCATTTTGACAGTCAGATAATTAATATATCACGGTATTATGGTACCCTATGTATTTTGCCTATTAGTAAACAAAGTCTTACATATAGCCTTGCAGATTATTGATTTACATTGCTTTGAGAATTATTTCTCAAATATTGGATAATGTTTGTCTAAATGAATGCTGTATATATGGTTACTACAAAAGTACTTCTATTTAAATGTAACTATGTAAAATTAATTATCTTTGTATTTTAGGATGCACTCCTATAAACCAAACAACAAGATTTTTTTATTACATAGTTACATAGTTACATAGTTACATAGTAATTAAGGTTGAAAAAAGACTTTCAGTCCATCAAGTTCAACCTGTTAAGATCTCCTCTGATCTGCAATATGCGGATTAGTTATTAATTAAATTATTGATTAAATAATTATTAATAGTATAGTATTGGAGAATGAATAAAGAGTTAGTCCATCAAGTTCAACCTTTTTAGATCTCTATTGATCTTTTTAATTTGGACTATTTATTATTATTGTTAATTGTTAATTATTGTTAATTGATCCAGAGGAAGGCAAACATAAAAAAAACCCCATTGAAACTTTGCCAATTGTCTCATAAGGGGGAAAAAAAGCAAAATTCCTTCCTGACCCCAGAAACTGGCGATCAAATTTCTCCCTGGATCAATATTCCTTCGCTAGTTATCTAGGATAGCCTTGAATGCCCTCTTTATTCAGAAATATATCTAACCCCTTTTTGAAGTTGTCTATCGAATTCGCTGTCACCACCTCCTTTGGTAGAGAATTCCACAGTTTAACCACCCTAACTGTGAAGAACCCTTTTCTTTGTTTAAGGTGAAATCTTTTTTCCTCTAACCTCAACGGATGTCCTCTTGTCAGTTGAAAATCTCTTGCTACAAAAAGCTCACTTGACAAAGCCTTATATGGACCCTGGATGTATTTATATAACGTAATCATATCTCCTCTTAGACGCCTTTTTTCTAGCGAAAATAAGTTTAATTTTGCTAGTCTTTCTTCATAACTTAGCCCCTCCATTCCCCTTATTAGTTTTGTAGCCCTTCTCTGTACTTTTTCCAGCTCTAAGATGTCTTTTTTGTGAGGTGGTGCCCAAAATTGTACTCCATATTCCAAATGAGGGCGTACTAGAGATTTGTATAGTGGCAGAATTATATCTTCTTCCCTGGCTTCTATACCCTTCCTAATACATGCTAATATTTTATTTGCCTTTGCAGCCGCTGCTTGGCTTTGAGCGCTGTTACCTAGGTGGTTGTCCACTAGTACTCCCAAATCCCTTTCAATATCTGATACCCCTAGATTTGCTCCATTAAGATTATAGATTGCTTGGCTATTTTTCCTTCCCAAATGCATAACCTTACATTTATTTGTATTAAATCTCATCTGCCATTTAGCCGCCCATTTCTCTAATTTATGCAAATCCTTTTGTAGGGAAAGTACATCATTATCTGATTTTATTACCTTGCACAACTTAGTGTCATCAGCAAAAATGGAGACACTACATTCGAGTCCTACTTCAATGTCATTAATAAATATGTTAAAAAGGAGAGGACCCAATACTGAGCCCTGAGGAACCCCACTTATCACATTAGACCAATCGGAGTATGTTCCATTTACAACAACCCTTTGCTTCCTGTCTTTTAGCCAGCTCTCGATCCATGAGCAGATATTTACTGCAATTCCTGTATCCCTTAGTTTGCTCACTAGTCTTCCATGTGGCACTGTATCAAATGCCTTTGAAAAATCTAAAAAGACTACATCCACTGAGTTGCCCTGATCCAAGTTCCTACTAACCTCCTCATAAAAACTAATTAGATTGGTCTGACACGACCTTTCCTTCATAAATCCATGTTGACTGCTACCTATGATCCTGTTCAAATAGACATATTCTTGTATTCTGTCCCTTATTAACCCTTCTAAAAGCTTCCCAACTACAGAAGTGAGGCTCA
Source organism: Discoglossus pictus (assembly GCA_027410445.1). Taxonomy (NCBI): domain Eukaryota; kingdom Metazoa; phylum Chordata; class Amphibia; order Anura; family Alytidae; genus Discoglossus; species Discoglossus pictus. The sequence continues at coordinate 137,884,125 of CM050164.1, forward strand.
CTGGTCTATAATTCCCCGGATTTGCTCTAGATCCCTTCTTAAATATAGGTATCACCTCTGCTTTTCTCCAGTCATCTGGTAGAGACCCTGTAGTGAGCGAGTCTTGAAAGATTAGATATAATGGTTTGGCTATTACAGACCCCAGCTCCCTTAGTACCCTTGGATGTATTCCATCAGGACCTGGGGCTTTATTAACATTTATTTTCTCCAACCTCTTTTGTATTTCTTCCTGCGTTAACCAATTATTTAGTGAAGGTAGTGTAGCCCCATTATGTTGCAGTGTCCCAACCACTGGTACCTCCCTTGTGTAAACCGAAGAAAAGAACCTATTTAGCTCATCTGCCTTTTCCTGGTCACTAATTATCAGATGGCCTGTGTCACATTGTAATGGTCCTATCGATTCCTTCCTGGCCTTCTTCCCATTAATATATTTATAAAATATTTTAGGGTTAGTCTTACTTTCCATTGCAACTGACTTCTCATTTTCTATTTTAGCCAGTCTAATAGCCCTTTTGCAAGCCTTGTTGATTTCCTTATAGTCACATAAAGATGCCTCTGTTCCCTCCTTCTTGTATAATTTAAATGCATACTTCTTTTTCCTCATCATGATCTTTAAGTCATTGTTAAGCCACATGGGATGTGATTTACTCCTATTTATTTTATTTCCACATGGTACATGCTGATGAGTATGTTTATTTAGTAAGGATTTGAATGTTGTCCATTTATTTTCAGTATTCTTCCCTGTAAGTTCTTTGTCCCAGTCTATATGTTGTATTGCTGCCCGTAGCCCATTAAAGTTAGCCCTTTTAAAATTTAGAGTTTTTGTTGGCCCCTTACAACTCTGTTTTTTGTATTCAATCTCAAATGAGACTGTGTTGTGATCACTGTTCCCCAAGGGTTCCCCTATTTTTACATTTGATATTATATCAATATTACTTGTGATGACTAAATCCAAGATGGCCCCATTTCTAGTAGGTTCTTGTATTACCTGGGCTAGATAATGATCCCTGAGTGTACTCAAGAACCTGCTCCCCTTAGCTGAGCTGCTGGTCTCGTTTATCCAGTTTATATCAGGGTAATTAAAGTCTCCCATTATTAGAACTTGCCCATGCTTAGCTGCATTTCCAATCTGTAACAATAATTGTATTTCCTCACTTTCAGCTATATTTGGGGGTTTATAGCATACTCCCACCAATATGCATTTAGAATTAGCTCCTCCACTATTTAGCTCAACCCACAAGGATTCAATGATGCCGTTAGTGCCAGCATAAATATCTTCTCTAACTATAGGCTTAAATTCAGGCTTAACATAAAGACAGATCCCTCCTCCTCTTTTACCATTGCCCCTATCTTTCCTAAATAGGTTATAACCATCCAGATTAACAGTCCAGTCATGAGATTCATCCCACCATGTTTCCGTAATGCCTATTAAGCCCCATTTTTCTTGTACTGCTAATATTTCTAGCTCATCCATTTTCCCAGGCAAACTTCTTGCGTTTGCAATCATACACTTTATGTTGCTATGGCTCTGCTGATGTGAAGTGCCTGCCACTGTATTTGAGGCCCCTATTAATATCTCCCTACTTTCTATTGTAACCCTCCCCCCTTCTCCTCCCCCATGGGTAAATAATTCATCCCTTTCCCTCTCTACCCTATTTACCCCAATACTTCTATATAGTCCCTCCCCCCCACCTACAAGTTTAAAAACTCCCCCAGCCGTTCTACCATCCTATTCCCTAGCACAAAAGCGCCCTCATCATTAAGGTGCAATCCATCCCTGCTATAGAGATTGTACCCAAGTGAGAAGTCAGCCCAGTGCTCTAAAAACCCAAAACCCTCTGCACTGCACCACTTTTTTAGCCACGCATTAACCTCCCTAAGCTCCTTCTGCCTCCCTGGGCTAGCACGTGGCACTGGTAGTATCTCAGAAAATACTACCTTGGAGGTCCTTGCTTTAAGCTTATTCCCTAATTCTCTAAAATCATTCTTTAGGACGCTCCATCTTCCACTAACTTTGTCATTGGTACCAATGTGTACCAAGACCGCCGGTTCATTACCAGCCCCTCCCAATAATTTATCCACCCGATCCACAACATGCCGAACCCGAGCACCCGGGAGACAGCAAACTGTTCGATTGCTGGGATCTGGGTGACAAATTACCCTGTCTACCTTCCTAATAATAGAGTCCCCTACCACCAAAACCTGTCTGTTGCACTGCCTATTCTGCCCTCCCTCTTCTCCAGTAGAGCTGTTCGCCCGGCTGTTAGAGGGAACAGCTCTATCTGGCATTGCCATTCCTGAATGGACATCGCCAACAGTTTCACTCAATCTGGCAAATCTGTTGGTGTTTGACAACTCAGAACTGGCCTGCCTCCTCCTGTTCCCCCTGCTTCCCCTTGTAACTGTAACCCAGCTACCTCCCTGGCCATCCTCCCTAGCCCCAGCTCCTCCCTCCATACTAGGCCCAGCTAAACTGTGCTCCGTGAGCACCAATTCCCTTTCCAGTGGAGCAATATCACTAAGTGCTGCAATTCTCCTCTCCAGATCTTCAATTTGAGCTTCCAAAGAGGCAACATGCTCACACCTGTCACAGAGGTATGGACCCTGGATCATATGTTCCAGTAGTGCATACATTTGACAGGATGTACACTGAATAAGGTTGCCACTGGACTGACTCATAATTATTATTATTGTCTACGAAATTTCAGTGGGAAAAATAAAGAATATAATATAATATATTTATATAAAGTTTTCCTCCTTTGCACTATAAATCTGCCCTCCCTTTTCTTTGAAGGCCCTCCTTTTATTTAAACTCCTAGGCTTTTACTAGAATTGCACTTGATACTGAAAATGTTCGCAAGCTCACAAGTTCCCCTTCTCCGGTTTCTATTAACTTCTGCCTTCTCGCCTGGGCACAATTAGTGCACTCTGCAATTTATCAGCCTTTACTTGTAAGGTAAATCCACTTGTAAACAGGCCCCAAACCAGCTCACAAACCTTTTATACAAGTTTAACAGTCAAGCCACACCCCTCTCACCTGGGCACAATTAGTGCACTCTGCAGTTTATTAGCCTTTACTTTTTAAGGTAAATCCACTTGTAAACAGGCCCCAAACCAGCTCACAAACCTTTTATACAAGTTTAACAGTCAAGCCACACCCCTCTCACCTGGGCACAATTAGTGCACTCTGCAGTTTATTAGCCTTTACTTTTTAAGGTAAATCCACTTGTAAACAGACCCCAAACCAGCTCACAAACCTTTTATACAAGTTTAACAGTCAAGCCACACCCCTCTCACCTGGGCACAATTAGTGCACTCTGCAGTTTCTCAGCCTTTACTTTTTAAGGTAAATCCACTTGTAAACAGACCCCAAACCAGCTCACAAACCTTTTATACAAGTTTAACAGTCAAGCCACACCCCTCTCACCTGGGCACAATTAGTGCACTCTGCAGTTTCTCAGCCTTTACTCTTTAAGGTAAATCCACTTGTAAACAGACCCCAAACCAGCTCACAAACCTTTTATACAAGTTTAACAGTCAAGCCACACCCCTCTCACCTGGGCACAATTAGTGCACTCTGCAGTTTCTCAGCCTTTACTCTTTAAGGTAAATCCACTTGTAAACAGCACTTGTATAAATAAGAAATAAAATAAAACACTAGGGGGATATTTATTTTTTAGGTATGATGAGCCACGATCTACCTACCTACAGCCATCACATGATATAATCACATTCCTGTATGTGCTGGTCTTGTAGGTCTCCAAATATGATCACACCCAATATCCAAGAATGCCCTTGTAGTTTTTACCCACTGTGCATACATTGTGATCGGAGTGAATAGGAATTTAGCAAGTTTTTAGCCTGCTTCTCTCCACCCCTTATCGGGTGTCCAGGGAGGAGAGTGGATTTGTCAATGATATAAGCCTTTACCTGTTGTCCTGATAACAGCTTTCTTGTAAAGAGGATTTCAATAGACCAGTGTTGTTACTGAATACATTAACCACAAAGACGAGAGTATTCAGGAACAAACTCTCTCATAATTGTATACTAAACTGCTACCCTGTTTACCAGATAATGAGAGAACTTAACACCAACTAGTATATCCTTAACAATCAAAAATTAGAAAAACAGAGCCACTTAAAATAGGTGATGTGTCCCACAATGTTACTTAGAAGTCTTGGCTCCCAGTTCAGATACTGTAGTATAGCTGGACAAGTTAAAAGTACAATTATTTATTGATACACAGATTAAAACCAAAATAACAACACTGCAAGATTTTACACTCCCAGCATAAGGTATCATAATCATTACTTTATATCGGAAAGTATAAATTAATTAATTACGTATTTTTACCAACATGCTCTAGAGTTTGATATTAAGACACATGTATAAGGAGAGGTTATTATCCTTTTTCTTTTAAGTAGATATAAACTTGTTTAATTTAATCCAGCTTATCCATTTAAATCATAGTATCCTTGATATATTAATATGCTAAATAGGAAATATAGATCTCTATAAATACAAGATCATAGAGTAATACATTTCTTTAAGACTAAAATAATAGCTTTATTGGTACTGGACTTCTTCCTTATAGGTAAAGGAAGGATCTGATCTTACTGATAAGTAATGTTATCACATTTCAGAGCTACAGTCAAGCTTTTGTGTATTAAATATAATATGCTTGTACATAAACCATTATAAATGCGAAGAGTCTTAGAATCCCAGGTTTTCTTAGGGTTTCATCAATAGCTCATTTGGTAAGTTACTATTCTTTTATAAATTGAGTGATGTCCAGACCACAATAATAAGTAATGTTATAGAACACTTTACAAAGTAGAGAAGTTCAGCATAAATTTGCAAAGAGGTTTAAATACAAGACATAGTAGCAAAAGTCAAGCTCTGCATATGTGTGAATAGGCAGACGTGTATAGTATAGGTTCTCCACACGCTAGTGCTTCTGGAATGCCAAGTTATAGAAAAACCATATGCAATACAGGTAGGAGCAACAGGTTAACCTCATAGAACGTTTATTCTTAATCTACCTTAATTCTTATTATTATCCAAAACAAATAGAAGATAATAGACACAAATATTAGCCTTTCTACTGTGACGATTCGAGAGTAGGGGCTATACAAGCCCAGAGCCACCTGCTATAGACTACAGATTAACTACCCACAAAGACCGTTGGGTTCTTTGAAATCTCCACACCAGCACCCTGATATCTGGCTTCTGTATCGGTCAGGGTCCTTGCATCAGAAATCCGCACTTCCAGGCTACCAAGAAACTCCAGGTCTGCTTCTTCTTATGGGGCTTGATAAGACTTGTTACAGTCAAACCTACCCCAGCATGATCCTACAGAGTCTCCCAGTACCTCCCTGCAGCCATCCAGGATAACAGGAGAGACACATGATTTCTATATATCTCCAGAAGTTAACTGTTTTATTTTGAAAAATAAAATAATATTTATACCAGTTAGATACAGAGGGGGTGTACACAATGTAATAATGAGAGGGTGTGGCAGACAATCACAAGAGATAAACTCCATGTGTGGTCTAACAGTAGCTTCCTGAGAGCAATAGGCTTAACCTCCAATACACATCTTGCCGTCTCTAGCACATATCAGATGCAATTAACTTTATCTGGCAAACAATGGGACAATCCAGATTTACAAATACTATGGAGATGTTAATGCAGATAATACTGCTAGAGCCAAGCAGTCTGTGCTTTTATGGTGGGTCAGTGGGCCAACACCCAGGCTGAGAAAAAGGTATCCATGACACCCACCCTTGTTTAATCACCAATGTCTGCACAGTCTGTTTCTTCCTCTCTGCCCAACGCTGTTTGTTGCAGTGTCTCATTGCCCTGTAAAGTGTTATGTCATAGACATGCAACGCTGGCTTCTAATTCTGATACATGTTTTGTGTTTGTTTATTTGCATACTTCCCTGCAGTGACTATTGCAGACAAACCTACAACGATCAGACATTTGTTTTAGAAAAAATGTTTGAGTAAATCATTTTTCATCCCCTGAACTTCCAACAGAGGGTTGAGAAAAATACATCTGTTGGAAGATACAATGCTAAATTAAAATTATTATTTAAATGCTAGTTTGATTTATTTTACTATAGATACTGATTTTGTTGGTAATCATTTACTAAATAAACAAATTAACCCATATTGTTTGAACACTACAGTGGTGCTTTAACACATCCATAACAGACCCATATTAAAATAATTTGCAATAGCTTGAGATGGCTGTGTGGTCACTAGGAAACAGGACTTAGGCCCCTATTTAATTGAGCAATTGTTAGTTACTGGAGCCCGTAATGTAGCTTGTAAACTAATTTGCTATTCAATTTGCGTCTTTTAGCTACTCGCAAACGATTTGTGGGTTGTAGGCTGAAAATCCCTGCGGTTGTCAAAATCGGAACTCCGACCCAGCTAAGCCTTTGATCTTTCAAGCCCGTAAATGTTACAATCGCAAATAGCTATTCAATTTCTACAATTCCTCAATCCTGCAAATGTTTTCACACCCGTCAATAGCAAATGTATAAGAAAATCCTCTGAGTACCAGATAGGACTTGCAAAGGGGTTAAACACCTGATCGTAGCACTGTAAATGCAAATAAAAAATCAATACTGCACTTTAAAAGACGGGGAAAGTGATGAAAGACATTACAATTAATTGCACAACAGTCGCAAGCTCGCAAATCTGCAATAAAATATCATATTTTTTAAGTTTAATTTCGTGTTATATCAACCTTGTGGTTTAACCTCCATGTCTCATTTACTATTGGCTGTTTCTAAATCGGTAGTTACGGCCTTGCTTAATTGATCATGATCATGCTCTGAAATGCTCCTTGCGGGTGAATGGTTTACGGTTTTGATTACTAATATATTGGAAGGCCTCTTAAGGTGGGTGATTCAGGACTAATAGTTCTACCACTAAATATGGTATATGGACTATATCAAAATAAATGTATGTAGTTCTTTCTTCAAGGATCATTTATCTCTTCAAGGATAAGATCCACTCTCTTCCAAAGAAGACAGACCATACTCCTGAGGTCTGCAGCACTTACTAATTGTGCTTAAAGTTAAAAATGCTGAAACCCGTTGAGTAATTAGCAGTTACTGCCAATCATCACCCAGAAAATGAGGTAACAGCACATGCTTGACGGGGTTAGAAAGCCTAATTAATATTTGGTAAACATTACAATCTTCAGTGTAGGTGTAAGGAAATGCAACTCTTCGAATAGCATTCACTTAATAAAATACAACTATCTAGAGCTACACTTTATACCAAATTTGGAATCTCAGCTTAAATATATGTTTACATATACATTGTTTTTAATGCAATGGTAATACAAAACTGAGGCTAGACCACACAGATCTTCCCCCCACAATCTGCTTGCCTGAACTTGCTAATTGTTCTGTGGTTCACTTTTAAATATGATATAAGTTACTTCCTATAATAATAATAACCATTCCGTGAAATATGTTTGGAATCTATTTCTAAGGAATCTTCTTCTGCAGTTAACACGACTATTTGACTAATATAAGTGACCTGATGACAATGTCTAATGATCTGTGACCTCTGTTGATCTGACCCTTGTTGCACTCAGACATATATTTTGCTAATTAGATTAGATGACCTGTGAAGAGATGAATAGATAAGGGTATGTGAATGAAAAGGGGACTAGTGAGGACACGTAAATATTCTAAGTACTACAGTGAGCATCACATTAGTGGAGGACAATATAAACAACCAAAAAAATAGCTGAAAATATAATTCTAATATTGTATTTGGTATTTGCTCAGTTTAAAATATCACAGTTTCACACATATTTCCATTTATTATGCCTCTGCTACTGAAAGGTAAACACCAATGAAAATTTGGAAACTTTTCAGATGTTTGTAACTTTTGTAATAACTTTCGCAGCTGTGTAAGCCATAGTGTAAAAGGGTTTTTTAGTTAAAATCTTTATTTTAGTAGACACTGCTTGTGCCGAAAAGATGCATGTTTTTGTCTTTTACACTTCTTACTGACTTGGACACTGAGGGCCTCATTAAATTCCAGCCTCGTAAATAAGAGGCTTCTACTTAAGCCCTACGTACTGCAAAGTTTCTCTAACTTACAATGCTATTAAATTAGCCCTGCTGCGAGCAACGTATGAGCTACGCAGCAGGCCCGTACGTATCTACACTGCGTAAATGTACATGAGGAGTGACAGCCTGCGAGATGATATCGCAGGCTCCCACTCCTCATCAAGTGCTGCGGGGGTCCTAAAAGGGACCTCCGCGGCAGTCCCCCACATAAGCCCTGCCGTGGGGGGTACTCCAAACCCCCCCCTAGGCACCTAAAATGAACCCCCCCTCAATGCGGGGGTCCCTGTCGGGACCCCCGAAGTGTCCTCACATGAACACCTTGCTGCAGGGGTCCATAGGAACCCCCGCAGCCCCCACACATTAACCCCTTGCAGCGGGGGTCCCCGATCGGCACCGATCAGGCCCCCGCTGCATTTAAAACTTTTAAATTCCCCGCCGCGGCTCCTTAAAGGGACCGCGGCACACTATTACCCAATCCCGGCCGCGGCACTTAAAATTAACCCCCCTCTATGCTGGGGGTCCCCATCGGGACCCCCGAAGTGTCCCCATATAAACCCCCTGCTGCGGGGGGCCCCGATCGGCACCGATCGTGACCCTGCTGCAATTCAATTTTAAATTTCCCGCCTCGCGGGTCCTCAAAGGACCGTAAAGGTCCTGAAAGGACTCGCACTAAAAATATTAACCCCAGGCAACTATAATTACCCCATTAACTCATGATGGTCAATCCAGACCACCATAAGGCTCTAATTAACCCATTAACTCATGGTGGTCAATCCAGACCACCATAAGGCTCTAATTAACCCATTAACTCATGGTGGTCAATCCAGACCACCATAAGGCCTAAATTAACCCATTAACTCATGGTGGTCAATACAGACCACCATAAGGCTCTAATTAACCCATTAACTCATGGTGGTCAATCCAGACCACCATAAGGCTCTAATTAACCCATTAACTCATGGTGGTCAATCCAGACCACCATAAGGCCTAAATTAACCCATTAACTCATGGTGGTCAATCCAGACCACCATAAGGCTCTAATTAACCCATTAACTCATGGTGGTCAATCCAGACCACCATAAGGCTCTAATTAACCCATTAACTCATGGTGGTCAATCCAGACCACCATAAGGCCTAAATTAACCCATTAACTCATGGTGGTCAATCCAGACCACCATAAGGCTCTAATTAACCCATTAACTCATGGTGGTCAATCCAGACCACCATAAGGCTCTAATTAACCCATTAACTCATGGTGGTCAATCCAGACCACCATAAGGCTCTAATTAACCCATTAACTCATGGTGGTCAATCCAGGCCACCATAAGGCTCTAATTAACCCCATCAGTCCCATAAGGGTATATTATTACCATTATGGGCCTGTTACAACCCAACATTAACCACATAAGTGCCATGATGGTCCTCAAGGACCATCATGACACTAACTACAAACACTACACTATAACCCCCAATAAACCATTTAATCTAAACTAACCCCCCTCTACACTAATCTATTAACACTTACACTACCTACCTACACTACCTACCCCCTAATAAACCTTCCCACCACTCTAATTACAAAAAATAAAAAACCTACAGCACAGAAAACAAAAAACAATTACAACCCCACCCCCCACTACAGAAAACAAAAAAATACATTACAACCCCACCCCCCACTACAGAAAATAAAAAAATTACACACCTGAAAAGGAAAGACAGATAAACACAATACAATACATACATATAATACATTACATACATTACATACAATACATGACATTACATATAATATATTACATATAATACATTACATACATTACATACAATACATGACATTACATATAATATATTAAATATAATATATTACATATAATATATTACATATAATACATTACATACATTACATACAATACATGACATTACATACATTACATATAATATATTAAATATAATATATTACATATAATATATTACATATAATATATTACATATAGTCCTAATCAAATACCCCCTATCTATCTAACATACAATCTATTTAATTTAAAATAAATCCTAACTATATCAAATACATCCCCCTATCTATCTAATATACAAAAAATCCTAACTACATACACAGACCATTATTCTAAAGTAAAATAAAATAATTACAGTCCTAACTACATACACAGACCCTAATTCTAAGCTAAAATCAATAAATTAAGACCACTTACCTTTAAGATGTTGCTTCAGATCACTAACCTATGGGTCAAACAAAAAATAAAAATTAGTACAAAACATTAACATCAAATAAATAAACATTCTATACATTCTAAATATTCAACTCACCTTTACAGCATGTCCAGTCACTGTTTAGCTCTTCCGGCGCGGCCCTGTTAAAAAAAAAAACACAATACATGAATACATTAATACAATATATAAACAATAAATAAAATACACAAATAAACATCTAAATATACATTGAACTTACCTCCCCGCGATGTCCCCGGCCTTCTCTCCTTCAGCCCCGGCTGGGCCGCGGAACCATCCGCGCTCTAAAAAAAAAAATAAAAAAAACTAACGGAGGTCTGCACTGGCAGACCTCCCCGACGCTACTGAACCTCCCGGAGTCGTTTCCGGGAGGAAATTGGCATTGTCGGCTTGTGATTGGCTGAAAAGGCTGTCAGCCAATCAAAAGTCGTCAATGTAGGAGCCAATCAGGATGCGCAGATGTCTTCTACCAATCACTCCGTGGGGGTGTATCCCATAGTGATTGGCTGAAGGCATCTGAGCGTTGTGATTGGTTCCCAGAAAGATAGACAAGTGTTTAAGCCAATCAGGGTGGGATATTGGGGTGTATCCCATCCTGATTGGCTTACACATTGACGACTTTTGATTGGCTGAAATTGATAGACAGCTTTTTCAGCCAATCACAAGCCGCCAATGCCAATTTCCTCCCGGAAACGACTCCGGGAGGTTCAGTAGCGTCGGGGAGGTCTGCCAGTGCAGACCTCCGTTAGTTTTTTTTCTTTTTTTTTTTTAGAGCGCGAATGGTTCCGCGGCCCAGCCGGGGCTGAAGGAGAGAAGGCCGGGGACATCGCGGGTAGGTAAGTGAAATGTATATTTAGATGTTTATTTGTGTATTTTATTTATTGTTTATATATTGTATTCATGTATTCATGTATTGTGTTTTTTTTTTAACAGGGCCGCGCCGGAAGAGCTAAACAGTGACTGGACATGCTGTAAAGGTGAGTTGAATATTTAGAATGTATAGAATGTTTATTTATTTGATGTTAATGTTTTGTACTAATTTTTATTTTTTGTTTGACCCATAGGTTAGTGATCTGAAGCAACATCTTAAAGGTAAGTGGTCTTAATTTATTGATTTTAGCTTAGAATTAGGGTCTGTGTATGTAGTTAGGACTGTAATTATTTTATTTTACTTTAGAATAATGGTCTGTGTATGTAGTTAGGAATTTTTGTATATTAGATAGATAGGGGGATGTATTTGATATAGTTAGGATTTATTTTAAATTAAATAGATTGTATGTTAGATAGATAGGGGGTATTTGATTAGGACTATATGTAATATATTATATGTAATATATTATATGTAATATATTATATTTAATATATTATATGTAATGTATGTAATGTCATGTATTGTATGTAATGTATGTAATGTATTATATGTAATATATTATATGTAATATATTATATTTAATATATTATATGTAATGTATGTAATGTCATGTATTGTATGTAATGTATGTAATGTATTATATGTAATATATTATATGTAATATATTATATTTAATATATTATATGTAATGTCATGTATTGTATGTAATGTATGTAATGTATTATATGTATGTATTGTATTGTGTTTATCTGTCTTTCCTTTTCAGGTGTGTAATTTTTTTATTTTCTGTAGTGGGGGGTGGGGTTGTAATGTATTTTTTTGTTTTCTGTAGTGGGGGGTGGGGTTGTAATTGTTTTTTGTTTTCTGTACTGTAGGTTTTTTTGTTTTTTGTACTGTAGGTTTTTTGTTTTCTGTGCTGTAGGTTTTTTATTTTTTGTAATTAGAGTGGTGGGAAGGTTTATTAGGGGGTAGGTAGTGTAGGTAGGTAGTGTAAGTGTTAATAGATTAGTGTAGAGGGGGGTTAGTTTAGATTAAATGGTTTATTGGGGGTTATAGTGTAGTGTTTGTAGTTAGTGTCATAATGGTCCTTGAGGACCATCATGGCACTTATGTGGTTAATGTTGGGTTGTAACAGGCCCATAATGGTAATAATATACCCTTATGGGACTGATGGGGTTAATTAGAGCCTTATGGTGGTCTGGATTGACCACCATGAGTTAATGGGTTAATTTAGGCCTTATGGTGGTCTGTATAGACCACCATGAGTTAATGGGTTAATTAGAGCCTTATGGTGGTCTGGATTGACCACCATGAGTTAATGGGTTAATTAGAGCCTTATGGTGGTCTGGATTGACCACCATGAGTTAATGGGTTAATTAGAGCCTTATGGTGGTCTGGATTGACCACCATGAGTTAATGGGGTAATTATAGTTGCCTGGGGTTAATATTTTTAGTGCGAGTCCTTTCAGGACCTTTACGGTCCTTTGAGGACCCGCGAGGCGGGAAATTTAAAATTGAATTGCAGCAGGGTCACGATCGGTGCCGATCGGGGCCCCCCGCTGCAGGGGGTTTATGTGGGGATACTTCGGGGGTCCCGATGGGGACCCCCAGCATAGAGGGGGGTTAATTTTAAGTGCCGCGGCCGGGATTGGGTAATAGTGTGCCGCGGTCCCTTTAAGGAGCCGCGGCGGGGAATTTAAAAGTTTTAAATGCAGCGGGGGGCCTGATCTATGCAGATCGGGGCCCCCCCCTGCAATGGGTTTATGTGGGGACACTTCGGGGGTCCCGATGGGGACCCCCAGCATAGAGGGGGGTTAATTTTAAGTGCCGCGGCCGGGATTGGGTAATAGTGTGCCGCGGTCCCTTTAAGGAGCCGCGGCGGGGAATTTAAAAGTTTTAAATGCAGCGGGGGCCTGATCTATGCAGATCGGGGACCCCCGCTGCAAGGGGTTAATGTGGGGGTGCTGCAGGGGTCCCGATAGAGACCCCTGCAGCATGGGGATGTGTATAGGGTGCAGGGGGGAGCCTCACACTGCTGTCTCGGGCTGTTCCGAGGCAGCACGTAGAGGCTTTCGGATCCCTTGCGTGGACTTTTTGTCCACGTAGGGATTCTTACGATATGCGAGACTCGTGCATAGATTTAAGGCTACGTAGCTCTCTCGGAGCCTATTCTCGGCCATTTTCTCGCAGTCATATCGTAAAGCAGGCTGCGAGAGATTCGGTTCTCGCAAACAGCAGGAAAACTGCCTTTTGCGAGCACCGAGAGAACTACGAGGGAGAATTTAATAGGGCCCTGAGTCGGCATGTTCTGCTATATTTTTTTGTCTATTCAAGAGTGGATTTGTTTACTGATTGACAGATTCAGATAAGATCTCAGTACTGGACACCTCTTCCCACACATAGCCTTGCTTGCCCTGCTCTTTAACCACCACCTTGTGCCTTCAAAAGAAAGTGTTGCCGTAATGGTGGCTTCTATGCTGAATAATGATAAAATGAAGATTCTCTCTGAAATGTTGTTTATGCCGAAGGTTTACACAGATCCTAATGTTGTTAGTTTGTTTTATAACACATACTTTTTTTGTTCTAATCTACAGTGGTCCTTTAAACTTGAATTATGGCATAATTTATGAGTTTGAGTTTATCAACTTTAGAGTATTTTACAGTTTTAATGTAAATTAACTAAGGGGATATCACAGGTGCTGCCCAAGTGGTTTGATTTACAGACATATTCACACCAATCTCTCCAGTCTCCGATATATGTTTCTATCTATCTATCTATCTATCTATCTATCTATCTATCTACCTATCTATCTATCTATCTATCTATCTGTCTGTCTATCTATATTTAAATCCTTTATATTGTAAATTTGCAAGATTTCATTCTTGCATGGTGCTTTGGGGAAAGCACTTTGGACACTGGATTCTAAGCTCAAAGACCTGAACTTTGCAACGTGCTAATACTGCTATTGTTTTTTGCCTTGATCATAACCAATGTATGTTGGCTTGGTACAAATAAACAATAATAATATCTATCTATCTATCTATCTATCTATCTATCTATCTATCTATCTATCTATCTATCTATCTATCTATCTATACACACAAACACATGCACACACACTCATATATATGTATTTATTTATTTATATTTGAAAACTTTTTATACTTTTCGACGGTCATTGCTATTGCATATGTAAAAGGCTTTGCAAACTTTGTTGCTATTCTCAGACCTTGCCTACCGTGTCATATCTACTATTTGCATGATGAGAGTGATTATGGTTGTGTTGTGTTTTGAAGAAAAGGGAAATTAGTAATATACTATTAATATCTCAAACTAATTTATTTAGCTGGTACAAAACTAGTATTTCAATATTTGCAGTTCTTTCTTCCAGGTTGCTTCTCTTATTGGAAAACCAAATCCCTTCAAAAATTCTAGGCAGAAATTATAGTGTTGTTGTGTATCCATGTGTGATTAAATAATCTAAATTGTTCAACCCTCTTGTGCAATCTCCGCAGGCCAGAGGAACGCTGGCAAGCAATGACATTCTTATTATGCTATGCAAATTTAGTAACAAACTAATATACAATAAAGACCCACTGTATTGCAGCATAGTATACAGTAGTTTTTGGTGGTATGAATGCAATGTTATGGTAATATTTATTATTGTTCACATTTGTGTTCATGGTGGAGATGAGGCCTGGATCTCTCCTGTAAGACTACAAGTAGTACTATTTTAGATAGAGGAAAAACAAGTCTTCCACTCCATCTGCATATATCAATGTGCTAGATCAAGGATCAACGATGTTTCACTCTAGAGCTAAATGTGGTTCGTTGCTGTTGTTTAGTCCTTCGGTCATATCCAACTCTCCGTGACCCTATGGACCACAGCACGCCAGTCACATCTGTCAGTCACTGCCCCTCTAAGCTCCATCAAGCTCATGTTCATTATTTCAATCCAGCTCTCACATCTGTATATTACTCAATGGAATACTATAGTTCTAACTATGTAAATGTTGATAGTGTAATATATTTTGTTTTACTAGCTTGTCCAAGCATGTCACAGCTTTCCTCCTAAAAGCAAACATCTTAATTTCATGGCTGCAGTCACTATCTGAAGATATCTTAGATCCCGGGAAAATAAAATCTGTTAATGCCTTCACTTCTTCCCCATCTATTTGCCAGGAACTGAGATTGTGGTTTGCCATGATCTTCATCTTTTTATTGTTGAGCAGCAGGCCAGCTTTTGCACTCTCTTCTTTCACCATAATCAATAAGTCCTTAGGTTCCTTCTCACTTTCAGCCATCAGAGTAGCAACATCCGCGTATCTAAGGTTGTTGATATTTCTTCCAGCAATATTGATCAAAATATTTATCTAACCAGGCCTTACGCATGATGTAGTTGTTTAAGATGAATAAATAAGGTGACAATATACAACCTTGTTGTACTCCATTCCCGATCTTGAACCATTCTATTATTCCATGTTTGGTTCTGACCGTGACATTGGTCCACATACAGATTCCTCAGGAGGGGGGTGAGATGATCTGGTACTCCCACATTTTGTTGGGTTCAACACATTCAAAGGCTTTAGAAGCAGAAGTAAATGTTTTTCTGAAACTCTGTGGCTTTCTCTTTGTAGGCAATTACCTACCTTAAGTATTACCTTGCTGGCATGTGAAATTAGTGCAATTGTTCAATAACTGGAAAACTCTATAGCACTGCTTTTTTGGGATTGAGATGTAGACTGACCTTTTCCATTCTATTGGCCACTGTTGTGTTTTCCCAAATGTGTTGGCATAAGGCATGCAACACTTTCACAGCATCACCTTGTAGCTAGGGTTACAACAACTCCTTCAGGAAAGCTTCGTGGGGCCAACGTTGCTTCACTCTTCAAGATTCCTGGCTCCAGCTTATTGGACAAACTATTGAGGTTATCAATTTTCTTAAGATCCTTCCTGTATAGATCTTCAGTTTGTCCCTGACACATGTTCATTATTTGATTTTCTAATGTTAAGTCCCTATCAATTTTGTCTTTTATCACGCTCACTTTGGCATTGAGATTCTCAATTTTCTTGAAGAGATATCTTAACTTTCCCATTCTGTTATCTTCTTCTATATCTTTAAATCACTCATTACCGAATGTCTCCTTGTCTCTTCTTGCTATCCTCTGGAATTCTGGATTCAATTGGACAGATCTTTCCTATCTCCACTAGCATTCACTTTCCTTCTTTCCTCGCTTCTTTCAAAGCATCATCAGACATCCAGTTTGCCTTCTCAGATTTCTTTCTTTTGGGGATTTTTTTACTGTCTAATCTTCATGTCTAGTCTATTCTTTACTTCCACTGCATATTCACATTGGATAGTATTTATTTAGTATCTGCTTGGTCTGATGATTTTCTTTTCTTCAGTTTAATGCTGATCTTTGCAATAAGACGATAATATTCTGAAGTCAAGTTAGGTCTTTTTTTTAATGCTGACTGTATGAAGCTCCTCCATCTTTGGCTACAAAGTATATAGGGAAACTGATTTCTATGTTGTCCATCTGGTTATGTCCATGAGTATCTTGACAGAATTCTACTAATTTCTGACCTGCATCATTTTGTATTCCAAGGCCTAACTTGCCAGTTATTCCAGATATATTTTGGTTCTGTAATTTAGCATTCCAATTTCCTATTATAAGATTAACATATTTTCTTGGTGTTGAATATCTTTGTAGAATTGGACAACTACAGCCGCATGGTTGGAGCATAGACTTAATTACTTTATTTATTAGCACTATCATACTTTTAATCAAAATATATTTCTAGCATTCTCGCTTCTAGTAGATATGCTCTTGCCACACATGTCCAGGATGCCCTCATTTTATGTTATCATGCAATCAAATCCCATCTCCTACCCTTTCAGGCAATCTAAGCTGCAAATTAGCATATGGAGTCACACACTAACATACATGAGATGCATAAATGCTGAATACCCCAGGAATGATTTATTATGGAGAAAAACGCTTAATGCAATGTATTGTCGGTTTTTCATTTACTTTAAGATGAAACCAATTTAAGGTTGCAATGTGCCTTAATAATTTGATTTTACTCAGATTCTCACTATCACCACTCATCAGGAGTTATATCTGCATATGTGAAAAAGATGTAAAAACAACACAAAATGGCATGGGGAGCAAGACTAGAGAAGAAATGATGTGACAACACAGTTATCTGATCACAATCTAAATCAGATTAATATACTGTATTACAGGGAGATGCTAACTTGGCTTCTCTCTTATTATAGCCAGATAATGTGTATTTGAATTCTATTTCTCCTGGATATTATGCCTTTATATGTCTATAAGTCTCTATTTATCTGGATTTTACTTTCATCAAAACAGTGGTATAACCACACATTGAAAATACACTTAAACATATACTGTTGGTGAAATATCTTCATTAATATGTTATCACATAGTTCATATATACACAAGACATCTTCATCCTCAGGACTTCTTGATTTAATATATATGGTCCAGTGAGTTTGTATACTGACACACACATCAACACACCAAATACCAAATAATAACACAGTGTCACACATAGGATCTGCACAATAATATGCACACAGATCTACAATTGACATAAATAGACCATAACATCTCATGAGGCAGCAAGTAGTGTGATCAGTGATGTCATGAAAAGACCAGTTGAGACACTATTTTATCAACTAGTGGATGTAAGGAATAAAGGAGAACTCAATGTCAAATATAACTCAGAGGCACCGAGTTTGGGAAGATGGTGGAATGAAGATACTGCATTTACTATAATGGGTATTTCATGTTTTAAGATTGCAGTGTAAGAGATTTAAAGTAGTTTAAAAGCTACATTTTGTTGAGTTTAGGTTAAGTTGCTTTGGATAAGTCTCTATGAGCTTGCCACATCTTACCATGGGGATTTTTGCCCATTTCTCCTCACAAAACTGCGCCTGCTCCTTCTAGTTGGATGGTTTGCGCTTGTGAACAGAAATCTTTAAGCCTGACCACAGATTTTCTATTGGATTGAGGTCTGGGCTTTGACTAGCCATTCCAACACATTTACATGTTTCCCCTTAAACCACTCAAGTGTTGCTTTAGCAGTGTGTTTGGGGTCATTGTCCTGCTGGAAGGTGAACCTCCGTCCTAGCCTCAAATCACGCACAGAGTGGTACAGGTTTTGCTCAAGAATATCCCTGTATTTAGCACCATCCATCTTTCCCTCAACTCTGACCAGTTTCCCAGTCCCGGCTGCTGAACAATGGTGTTCTTTGAGTGATGTGATGTGTTGGGTTTGCGACAGACATAGCGTTTTCTTTGATGGCAGAAAAGTTCAACTTTAATCAATTTTAATCAGACCAGAGCATCTTCCTCCATACATTTTGGGAGTCTCCCACATGCCTTTTCGCAAACTCAAAACGTGCCATTTAGTTTTTTTGCTCAAAGTAATGGCTCTCTTCTGCCATAAAGCCCAACTCTATGGAGCGTATGGCTTATTGTCGTCCTATGCACAGATACGCCAGTCTCTGCTGTGGAACTCTGCAGCTCCTCGATGGTTACCTTAGGTCGCTGTGCTGCCTCTCTGATTAATGGTGGGCGGCCGTCTCTTGGCAGGTTTGCTGTTATACCATGTTGTTTCCATTTGGTTATGATAGATTTGATGGTGCTCCTGGGGATCATCAAAGATTTGGATATTTTTTTATAACCTAACCCTGACTTGTACTTCTCAACAACATTGTCCCTTACTTGTTTGGAAAGTCCTTTAGTCTTTAGGGCAGTGTTTGGTTAGTGGTGCCTCTTGCTTAGGTGTTGCAGCCTCTGGGGCCTTTCAAAAAAGGTGTGTATATGTAATGACAGATCATGTGACACTTAGATTGCACACAGGTGGACATCATTTCACTAATTATGTGACTTCTGAAGGTAATTGGTTTCACCAGAGCTTTTTATGGGCTTCATAACAAAGGGGGTGAATACATACGCACATGCCAATTTTCTGTTTTCTATTACTAAAAAATAGTTTTATGTATATATTTTTCTCATTTCACTTCACCAACTTAGACTATTGTGTTCTGATCCATCACATACAATTCAGATTAACAAAACATTGTTCCATGCTCATAAAGTTCCATTTAGGTTTACCTGATTATAAATTTATCCAGCACAATGTGATTTTGGCCCCCGGACACAGTAGCAATAGCAGTGACCTAATAATTATGGTAGTTTGATCTATATTGGACTATACTTCTGTAAGCAACTAATCACCCTGAAAGAGATGCTGGTAACATACTGTAGACACATTACATTATGGCTCAACTTTTAAATAATTGGTGCATTTATGAGGATTCTTTTTTTTTTTTTATCCATTTCTGCTATGGAGAACTGAACTGTGCTGTAGAAGATCAGCAGCAACCTTAATTACCCGCCACTTGGACCAACCAAGAAATGAATAGAAAATGTACCTTTAAAAAAAAGAAATGCACAACTGAGGAGGAACATTAATTAATAACTTGTTACTTGTGATGACATTTCATATGACTGAAACATTTGTCGTGCTGCTGTGCCATTACAATGAAACATTTCCAAGCCAACAAACACAACAAACATACCAAGGAACAATCAAGTTAGGTAAGTTTGCTCCCTATTAGACTGTAATAGCAAATACCAGAAACCCATTATTTTGGAAGGATTTTGTAGACAAAAAAAGAGAGCACAGTTTATATGTCCTTAAAAACTGCAAAATGAAAAGGTAGAACAATAAGCTTAATGAAAACAAAAGGTATAACAATAAGAAAACAAAGTGTTTAATATTTTGTTTTATGAGATGGTTCTCATTCAAATGTGTCTAGTTATCTTGTGATAGACATTTGACAATGGATTCCATCATAGCTCAAGTCACAGACAGAAGACGTGTCCATGAAACAAAATTAAAAATATAAAGATTTGCTAAAAAGGTTATATGAGGATACAGGTTATAAAAAGTACTGATAAGGGTTATTTAACAAGACCTTGGCTATATTATATTTATTAAAAAATAGCTAATCAGAGAAAGATGATACAATACATTTTATGTATAGATTTAATATCTAAAAATCACAGGATAGTGGGTAGTTGCTGGTTAATGTACTACAGGTATAGTAAAGATGTATACCCTAAAATACTAAATATATTAATAAATATAGAAAGGAAAATGATTGCAGCCTTTTACTAACTCTACAATCATCTATCATCTGTGCCTGCTGGGGTTTATCTATCTAGGAAGATGCTGCAGACGAACCACAATCAGTGTCATTTTCTTTGAGAAAATAGTTTCTTGGTAAAGCATAGAAACACACGTCAGTGACCCTTTAAGAGAGCTCAGAATTTTGTCATTGTATTGCAAGGCAAATGGGATTGCATCTTTAGTGAGCAACCTCAAATGGACTCACACCTGGCTGCAGATTAATATGAGAGCACCCAGCTGTCCTTCAGCATGTCATTGTGCAAAGTGACATCTGATTTCTGACTCATATGGGAGGAACGCAAAAAGAATAAACTTATGGAGTGTGTGAATCATTATCATAAAGCAGCTGCTCATATGCAATTCTCACCCATTGTTTGTGACTGTGAACAAACTACAGCTCAGTGCACTTTTTCATCCGTAAAATATATTCACCAGCATATTATTTTAACTCATACCCCAATCACACCCATTATAAATTATAAAAGAGATTTAAACCAAGAAGGTCAAGGGTGTATCCTTAGATTTCTTCTTATATGATCTTCCTTCAATACTTTCATATACCTCGGGGAGAATAAAATCTAGTGCAACATTGCATTTGTGTTTTTTTGACAAACAAGATACTAACCAAACAGTTCCCTCAATGGGGAAACTCAATGGGGAAATGTGCTACACTGAGCAATAAAAGGTTCTGTATGCACTCAAACTGGCCCACATGAACGACCCTGGGTATCAGCACAACTTGAGGGAAGGTTATCCTATAAACTTCCTTGCTCATTCGTGCATCACTTTGTTTGTGTCATCGTTAATTGGCCTTTCTTGCTGCATTATAGAGGAAGCTCAATATAATTTAATATCCCATATATAGTTGTGAGCATGCGAGTTGTTGCTAACGCTTGCAATAAATACACACAACACATACATAAAAAGCTTACCTACAGCAAGAGGAAGCATCCAGGACCTCAAAAAAACTACTTACACCTTCACTTAACTAAAAATCAAAGAGTTTAGACACTACAAAATTCTCTAAGCGAGAGAAAAAATGGCGGACGAACAAAACGAAAACGAGGCTACAGCACTATAACCACGGAAAACAATTACGGATAATCCGCTAAAACGCATACCACAAATTAAACGACCTACGGATAATATGCAAAGACGCATACCACACATTACCCGTCATTTTACGCTAATGCGGAAGTACACAACTACGCTAATGGTTTCGGCTCGCGCAAGCACACTATTACACTGCACACGTTCATCACGCTCACACAGCACCTCCACACCACTAATGCTGCAGCAACATCAAAACAGATTGCCAGCTCTTCAACACAATGCTTCAAAATAGGTAAAGTATATTCATTTATTAATTTGTATTATATATTTCAGTAGTACACACAAAACAACATTAGCTACCTTACAATTCCATATGTATATTAATAACTAAACAACTTTCCAAACATACACATCTCATTGCCGTCATTTTTTGACGAGCAAGTCGCTAGTAATTTAATAATGTTTAGTATCTACCAGTGACAAGCTGATGCATTTTCTCCATTGAACTTTATCGGGACATATTCTTTTAGTGCTCTTTGGATCTAGAAATATGGCCCTGGCACTGGGCTCGGAACCTATATTTCAAGTTATATTATGGCACTTTTTCTGCCCAAATTAACTTTAGCGTGTAAAGTTAATAGTTTAAAGTCAAAATTACTTTAAACCTTAAGTCCAGTAGTTCTGAGGCATGCTCTTTCTGTGAATTTGTAAATGTTTCACTTTTCTTTCTAATCCTAGAAGATCCTAGATGTTATTAAACCATTGGCAATTAATTACATTCAACTATGAAACCTTTTCTATACAAATTTATTGACCGAACCACAAAACTCCACAACTTCACCCATAAAATAATTCCACAGCACCAAAAACAAATGAAACTTTATTGTGATTGGCTGACATTTCAAACAATCAGAATGGAGGGAAATAAAGCATCTGATTGGCTAAAGGTATACCAATTGGAATGCACAGATATCAATCTATGCATTGATTGGTTGAGAGGGGTAGTATTCTTATCTGATTGGTTACTGAATTACCAATCAGAGTTCCTGCATTCAAATACTCAGTTATAATTGACTGAAATATTATTGATATGTTCTAGCCAACCAGAAGCCATTAAAATGAGCATATAAGGCAAAGGTGTGGTCAGAAAGCTGTGGGATAGCTCCTTAGAGGAGGAGCTCTGTTAGTTTAATGACCATTGTACTCTAAAAATAAACACTGTTAAAATGGTTAAAATGAAAGTACATGCATATATATATATATATATATACTGTATATATATATTGTGATCAGGATGGCCGCGTATAGCGGTGGTTTCTTGAAATGAGGGCTGATACGGCTTGGAAGTGCAGCAAATTGGTTTATTTACAGAAAAGAAAATAACGGCTGTAGCAGTAGCTCTGCTTCAATTAACGGAAAACAAACAATTATGTCTCCGTGAGGTGGGAGAATGCCACCTTGTGGCCAGGTATATACAGTCCTTTAAACTTGGGAGTAGTGCCACCTTGTGGTCAGGAAGTAAACAGTCTCTGTACTGGGGTAGTGCCACCTTGTGGCCAGGAAAAAAACAGTCTCTTTACAGGTGAGGGTCCCAGCGAGATTAGGTCGCCCTCTTCAGCAACCTCTGGGACCCCGCTCCACTCTGGGTCACAGCTCCGCTCTGTGGGACACAGCTCTCCTCTCTAGCTCCTCGCTCTGTGGGACACAGCTCTCCTCTCGGGGACACAGCGCTCCTCTCTGGGACACAGCGCTCCTCTCTCGGACACAGCGCTCCTCTCTCGGACACAGCGCTCCTCTCTCGGACACAGCGCTCCTCTCTCGGACACAGCGCTCCTCTCTCGGACACAGCGCTCCTCTCTGGGACACAGCGCTCCTCTCTGGGACACAGCGCTCCTCTCTGGGACACAGCGCTCCTTTCTGGGACACAGCGCTCCTTTCTGGGACACAGCTCTCTTCTCTGGGACACGGTTGCGGGTGAAGCATAGGGCCCGCCCGTCTCTCCCGTATGCTTCACCCCAGGGACCCTTGCATACAAAAACTCACTTGTATTCACTTCTCTTTATCTTCACTTCTTCCCTGGGGCACAATACTTCAGCAACCAGCGTGCCTAGGCCTTTAAGGCAAAACTCTGCCTGGGAATCCTCACTTATTCCCTTCACTTACTTGGCTTCCTTGTGACTTCTCCTCCTGAGTCTGAAGTCAATCTTCCAGCTCACACGACTTGCTGTAGTCCCCGTTCTCCCAGTACAGTCACTTGGCAATCCTTTACAGGGTAGTTCACAACTTCACTGTATTTCCACTCCAGATCACCTTCCACTCTGTGCTTGCTTCTCTCAGCAGCACAGCTGCCCAGGGCCTAGTCAGCCTTACCCCCACCTTTCCATGTCTGCTTTCCAGTCTTTTAAAGGGGAGTAGCTCCAATTAGGAGTTCTTCAGAAGTGTTAACTCCTTCACCTCTGACAAGAACTCACACTCCACTTGCTTGTCATCACTGCCGAGGAGCAAACGATCACACACCCCCCCCTCAGCTCAACAACATGGTGTTGGGCGACATGCCGAGAGGCTGGACATCGGGTAGGGTCGCTCACCACTCAAGAACTCCTCGTTCTGTGCCGTCCGCATTGAGGTAGCAGGCTGCGATCGTGGCCGCCTGTAAATCCATCTTCTCATTTCCTTACTGGTCTGTTGGCCTCCTTCATGTGTGTCGCCTTTATCAGGAAGGAGTGAATCTCTCAACTTTGTAGCGCTGTCCTCGAACAGCCTTGCGATGGACTCTGTAGTCACATGTCTGGGTACAGATATAACAATATCCGTTGCACTCTCTTCGAGCCCGTACTCATTTCCAATCTCTTCATTAACTTCAACTCCCAGGAGATCTACTACAGTCTCAATGTTTCCCTCGTCATCCTCAACTTCACGGCCACCTTCCTTGTCCAACTTAAACAAAGCCTGGCGCTTCTGCTGCTCTTCAGTATGATGCCGTTTCATTGCTTCCTGCAGTTTTGCTTTAAGAATTGGGAGCTTTTCAACTGGCTTTCTCTGAATTATCTCATCAGTTGTTTCAGCAGACACAATGACAGATACCACATCTGCCTTTAGCTCCTCCTTTCCATCTGCCGTTGTCCCTTTGCGGACGATATTTAGGTTAACTTTCCTCTCAAACACAGGCTTGGCTTTATGCAGGGAGTGCTTCAGAAAACGCTCTTTCCAAACTTCTAGTTCTTTATTTTGCTTATGTTCATCCAACTTAACAAATGAGCCATCATCGGGGCACCAACAGGGCTTTTCCAGCTTGGAAAGCTTTGCTTTATGTTGTTTTGGTACCGGATATTTAGAGGTCTCCTCAACAGTCTGAGAATCCAGTAGGGGCACAGGGATTTCCTGCTGGAATTCACAAGTAGGATCTACATCTTCGCTTACAGGCCTCGGAATGGACTCTGGCTTATCCACCTGGTCCTCCGAATCCACTGTGTGCCAAGCCCTGGGTGGCT
This sequence comes from Discoglossus pictus, assembly GCA_027410445.1. Lineage (NCBI taxonomy): Eukaryota > Metazoa > Chordata > Amphibia > Anura > Alytidae > Discoglossus > Discoglossus pictus. Next base: position 137,909,126 of record CM050164.1, read on the forward strand.
CATCAGAACTCTTGGCAGGCTCACTTCCTCCAACTTTAGTTCCTTCTAATACCTCGCCCGTACAAGCCTGTGATGCTTGGGTGGAATTATTTGCATTCCCTTTAGATTTTTCTGCTGGAGCAGAGTCTCTTGTTTTGACTTCTTTTTTATCACTCATGACCAACTTGCGTTCCAAACTGCTTGGCTGATACTTTGTTGATTTAATAAGCTGCAAGTCATACCCTTCGCAAGGTGGCCTTGGCCGATGCTTGAAGAAAGCATGAATGCTTTCTGCAGGCAGTTCCTTTGCTGCCTCCTCCATCAGATATGCAAATTCTTCTTCTTTACCATCAGCAGGGATGATTTCAGGGAGTTTTTCGTCAAGTGGTGGCACATTTTCAATTGTGCCAATAATTTCAAAGCCCACAGTATTCGTTTCCATAATGTCTACTACATGATGTACAGTTTCTGCTTCTACAGACAGCTTTGTACTTTCTGCCACTGCTTGAAGGATGTGATCAACAGGCTTCTGTTGTTCTTCCACCCTCTTTGCCTTGTCGCTTTCCTCTGGCACAGGTGTAGCTTGTCCAGCTTCCTTAAGTGGCGTGTGCTCCAGTTTTGATACAGGAACAGTCTTTTCTAAAGTGTTCACATCGGACACTGGCCTAGCAACACTTTCTAGCTGGTCTCTATTAGACGCCTCTTTGTTACTTTCCCCACTGTCTAAGGTCAACAGTGGTATTCGACGGGGCTTCTGTCGAAATTGAGAGATGTTCTCCTCTTTATCACTGTGTGGCCGCTCCCACACCACTGATTCGTTCAGCTTAGGCTTTGGGGGACATATCCTCCGCTCCCAAATAGGCATCAATTTCTCATTCCTGTAGGACACTGGGTAGTCCTCGAATGTCGGCTTCCTCCGCCATTCAGGGATATACTCGGGCCTCATTTTACCGTGGGCTTGTCTTTGGAGCCTTACAAAACTCTGTTTCTCCTCCTCTAAGGCCAATCTATCTGCACCAGCAGGCTTTTTGGGGCTCTCAGCGACCTCTTTGGGGCTCTCTGCGACCTCTTTGGGGCTCTCAGCGACCTCTTTGGGGCTCTCAGCGACCTCTTTGGGGCTCTCAGCGACCTCTTTGGGGCTCTCAGCGACCTCTTTGGGGCTCTCAGCGACCTCTTTGGCTGGATCGGCCGTCTCTGCGGGCTCTCTCTCCGTCTCTGCGGGCTCTCTCTCCGTCTCTGCGGGCTCTCTCTCCGTCTCTGCGGGCTCTCTCTCCGTCTCTGCGGGCTCTCTCTCCGTCTCTGCGGGCTCTCTCTCCGACTCTGCGGGCTCTCTCTCCGACTCTGCGGGCTCTCTCTCCGACTCTGCGGGCTCTCTCTCCGACTCTGCGGGCACTCTCTCCGACTCTGCGGGCACTCTCTCCGACTCTGCGGGCACTCTCTCCGACTCTGTGGGCACTCTCTCCGACTCTGCGGGCACTCTCTCCGACTCTGCGGCGCCCTCTGCGGACTCTGGGGTGCCTTCTGCGGCCTCACTCGCGGCTCCTGCCGTCTCACTCGCGGCTCCTGCCGTCTCACTCATGGCACTGCAACTGGTGGCTTTTTCCACTCTCGGTTTCTCCTTGTTTACTACTAGGTGAGGTTTGGTTGGCCTTCCCTTAACAGGGAAACTGTATCTTATACTTGGCCCGACAAGTATGTCTCTTGGGTAGCAATACGCTTGTCTGGCAAAAAAATTCCAGGGGTGCGCTCTCTGTACTTTCTTTACTCCTATACGATCAAGGATCTCCTCTTTCAGGGTGCAATAATTGGTTGCCATTTCTTCAGGCAAAAACCCATACGCTTCCTGTTCTTCTCCACACAGATAGGGACCCAGGACTGTGGCCCAATGCTGTTTAGGCCAACCTTCCCTGGTAGCAATCTTCTCAAAATTCAGGAGGTAGGTTTCTACATCATCTTGAGCTGTCATTTTCTTTAGAAAGCAATTAGGGTTCATAACCCTGCTTGATTTTGGACACACATTGTTCTCTGTAGATCTCAATCGCTGCAGCTGCACTTTCTGTGCTTCTAAAGACTCTCTCATCTGTACCCTGTCGACTTCCATTTGTCTCTGCCGTTTCTCTGTGGCCTCTCTAAATCTTGCAGTAACCTCTCCAAAACCTTTATCTTCCTCTTTTGCGGCTTGGATGCTATGCTCTGCAATCATTTCTCTCTTTTCTGACTGGCTCTGACCAAGCTTAGCAGCCAGCACTCTGTTCAACTCGGCTTGCTGTTTGTTCAACCCCCGCTGGGCTTCTATAAAAGCTTTAAAGGCCTCTTCCATATTTATGCTGTACTGTGGGCTGTCTTCTTCAACACAGACATTTTTCAATCCCACAAATGACACCAGTGTGATCAGGATGGCCGCGTATAGCGGTGGTTTCTTGAAATGAGGGCTGATACGGCTTGGAAGTGCAGCAAATTGGTTTATTTACAGAAAAGAAAATAACGGCTGTAGCAGTAGCTCTGCTTCAATTAACGGAAAACAAACAATTATGTCCTTTAAACTTGGGAGTAGTGCCACCTTGTGGTCAGGAAGTAAACAGTCTCTGTACTGGGGTAGTGCCACCTTGTGGCCAGGAAAAAAACAGTCTCTTTACAGGTGAGGGTCCCAGCGAGATTAGGTCACCCTCTTCAGCAACCTCTGGGACCCCGCTCCACTCTGGGTCACAGCTCCGCTCTGTGGGACACAGCTCTCCTCTCTAGCTCCTCGCTCTGTGGGACACAGCTCTCCTCTCGGGGACACAGCGCTCCTCTCTCGGACACAGCGCTCCTCTCTGGGACACAGCGCTCCTCTCTGGGACACACCGCTCGTTTCTGGGACACAGCTCTCTTCTCAGGGACACGGTTGCGGGTGAAGCATAGGGCCCGCCCGTCTCTCCCGTATGCTTCACCCCAGGGACCCTTGCATACAAAAACTCACTTGTATTCACTTCTCTTTATCTTCACTTCTTCCCTGGGGCACAATACTTCAGCAACCAGCGTGCCTAGGCCTTTAAGACAAAACTCTGCCTGGGAATCCTCACTTATTCCCTTCACTTACTTGGCTTCCTTGTGACTTCTCCTCCTGAGTCTGAAGTCAATCTTCCAGCTCACACGACTTGCTGTAGTCCCCGTTCTCCCAGTACAGTCACTTGGCAATCCTTTACAGGGTAGTTCACAACTTCACTGTATTTCCACTCCAGATCACCTTCCACTCTGTGCTTGCTTCTCTCAGCAGCACAGCTGCCCAGGGCCTAGTCAGCCCCACCCCCACCTTTCCATGTCTGCTTTCCAGTCTTTTAAAGGGGAGTAGCTCCAATTAGGAGTTCTTCAGAAGTGTTAACTCCTTCACTTCTGACAAGAACTCACACTCCACTTGCTTGTCATCACTTCCGAGGAGCAAACGATCACATATATATATATATATATATATATATATATATATATATACTGTAATTAGAGATGTCGCGAATAGTTCGGCGGCGGACTGTTCCCGGCGAACATAGCATGTTTGCGTTCGCGGTGAACTGCGAACATATGTGATGTTCGATCCGCCCCCTATACTTTATCATTGAGTCAACTTTGACCCTGCAACTCACAGTCAGCAGACACATTCCAGCCAATCAGCATCATACCCTGCCTTCCAGACCCTTTAACCTCATGGACAGCAGCCATTTTGGAATTATAACTAACTTGCAGTCTTACTGAGAGGAGGCTGAGTGTAGGTGATACTGCATCAATAGGGAAAACCATAGCTAGGCTACTGTACACAGTGTGCAATACAGTCCTGAAGGACTCTTTTGATCTCTGCTGCAAGGACACCCCTGTGTCTATTCCCCCCCTTATCATCATCCTCCCCTCACCTTAGCGCCCAACCCTAACACCCCTCACACTTATCCATAACACCCATCAACCTAACACCTAACCCTAACACCCCTCACACTTATCCCTAAGACCTAACACCCCTCACACTTATTCCTAACATGCCTCACCCTAACACCCCTTACACTTATCCTAAACACCCCTCACCCTAACACCTAACCCTAACACCACTTACACTTATCCCTAACACCCCTCACCCTAACACCTAACCCTAACACCCCTCACACTTATCCCTAACACCCCTCACCCTAACCCTAACACCCCTAACACTTATCCCTAACACCTAACCCTAACATCCCTCACCCTAACACCCCCCACACTTATCTCTAACACCATTCACCCTAACACCTAACCCTAATACACCCCTCACAGTTTTCCCTAACAGCCCTTACCCTAACACCTAACCCTAACATCCCTTACCCTAACACCCATCGCACTTATCCCTAACACCTCTCACCCTAACACCTAACCCTAACACCCCTCACACTTATCCCTAACACCCCTTACACTACCACCCCTCACACTTATCCCTAACACCCCTCACCCTAACACCTAACCCTAATACCCCCTCACACTTATCCCTAACAGCCCTTACCCTAACACCTAACCCTAACATCCCTCACCCTAACACCCCCCACACTTATCCCTAACACCCCTCCCCCTTAACACCTAACCCTAATACCCCCTTACACTTATCCATAACATCCCTTACCCTAACACCTAACCCTAACATCCCTTACCCTAACACCCATCACACTTATCCCTAACACCCCTTACCCTAACCCTAACACCCCTCACACTTATCCATAACACCCATTAACCTAACACCTAACCCTAACATTCTCACACTTATCCCTAAGACCTAACACCCCCCACACTTATCCCTAACACCCCTCACCCTAACACCTAACCCTAATACCCCCTTACACTTATCCCTAACAGCCCTTACCCTAACACCTAACCCTAACATCCCTTACCCTAACACCCATCACACTTATCCCTAACACCCCTTACCCTAACCCTAACACCCCTCACACTTATCCATAACACCCATCAACCTAACACCTAACCCTAACATTCTCACACTTATCCCTAAGACCTAACACCCCCCACACTTATTCCTAACATGCCTCACCCTAACACCTCTTACACTTATCCCTAACACCCCTCACCCTAACACCCCTCACACTTAGCCCTAACACCCCTCACCCTAACACCTAACCCCCTCACCCTTATCCCTAACACCCCTTACCCTAACACCCCTCACACTTATCCCTGTGTCTCTTCCCCCCCGTTTCATCAAGGGAGGGGGGAGGATGATGAGGGAGGGGGGAAGAGACACAGGGGAGGAGGATGAGGGAGGGGGAAACAGACACAGGGGAGGATGATGAGGGAGGGGGTAAAGAGATACAGGGGAGGGTGATGAAGGGGGGAAAGAGACACAGGGGAGGATGATGAGGGAGGGGGGAAGAGACACAGGGGAAGATGATGATTGAGGGGGAAAAGAGACACAGGGGAGGAGGATGAGGAAGGGGGGAAAGAGACACAGGAGAGGATGATGAGGGAGGTGGGACGATGATGAGGGCGGGGGGATGAGACACAGGGGAGGGTGATGAGGAAGGGGGGAAAGAGACACAGGGGAGGATGATGAGGGAGGGGGTAAAGAGATACAGGGGAGGATGAAGATGGAGGGGGATGTTAGGTTATTTATGCCCTTTATGGAATAAAACCAGACTCTGCATCAACTATATAATTTTCCGTGGGAGTTTTGACATGGATCCCCCTCCGGCATGCCACAGTCCAGGTGTTAGTCCCCTTAAAACAACTTTTCCATCACTATTGTGGCCAGAAAGAGTTCCCTGTGGGTTTTAAAATCCGCCTGCCCATTGAAGTCTATGGCGGTTTGCCGGGTTCGCCGGTTCGCGAACATTTGCCGCGGTTCGCGTTTGCGGACCGAAAATTTTATGTTCGCGACATCACTAATTGTAATACCATTTACAGGTTTCTGCCTGTTACTCTTTGGCACTCAGCTCTGCCTCTTTTGTATTAGGCGTGGAACAGCTATAGCTATCTTCCTGCTGTCTGCTCTGGTGTCTGACTGGAGCAAATCTGAGGCTTAATCAACAACAGCCAAACACAGGAGCACACAGCAGAAATTTGTGTCTTCGATCAAGAAATATATATTACATAGTGTCCATGGGACTCCATAAGGACCTCTATGCTAGAAGTTATGGTGCCATGGGAGTCCATAGGGACTTCCATGGTTATACGTAGAAGTCCTTATATGGTAAAAATGCCCTTAACCCAAACCATAAAGAGTGAGGAGAGAAGGTTTTGACAGCCCCAAGGTTTTGCGGGATCCTGTGAGATATCCAAGCTGATAGGGGGTATTTGGTTTGTGTAATGTGATCACATTTGTTAGATATAGTATTAATAGGAAGTGCTGATGGCGATGCGTGACCATGTTATCATTTCGCTGGGTAAATTGTTTGTTATACATCATTATTGATGAATTGCTGACGATTGCTGGTTTGCCAACCTATATGGTGCCTACACCTACTGGACAGAGCTTCACATGCCTCACCCTTTTAACATGCATGTACTAATCTGATGCGTAAAGGGGTGCATACATGGTATGTACACTGTGCTAAATCTAGCTTTACTGTGACTCTTCGCAGACCAATTTATAATACTAGCCATTTAGTAAATCTCATGGAGACCTGAATAAACTTAAGTGCGTGATGAGCCTTGGTAGATTATGGCTCATTTTGATTAATCTTAGTAAATTCCACCCTATTGTACTGGTAAAAGAGTGGCAAAGCTCCTCATTATATCACTTACTAAACTCCTCCTCCCCTAGTCATCCACCAATCATGTTAACTTATTATATTCCCTGTTCCTAACCAGGTCAAACCCCACTCTCTTCTACTGCGTTCAGCATGGCCTACCTTTACAATATGCTTCATGGACAACAGAGAACTGTTGTGGGTCAATTTTCTAATGGAACCTCCCATTTCACATACATTGCTATATTTGCAATAACGAAAGTGATTATTGCTCAATACATGGTAATTTTTAAAAAATGGAAACGTTTTTCCAGCATAATTTTCTCTTTGATTATGTACAGCATATGGGGTGGGAATGGGGTCTCTCACATAAAAAAAAAAAAATAGATTTATATTTATTTGAAGACAGCACTGGGTCCTGCCTGAGCAGGATCCAGAAGCATTGTACTGCCTGCACCAGCTGTAGTTCTGCCCTGGCACATGCACTGTATCTTATGTTTTACTACAAATTATTAAGCATTATAGTAACATAAAGCTAAAGTAATATGAAAACATGTGAAGCTGTGAATGTCTCATGATGCTTGATTTTCCATTTCACTTTTCCAAAGCAAATAAGCAGCATGGTCCTTTCAAAGCCTCATAAGATCTTTGTAAATTTCATAGTCAAAATGATAAAGCAACACACGTTTATGCAACATGATGAAGTTGACATTTCAAAGTCTAAGTGAACTTGGCAGAAATTACACCTTGGGCTGATGTCTGCTAGGATAACTAATAGATCTACCCATGTTATACTTGTGAAAGCGAGATCTGTTCAGGATAAATTTTACAAAACTCAGAGCTCCCAATGGAAGGGAGATAAAATACCAAGCCAATTCAAATTTAAAATAATTACAAACAAATGTCAGCTTCCCCAGAGCAATGTTAGAACCATAATTTAATTTTCTGCCTCTTGATCTAAAATATGGTCTATATTACAGGTATTGCTACAAAGTATTACGTTATATGTAGATATATAGGTATGTGGGTATGTGTTTGTTTATTTATCAAAGTGAACTAAGAAGGTACGCAAAAACTGAAACAGGATTTTTACCATGTTTACCAAAGTAAAAATATATCCCCAATTCTGCAGCTTTAAAATTAACTCTGTATCTTTTAAATTATTTCTACAGTTGTTATAAGGCACAGTCGTAAGTTTTTTGTCTGTACTGTAGTATGATATTCAGTGTGATAGGCAACTCCATTAATGTGCATGGGAAAGAGATAAACTTGTTTATTTAAACCATTACGTATTATGTAAAACACATACAGCCCTATTAAATTCCTCCTACTGAATAATTTGTAGCCCGTAAAGGAGCCCGCTATACTTACGGCTATTAAGTTGGCCTTTTTCAGCTACCCGCAAACAATCAGGTTACAGGCGAAAAAACCCTGCGGGATGTCAAAATCTGAACTCCATCCCAGCTAAGCCTTTGATATGTCAAGCCCGTAATTGTTACGATCGCAAATGGCTATTAAATTGCTATGAATCTACTAGGACAAACTGGCGTTCAAACCCGTAAATGGCAAATGGAGCCAAAAAGCCTACGGGTACTAGAGAGGACCCGCAAGTGGGTTAAAGTCCTGTCCGTAGCACTGTAAATGCAAATATAAACACACTACTGTATTTCAAATTAAAGGGAAAGTGATGTTAGGTATTACAATTAATAGCACAACTTTCTCAAGCTCGCAAATATGCAATATAAAATAGTTTATTTTATGTTTAATGTCCCTGTTATATCGATCCCGGCAATCAATGTGTTAATACATGTAATAGAACTTGCATGGACTAGAATATCAAATTTATTGATTTATTAATATTGCATTATTTCTGGAATGCGGATCGTAACTCTTACTTCAAACCCGTAAGGGATTAAAATCTAACCAAAATTTTTCGGTGACTTAATGATGACAATCTCTTTTACCATTTATTCTGGCTAAACTCATAACCACGGGTTTGACTAATTGATCATGTTCACATCTGTAAATGCAATGTATGCAAGAATGGTTTACTGATTTAGATGTCGGCCACGTCTGTTGCGGGCTTGGCTGAATTTATCGCTCTGTAACTCCACCGCAGGCTTTGCGGGTGTACCAGGGCCACTGCGGGCTTGGAATTTAATGTGGCTAATAGTGTATGGAAAGTAGTACAGAAAGCAGTTAACAAGTTAATTTCTGTGTATCTTATTTTAGCATCTACCATATGAATTGCAATCAGGCCAATGATGGTAATGGAATCAGCATGTGGATTAATTCAGTGTAATTTCAGGTTGCTTCATGATGTTCACCTTCTCCTTTCCTAGATACATTAAAAATACGGTTAATATAAACAGTTTGCATGGTATGTTTTTATAAAACCATCTTAACACCATACGAATAATGGAAGGAGCTTTATCAAAGTGTAGAACTCTACTGAGTCCTCTCTGTATTTTTTCAGGTGAAAAAGATACATAAACACATGCTGAGTGCTCAATTTGTCAGATGGAAATAAAATGGCCAATTTACTATGATATGTGGGTCTAAATGATTAGTTACAGTATTTAATGCACAGAAAATAGCTCGGAGGTGTAATATTTGGGATTAGGTACAAGAGAAATTAACAATGCATGATTTGTTTAGTAAGACTTTTTTTTCTTTGTGGAATGTGAGAAATTCAGTGGGATGAACATGTGGTTAAACACTAAGCAGAATACCACATCTTCTAGATCAAACCTATACAAATAATAAAAATAAATAAAAATAAATGACTTGCTACCCAGCACATTGTGCATTAACATGTATTTACCTGGCAAACCCCTGTGATGCTAAGTTAGGGCTCTATTCCATGGCTCCCATAAGAAAAAGGCTGAATAAAATTAATAAATGTAAATTTAATGGCAGAGAAATGCCATCCAAGAGCTTGAAATGTCCCTAAAATCCTAAGCCCTAAATCCCTGTTCCATAACTATTTTACAAATTGCTATTACATTGCTTCTATAATGCTGCCCACTATTTTGAAAATCTTCTGTATAACTTCAACCCCCTGTAAAAGCATAAAAATGGATAAGAGAAGATTAAATGCCTGAAATGTGTCGATCGTTTTCAGCCAATCAGAATTGGGTATTTGAATTGTCCCTGTCCCATTTCTAATTGGTTAGTCTTTAACCAATTACAGGGCTCTATTTTCCCTTATTCTTATAGGTTGAAAGGTCGATCAATCAGAATAAAGTTCCATTTTAGTGTTACCCTTCTCTTATTAGCTATAGAAACAGATAATCAGAGAAGAGAATATTATCTAAAATGATCTTCTCTGATTGACTGTTCCTATATAAAGAAACCACATTCTAATAGGTTAACACTTCAACCTATCAGGATAGGGGAAATAGAACTCTGTGATTGGTTAATGTCCAGCCAATCGAAATACCTGTATTTTTGTCAGAAATGGCACAGGAGCAATTCAAATTCTGATTGGATGCATTATGATTGACACATATTTGGGCCAATCAGAAGCCATAAAAATGATATAAAATGCCATGTCGTGGTTAGAGAGCTGTTAATCAGAGGGTGAAGCACCTCAGAGGAGGAGCTCATTTAGTTTAGTGTATTTTTTTAGAGTGGTCACTTTTTAAGTGGAGGCCCTTTCAATGGGCCAAAGATGAGGATCGAGTGTTGAAGATTGAGCATAAGGGTGTGAAAATTATTTTTGTTGTTTTTTTGTAGTTTCCTTTTTATTTATAATAGTTTTTTACTTATATAATTGTTTTTTTAATGTAATGTATTTAATGCTGTTTACTAGGGGTTAGAGTTAGGGATTATGGTGGTCCTCCATTGAGGGATAGGGTCCATTGGGGTTCATAAGATACCACAGGGGGCCATAGGGACCCCCATGGTGGTGGTTAGGTTTAGGTACCATGGAGTTTATAAGGACCCCCATAGTAAAGTATACCATATATAGTACACCATAGGGTTCCGTAGGAACTCCTTAGCATAGGGGTTAAATGCAGGTACTCAGTGGGTTCTTATGGTACTGGGATTATTTGTAGATGCTGTGGGGGTACAAAGAGTGCTCCATTGTTATACTTTAGATTACGAAATGGGGCTATAGCAGCCCCTATGGTTATGGCTAAAGGGCCCATAAACCCCTCCATGGGGTTAATGGATCTCTAAACCCATAACACAACAGGTGGGCAGAAGAAGGCATTATAGCCCCACACGCATTGAGGGGAGAAAACCTGGGAAAACCCAGGCTCAGATGACTCCCATAAAATCAGAGAAAACCCCTACTCGTTGGTAGCTTTCATAAAATGTCATAAATTTCATGTGTCCTGGAATATTTCACTTGCATGTATGTCCGAGTTTGGATATAGAGGTTTGCACTGGTAGGGAAGCTAGTCTGCAAGTACACATAACAATCTCTGTGGGTTTTTCAAAACAGTCTTGCAACTATTACCATTTATCTATATTAACCCCTTCCCATGACAGGGAATGGGTACACAATAAATAATAAATATGGGTGATTTTTTTCACCTCTGCATATGAACCATTACATTACTTGTGTCTTCGACTATTCAGACTCACAAATACCTTCTACGTCAACTAGTACTTCATAATATCGGAGAAACAATGTCTGAAAATGGTGATGAGATGCCAGAATTCAATGGATAGTCTCCAAAAGTGGTAGAAACTTGAAACTTGTAATCTATTGCAGAAGAAGCTGCTCCTCCTAGAACATCAAAAGCTCTCTTGAATGCTTGGATAAAGGGCTTAAAATCTTCTAGTAAGTTGACTTTTGTTGCTAGAGAGGACACGCGGAGCCAAAGCATGAAGCCTCATTAAATTGGGGCTAGGTAAAACGTAGCCCGTAACTCGAAATTTACATGTTACGGCTATTAAATTATCCCTGTAACGTTGCTCGCAGCGGGCTTTGCGTGTTAACACGCAGGACGTCCGAGAATAGGCTACATGCTGAGCAATGTTGAACTTCGCGCACATAAATCCGACGAGTTAGTAACCGCTACTTGTTCAATTCAGCTATTAAAGTGCAACGCGGTCATTCGCGAGCAAGCATGTAACACGCAAATGGAGCCCAAACGCCAACGTGTGCTCGAGAGCACCCGCAGGGGGGTAAAGTACAATACGTAGCACTTGTAATGCAAATAACCACACTCTACTGTACATTTATTATAAGGGTAAGAGATGTTAGGTCTTAGAATTAATAGCACAACATTCTCAAGCTCCAAATTGGCCATGAAAAATACTTTATTTCATGATTACATTTTGTGTTATATTGATCCCATCAATCAATGTAATTTAACTAGCGACTTGGATGCAATAAAATTGTAAGGCAGGTAATGCTGTTTGCCACACAATGTAAGGCTTTTAGTCCTCTGAGTACCTTCAGCGCTCATTGCGAGCCTCGCGCTGAACATCTTCAGAGAAAGTGTCAGCAATGTGGCAAGTGTGCAGTGTAAATAGGCTGCGTGTGCGAGGGCAAACCATTTGTTTAGTTGTGTAATGCAGTATTTTAGTATGATAATGTTATTAGTTGCAAGTTAGTGTTGTAAAATGGAGGTGAGTGTGTATGTATGTCTTAAGCATTTTCCGTCCTTCCTAATAGTGTATTTTGTACCTCGTGCGTTCCTGGCTAAAAGTCGTATGTGCCTGGCTGTGTTTTGTGTGTTTAGGGTTCGAGTAGGCTCGTTTTTGTTTTTTTTGGCGGTCATTTTTGCTCTTGCTTAGACGATTTTCGAGTGGCAAAACTCTGTAAATTCGACTTAAATTTGCGTGCAACCACACTCTCAGACGTCCTGGCTGTCCTCCCGTGCTGTGTGTGATGTTTTTGGTATGTTTTTTTTTGTATTTGTCGTGTTTTTGGATGTGCGCAATTCGGCCGTTAAGCTTGTCTTTTTTGCGGGTCGTATTTTATTTTCTCTAAGTCGCGGTTTCCTTTTGTAAGTGTTACGGGCCGTAATGTTTTCAGGCGATTATTTCAAAGTGCTATGGGTCTTGCACTGTGAATTGTGTATTTGAGTTTTCTGTTGTTCTGTAGTCCCACGAGTCGTAGGTATGATGCTTAATGCGTGCGGGGTCATAGGGATGAGCGCCTATGGCGCTCGCCTCCACCAGCGAAATGAAAGCCTCATAGGGTCATAGGGTTGAGCGCCTACAGTTTTAACGTTGCGTTACCAACGGATTTTGGCAAGCCCGCGTTCCTGAGAACTATCTATGTAATAGCCATGTGAAACGGCCTAATTTGAAGCACGCAGCCCTGTGCTACAGGTTGAACTTACAAGGCTGGAATTTAATATGACTCATGGTCAGTAAATGTGTAAGGCGTGTCACGGGTTGGAGACAAAACCCAATTTCATATTGGTTCAAGAAGCATCCATAACCAAAATAATATAGAATTCTGAGATGCCAATGAGGATGCCTATGTTAGTTTGAACCAATACATAGGATTGCATGTTGCCAGTGTGTATATACAGTATGGTTAGCTGTTATTATTATGAATTTTCTTAGCTTATGTGCATATATACAATAAACCAGATTAACCACTTTATCTGTAATCCCGAGCGTGGCTTGGGGTTAATTTTCATTACCTAAAGCGGCAACCCCGAGCCACGCTTGGGCTCACACGTTTTCCTCCTCCGACGCCAAAATCCCTGCAAGCGTAGTGACACAGGGGGGTGGAGCAAGACGGTCTGGCCACGTCAGCACCCCAGAGTGTACCGCTTTAACACTAGGGTGGCACTGACACGGCCAGATCGCCATGGCGGTTAAAATGTCCTTGTTTGGAAGTTCTCATTAGCCTTTAACCTTTCTCTCTCTGAATATAATATATGTTGCTATACGTTTTGTGCATAAACAAACATAGTAGAAGCTTATGCAATATGCTATTACATTATACAAAACAAATAAAAATGTTGGCAATGTTTATCACTTGTTGAAGCAATAGTAATTCAATTAATGATTGTACGTAATGTATAATTATGCATAGCTTTTGAGAAGCAGGAAGCGAACATAGAAAATTCCAGGGTGTAGACTTACACATCTCCACCCTTTATTAAAATTTCTCATGCTCAATAAAGCCCAATAAAAAACATAATGAAGAAAGGTTATTGCATTGAATGAGTTGCTATTATGTTGGAACTTTGCCAAGAAACATTTTCAATCAAGATTAGTTTTTCCTAGATAAAAGTGTCATTTAGATGGACTTGTTGAAACACATTAAAAGGCTAGTGATTACAGCATGATGAAATATGCCAATGATATTACCTAATAATGAAATAGAATCCTGCTAACTTGAAGAATTGATAATGAAGCATTAAAGGAACACTGAAGAAAGAAGGCACTGTGTGTATGTAATAAACTAACATTAGCAGCAGTGTAATCCATGGACATAAAAAAAAATGGATACTTACATGGTCCAGCAGAAGCATCAACTATATAAATATTTACTTATGCAGTGTTTTGTTAAATAATTGTCCACATGTAGCTACTGTAAGTGATCATTTTTGTTGTTGGGAAGAACCAGTAAGAGCAGAGCCAGATTTGTACAATTTATTTTATTGAACTATTGGTGAATTACAAGCATACCTCTTTAGTAGATGATGAGCTTTACATATAGATCAGCAGACCAACCAATAGACAGAATTCTACACATACCTCAGTAAAGGTAAAGTTCTGGTTACATTTTTGTTTACTTATGTTTTAGATACGGGTCGTGGAATGGATTATTCAAATTTTAGTTCATTTCTATGGAAAAAAATGATTCTATATTCATTCGATTCAATATAAGTCCATTGGGAACAGATTATTGACGAATATTGAGGTTCCACTGTGTGCGCATCGGCCAGCTCTGTTTTTTTGTGGTCCCACTCTGATGATGTCACTTGTGCGCTGGTCTCCAGTCTATACAGCAAAGGCATTTTTTCTTTTCTTTGTGTGCACTGTGCAATAAGTTATGTACTCTGTGTATGCTGTGACACTATATTCTTGTTAGTATGTTATATCACATGATATCTTATGCCTCATATATAAGGTTTATACCTTGCATTTTTACATAATTTCGCAGGTTATGGGGTAAGTGGCAGAACCCCAAAGCCACTGACAGTATTAGGGTGTTTAGATGATGTTGATAGGATAATAGTGTAGTTAGACTTCCTAGCAGGTAGGGAGCAATCAGTGGGCTCCACCAGTTGCCACAGCAGTTTTTGTAGGGTCTTTAAGTGATAGACTCTTAGAAGTTCTTTGTGCACTAGTCATTTTATTGTCCTTGTACAGTCACCTTATTATTATCACCTTTAACTTTAATCAATACCATATTCATTTATATACTTGCACACAGCATTATATTTTTCAAACTGCTAAGATAAACTTGATAGTATTTCTTTGTGGTATATTATATTTCTCTGTGGTATATTACATTTCTTAATTGGTGCTATTGTTATACATTACAGATTTATTATGCACATGTTTATATGTATTTATATTCATATATGAGATTTATCTGTTTATGAGATATATGTGCATTATTATATTGTTATCAGTAGTGGGGCTTTATTTGTTTTCAGTGTGTCATGGTTTTTTATTACTTTCTGGTGTTACTTGCCATTTGTGGCTCAATCTCTTTGGGGTGTGCCCAATAGTTTCAATGATGTCTGTTCTCTTTTTGTTCTAATTTGTATTTTACACCTACTCTTTTGACTACTTAGGGGTTTCTGGTCCATATTATTATTACTTTATAAAGATTGGAACCCTATTTATATATACAGTGCCTTGCAAAAGTATTCACCCCCTTACATTTTTACCTATTTTGTTACATTACAGCCTTAAGTTCAACGTTTTGTTAATCTGAATTATATGTGATGGTTTAGAGCACAATAGTCTAAGTTGGTGAAGTGAAATGAGAAAAATATATACATAAAACTATTTTTTAGAAAATTGGCATGTGCGTATGTATTCACCCTCTTTGATGTGAAGCCCATAAATAGCTCTGGTGCAACCAATTACCTTCAAAAGTCACATAATTAGTGAAATGATGTCCACCTGGGTGCAATCTAAGTGTCACATGATCTGTCATTACAAATACACAACTTTTTTTGAAAGGCCCCAGAGGCTAAGAGACGTAAGCAAGAGGCACCACTAATCAAACACTGCCATGAAGACCAAGGAACTTTCCAAACAAGTAAGGGACAATGTTGTTGAGAAGTACAAGTCGGGGTTAGGTTATAAAAAAATATCCAAATTTTGATGATCCCCAGGAGCACCATCAAATCTATCATAACCAAATGGAATGAACATGGCACAACAGCAAACCTGCCAAGAGACGGCCGCCCACCAAAACTCACGGACCAGGCAAAGAGGGCATTAATCAGAGAGGCAGCACAGAAACCTAAGGTAACCCTGGAGGAGCTGCAGAGTTCCACAGCAGAAACTGGAGTATCTGTACATAGGACGACAATAAGCAGTACGCTACATAGAGTTGGGCTTTATGGCAGAGTGACCAGAAGAAAGCCATTACTTTCATCAAAAAACAAAAAGGCCCATTTTGAGTTTGCGAAAAGGCATGTGGGAGTCTCCCAAAATGTATGGAGGAAGGTGCTCTGGTATGATGAGACTAAAATTGAACTTTTCGGCCATCAAAGAAAATGCTATGTCTGGCGCAAACCCAACACATTACATCACCCAAAGAACACGAAGAAAACATGGTGGTGGCAGCATCATGCTGTGGGGATGTTTTTCAGCAGCCGGAACTGGGAAACTGGTCAGAGTTGAGGGAAAGATGGATGGTGTTAAATACAGGGATATTCTTGGGCAAAACCTGTACCACTTTGTGCGTGATTTGAGGCTAGGACGGAGGTTCACCTTCCAGCAGGACAATGACCCAAAACACACTGCTAAAGCAACACTTGAGTGGTTTAAGGGGAAACATGTAAATGTGTTGGAATGGCCTAGTCAAAGCCCAGACCTCAATCCAATAGAAATTCTGTGGTTAGACTTAAAGATTGCTGTTCACAAGTACAAAACCATCCAACTTGAAGGAGTTGGAGCAGTTTTGCAAGGAGGAATGGTCAAAAATCCCAGTGGTAAGATGTGGCAAGCTCATAGAGACTTATCCAAAGCGACTTGGAACTGTGATTGCCGCAAAAGGCATCTTTACAAAGTATTGACTTTAGGGGGGTGAATAAGTATGCACAATTACTTTTTTCTGTTATTTTGTCCTATTTGTTGATTGCTTCACAATAAAAAAAAAAAATCCATTCCGACCAGTACCCTTCTCTGGATCTCCCTAGCCCTCAGAGCAGGCTGCACATGAGTCAAGTAGCATAAGCTACCGATCCAGAGAGGGATCCACCTAATGTTTTCTGCTTCCATTGTAGTGTATTTCTAAAGTTCATGAGGGCATTTGCATTCCAGGAGAGCCATGATTCCACCACTTGCTGCATAAAATTCATACCAAGTATCGCTTTTTAGCTTTCCCGTAGTTACTGGTTTAGATGTGGCCAATAGAAAAAGATATCGTCATCATACCGTCACAGGAAAATGGAGAATGGATTTCAAACTCTTACTGGGTTCAATTACGATTTACGATTCGACCCACATTCCAGGAATATTTCAATATTAATAAAGCCATAAATATGATATTCTATTACATGCAAGTCACAGTATATGTATTAACACATTGATTATGGGATTGATATAACACGGTAATCACACATGAAATAAAGTATTCTTTTGCACCGATGTGCGAGCTTGAGAATGTTGTGCTATTAATTCTAAGACCTAACATCACTTTCCCCTTTAATAAAAGTACAGTGTGGTGATATTTGCATTTAAAGAGCTACGGATTGGACTTTACCCCCCTTGCGAGTCCTCTCTATCACTCTTGTCTTTTGGGCTCCATTTGCGTGTTATGGGGTTGAACGCAAGTGAAATTGTTGCAATTGAATAGCTTGATTGGAATTGTAGCGGGTACGGGCTTAAGAGAACAAAGGATTTGTGTCTGCAAAGTTTAACGTTCCACGTCCCATAGGCTTTTTTTGCTCCAAACCCGCAGATCGGCATCGGCCTGCTTTACTGGGCTAATTTAATAGTAGTAAGTCTTACTGTCTACATTACAAGATACGGTTTAACACGTAGGGGGAATAGGGCTGATAGTGGGTGGTATTAACTGTGATGAAACAAAGCTTTTAGGTGCTGTCAGTGTTTTTGGCCGGGTCTGTTAGCCATTCATAGAGATTTGCTGTTATGTGGCATCCTTCCATTTATTGCAGTTGCCTTCCCATCTGTTCTAAATATGGCATACTTGTTTAGGTGGCCACTGTATGCATTTTAAATCACTATTTGGCTGCAGTTACATATTTTCTTTCCAGATCTGCAGCAAGGATTATTGTATTAATAACACACATGCATCAAACAGAAATGTCTTCAGCAGCTAAATTATTATTGTTTTAGAAAATACAGTCCTTACCAAAACCTCCTTAAAATCCTCACACCTGTGATTTATAAACAAGGTCAACTACTGCGACTACCACTTCTAGGTGATGATGCTGAAGATTATGTCACCTATGTAGACAGCCTACATTACCAGCCTGACATTTTAATACTCAGGATCTCAGTCCCTAGTATTTTCAAGATAATCCCACAACTAGCCATATAGAAATTCAATCTACTATGGTGTGACTTTCTGGGTTTTATTTAATATAAGTTAACGTAAATGGACTGCAACAGAGTCTTTTTTCTAATTTGAATGTAAGTTAGTGTAATAAGAGTAAAATATAAAGCCCTTCCCCCCCTCAAATCTGAAATATTTGTACTTATTTATTGCATCTAGTGGTTATTACATTTCAATGTCTCTGCCATTTTCTCTCTCCTATCTGTTGCATTATTTATTATTGAGAGTAGGCTGTGATTACGTTTTTTTGTTTGGGTTTTACCGAGCACTGAACAACACAGATTTATGTCACAGTATAACTGCATATGTTGTTCAGTCTTTCAGTCGGGTCAGACCTTGTGGACTTTAGCAGGCCAGTTCTGTCAGTCAGCAGCTGCTTCTCTGAGCATGTTGAGTAACTCTTCAAAAGAGTACATTTTAAAGATATAACCACAATGACCCTTATAATTTAAAAAATCCTATCACATATGTAGTGGTGAGCAGGTGGGTTGTTGCTAACGCTGCGGGCTCCTTGCCAGCAACTGCGGACCTCGCAAAATTTACGCACTTACGACAAACAAATACGAGATGCGTTACGACCCATTACGACCTCACAAAAATACGACCTAACCCCCCCGAAACTCGCGCACATGAAAACATTAAAAACACTATAAACGTACGAGATCCGAAAACAAGGAAGCAACCCGCGCGACCCGAAAAACATTACAAACACAAGAAACACACACAAGAAAGCACCTCTGCAAGTGAAGTTACACCTCAATTTAAGTCAAAATTACAAAGTTTAGACACCCGAAAATCCCCTAAGCGAGAGAAAAAATGTCCGCTGAACAAAACAAAAACGAGGCTAAAGCACCCTAAAGACGCAAAACACCACCAAACACCTACGGATTTTGCAAAAAAGTCGGATGACATCTGAAAACAAGAACGCAAAATCAGCCACAGCCGCGTACCACACATTAGGCGCCATTTTAGAACACTAACTTATACAATCCGGAAGTACACAGCTACCCTAATGGACTTGCCTCGCGCACGCACACTATTACACTACACACTGCACACATTCATGACGCTTACACAGCAGCTCCACAACATGAAAACAGATTGCCAGCTCTTCAACACAATGCTTCCTGCATATATTACTTTACAATAGGTAAAGTATATTAATGTCTTATTTTATTAATTATTCATTGGCATAGAAAAAAACACAACGTTGCTCTTAGCACACCACTAACCAAGAGCCTCGAAATGAGCACCAAAGGTGAGTGCCTTACAATCGTATTGCCGTCATTTTTTGACTGGCAAGTCGACAGTTTTAAAATATTGTTGATGTAAAATATTTGTTGACTCTGTTTTGAGAACTGTAAACACGATGAACACATTCAGGCTAATAATGTGGTATTTTAATATTCCCGAGAGTATGGGATATTAATTGTGAATTAGAAACCATTTTTTTTCACCATACACAATCTGTTAAATAGAACCAAAGAAAATCTCAGTCATGTAAGTGATCTAAAAAATACCCGATTTTTCAATCACCAGGCTCTCACATATTATACATAGAACCACCATTCAATTATTTACTTCTATGTGAAACTCCGCCATTAGTTTGTTACTAAAGTAAATTCAAAAGGCTTATATGTGTAATGTGATATATGCGGTAGCTTTACTCAATCTGATAGTGTTGCAGATGGCCCTATTGTCCAGAATGTAACTTTGAAGTTTTGTACTGCTTGTAGCAAATGCCACTGTTTATATAAATGAGGGAACTAGACAACTGTTCTTTGTCCGTTTGTATGGGTATAGAATGCAGCTTTCTGTATGCTCATCGTATACCTATTGTCAAGTATTTGTTAATAGTAATTGAGCTTTAGGTATAGGTTCACTGTAGACTGCGATTCTATCAGGAGACTCAAAGCTGCTTTATACTCAGCTCTAATCATGGAGACTTTGATTCTGCTGCCTTTGTCATAGAATCCTAAGCAACCTCCAATGAATAAAAGCATACATGGTACATTTAAACTAGTGCATATGAGCCAAAAATATTTTTAAATCACCCATATTTCTCTTATACGCTCTTGAGTCAGAATTGATTGGATATTTTTTTTCTTCACAGTTTTTGTTTGCATGAAATATAAGTGCTGCAAAGGTATAAAAGTGTTCTTTTAAGTCCTGTACAAATTGATTTTGCAACAACATCAGAACCTCCCTCTGCCTTATTCTGATTAAGGTTTGTCCGAGCACTGAATCAGAAAATATGGGGAAAAATATTATATTACATATTTACAAAAAGAACGTTTTATTATACCACATGGTAGACAGCTGCGCACATATATTATAAAAACAAAATGAAAAACACTTAAAAGGAAACACATCCCTTTCATAAATAAATGGTAAATTATTTGAAACTGTAATTTTTGATATCTGAATATATCATATGCACATTTAATGGTCAGACACTTCTAACTTTTTTTTTTAAATCCACTTTTCCTTTTGTAATAAAATTTAGATTAAAGAGTCCTTTTATAGTGATATTATATATAGCCTCAAGTTGGTTTGAATGTAATCCACCCTGAGCTGGTTCACTATAAGGCACTCAAATAGTTAGTGAATGGGGCTGATATGACTCAAGACGTAGGAAAGGGTCCCTTAGGGAAAAATATAGAGGTTCTTGATGATCAACATACAAATTAGCCCAGCACTAAGTTAACAATCCATCAGTATATGTCTCATAAGGATAATAGAGGTAATAGCAAATTTTTATCCCTATATAGACTAAGCTCGTTGGCACTGTAAACTTTGTGCCTCATAACAGATGTCTCCGGGATAAGCTTCTATTTCCAGTGATGTATTGGATAAAAAATCTAGTCTTTAGGGCTTCTCAGCAGCAAGAAACTAAGCTACTGGATTCCCTTCCTAAACTGTCTTAGCCTCCTCGCGACGTGTGACGTCACACGTTGCGTCTAACGCCCTGACTTACGTTTTTATGCTCCTGTGTCTTTTTCAAAGAGGGAAGGCGACGTAGGGTACTGCTGTCTAATTTATAGTGCAGTGGCAACGCTATGGTAACCTGTATATAGGTATTATGCATTCAAGGCGTTTGTTTTATAACCACATTGCCTTAAAACACCTAGATTGGAGCACACAATGTTCAAAAATGGTAAATAAATACACGATTAGGCAACAAACAAAGGTAATGAAAATAGTGCACATAAGGGGTATATAATCGTATACAGTTGTATTAACCAAGATCTTAATAAGCATGTAGCTTTCATACATATAAGCTATATGTACATATGTATCTCATAAAAAATATCTACATTTATGTCTGGGTCACATAATCAATAACATCTTCCTATATATAGGGAGCTTACCCACTTTATGTGTAAAATAGAGAATGATGAATGAATTTATCTATAGAATTGTGCCATGATTAAGAGAATTCCACTCATATATATTAGTAGTGTGCAAACAAACATGACAATAAATCTGAGATGTGACAGTGATTAAAATAAAAAACAAAGTGAATAATGCTTTGGATATATGGGGTGAAATAAAGTAAGTAACTTCATATAACCTCTAATCAATTAAATACATTAGTACATTTTTAATAAAAATGTATAAATTCACTGAGTTGTGAAGCTCTATGGAAAAAACAGATAATCCCTTTAGTGACTGAACCTTATACAATTAAAAAAATGTATTCCATGGCTCCCATAATCAAAAAAAAAATTAGTGAAGTTCACTTATAACTCACTACAGAGCTATCACACCATAAACGTAAATCAAACCCCAGAAAAATCCCATGTCTTTCATATCTTAATCCCAGAGTGGTTGTACCATAACTATTTTCAAAACCTTACACATCACTCCTGCAATGATATCCAAGCTCATTGAGGTTTATCAATCCTATAGTCCCAACATTTTTCAAAAAGCTCCCAGGTACCCCACGTAAAGGCAGAAAAATGCTTCCTAGTAGCCTGGATTGGTAAAATCCAACACTATGGAGGAGTTATTGTATTTGTATCCCAAAATTATCCTTTATTTATAACGCGCCAACATATTCCGCAGCGCAATACTCTCTTGGATCCTCCCTCAATACCTGCATTCTCCTGTGAGTCTGGGTATTCTCTCAGACCCCTCTCAATACCTCAGGGGCCCCCTTCTCTCCAACCCTGTGCTGTGGGAAGGGGGTCCACTAATCCTGTGGGGATCCAAATGACCCCTATGGGGCCTCTAATCATTACCATGGGATCCCTATGGACCGCCCTGATTATCTAAAGTATAATCAGGGTGTACTTGTGGACCCCTGTGGCACCTAATATTAACCTTGAATACGGACCAGTTTTTTTTTTTGCTTCTGTTTGTAGTTTGTAGTCTTGTTTTCTGTGCACTTAATATGAAATAGCCATGACTGTTTCTTTGCAGCTATTGGGAACCTTTATGTATTTAACAATAAAACACCCTGAGATCTCCAGTTCCTCATCAGATAGATGGTTGCCCAAAGCAATAATTATTTTTCGTGTATATTTACATTGCTTGTAATTGTTTTGTTAAGTTAATGAGACACTTTTGCTCTTGGCATAAACATCTGACATAGATGAACCCATGTACTAAGGCAAACAAAAGTTATTTAAAAATGTTGTAAACTCAAGCTAAAATAAGATCGAGATGTGTGAGCCCACAGGTCTCATCACACACATATCACAGGATACCACAGGATATTTCCCCTCTGGATAAGAACTAGAAACATGGGAGACTCACTAGAAAGGAGAATTGTCACTGGGTATCAGTGCATGGAGCCATCATTTTGTTTCTTTCTTTGTAGAATATCTTTTATGTTAGCCTACAACACACTTAAATAATGCCTTTGTTTCTTTTAGTGCTTTGAGCCACTGTACAATATATATATACTAGCGGCTTGCCCGTCAAAAAATTACGGCAATGAGATGTGTATGTTTAGAAAGTTGTTTAATTATTAATATACGTATTTGACATTTCAGGAACTGTTTCTAAATCCTTTGTTTGCTTATTATCTTTTTTTGGTGTATCTTTAATTTTTGCAGCTGATAGTCTTTTGCTTGCAATTCTTTTGCGTTCTTTTTCTCGTTGAATTTTGTTCTCCTCTGGTGTCTGCTGGTTGGCCCATCTCCGTTGTCGTTCTCTAGCTTGCCGTCTTATCTTTTCTTGTTTGCTCTCGTTAGTAGCCATATCAATCTGTAAAAGAAAATAATGTATAATTAGTTTAGTTTGAGATGTTAAGTTTGTTTTTTACATTTTTTATTCTCAACAGTTTGTTTATATGTGCTTGTAGTTCATTGTAGCGGTAGTTTCTTTGTATTGTTAAATAACTGTTTTTCTTATTTTGGATATGATCGCAATGGTTTTAGCATTATCCTGTTTTGTGTCTACCACTTTTGCTATGCTAATTTAGGCTTCTTTGTAAGCCTTATAGCTTCTTAAACAGTAAAGACGAATATTAATTTACTTTGGTATGTGTTTGTGTGATTTTTGGTATAATCCTATTTTGTGTCTACCATATGTTGCATACTTTATTTGCTTAATAAGTCTTTTTTATGAAGGTTGAATGTTTTTGTACAGTGAAATTGAATTTTTTTGCTATTTTGGATATGATGGCAATGTTTTTAACATTATCCTGTTTTGTGTCCACCACTTTTGGTATTCTTATTTAGGCTTCTTTGTAAGGCTTATAGGTTCTTAAACAGTAAAGAAGAATATTATTTAACTTTTCTATGTGTTTGTGTGATTTTTGGTACAATCCTGTTTTGTGTCCACCATATGTTGCATACTTTATTTGCTTAATTAGTCTTTTTTATGAAGGTTAAATGTTTTTCTACAGTGAAAATGAATGTTTTTACTATTTTGCATCTGATGGCAATGTTTTTAGCATTATCTTATTTTGTGTCCACCACTTTTGGTATGCTTATTTAGGCTTCTTTGTAAGGCTTATAGATTCTTAAACATTAAAGAAGAATATTAATTTAGTTTGCTGTGTGTTTGTGTGATTTTTGGTACAATCCTGTTTTGTGTCTACCACTTTTGGTATGCTTATTTGGGCTTCTTTGTAAGGCTTATAGGTTCTTAAACATTAAAGAACAATATTAATTTAGTTTGCTATTTGTTTGTGTGATTTTTTGTACAATCCTATTTTGTGTCTACCATATGTTGCATACTTGATTTGCTTAATTCGTGTTTTTTATGAAGCTTTAATGTTTTTCTACAGTGCAAATGAATGTTTTTTCTATTTTGGATATTATGGCAATGTTTTTATCATTATCCTATTTTGTGTTGGCGGGCATTAAACATATATAGTTCCTTTATTTGTACTTATTATACTTTACCTTGATACTTTACCCTCCTGTCAATCTTAATCCGCCGGTCTTGTAGTGTCTGTTTGAAAAAGAAAGTGAAATGGTTAATTGTATATTTCTTCTTTTTGATTTAGCAAAGCATGGTCTTTTTCAGCATGTAATGTATTTTTCTATCTTACCTCTTCTTCTTTGTTGGTGTTCTTTAAAAGGGATTGTGGTTCACAATGCACGGTGCAAATTCTTCAGTGACGCTGTTGATGCAGAGTCTGTTTGAATATAAAAAAAAAGGAGAAAGATTGAGCTTTAGGTGATATATTGAATTACAATAAATTAATGTCATTTAAATATACTTCTTTAATTAGTTTCAATTAACATTAATTTGTTTTCGGGCCTACACACATAAATGTGCGTGTGACATGTCACTACTGTATACATGATACACATATATGTGCGTGTAACATATCGCTCTACATGAATCATATTTTAATAGTTAAATGAACATTCTTTTTTTTTCAGGCCTACACACATAAATGTGCGTGTGACACGTCACTACTGTATACATGATACACATATATGTGCGTGTAACATATCGCTCTACATGAATCATATTTTAATAGTAATTTTTTTTTAATGTCATTTAAATATAGTTGTTTAATTAGTTTGGGTTTTGATTAGTTTGTTGTAGGGGCTATAGACATAAATGTGCGTGTCACATGTCACTATACATGAATGACATTTTCATACTTAAAGTTTTTTATTTTTGTGTCCTGTCTTGATAATAAAATGTAATATATTATAGCTTACCTCTCAGTTGTAATTTACACAATGTAAAGTAGGAAATTAGGAAACAATTCTCTTCTCAAATAACAGCAGCAGTTAACTATCCAGTCACTGGATAGTTATCCAGTCACTGGTACGTTCCGCATAGTATGTGTTTCAGTCTTGCGAGTCACTGTAGTATAGTTACGTCTGAAGCCTCGTTTTCGTTTTGTTCGGCGGACATTTTTTCTCTCGCTTAGGTGATTTTTGGCAGTTTAAACTCGTTTTTTTGGACTTAAATGGACGTGTAAATTAACTTTTCGAGGTGCCGAAAGCCCCCCCTTGCTGTAAGTAAGCTTTTTATGTGTTCGTTGTGTTTATTTGTTGTGTTTCGCGTTGTTTTCGGCCAATTTCGCGTGTTGGGAATGGCTCGTTTCGCGGCCATATTTTTTTGCGATGCGGCTGTATTTTTTTTGCAAGGGACGCAGTTGGCTTTTACGTATACGATGCAGTTGTTTTTTTTCTAAGTCGTGTGAGGCGCCTTTGAGTTTTTTTTTTTTAAGTCTTGCGTGTGTGTGTGTGTTGCCGACGTTGGACCTTCCACCACCGCAAATGCAGCCCCTCGCTTCGCTAGGGTCCACATTTGCGGACAAACACAACCGAGGTGGGATACTCCACCACCGCAAATGCGGCCCCTCGCTTCTCGAGGATCTGCATTTGCGGGGACGTTGGGATGCTCCACCACTGCAAAGGCGGCCCCTCGCTTTGCGAGGGTCCGCATTTGCGGAAACACAGCCGACGTTGGAGCCTCCACTTCCGCAAATGCGGCCCTTTGCTTCACGAGGATCCGCATTTGCGGGGACATTGGGATGCTCCACCACCGCAAATGCGGCCTCTCGCTTCGCGAGGGACGTGTGAGCAACGGCTCGTATGCTCACAACTATATATGTGATATATATATATATATATATATATATATATATATAAATACTTTGAGCCTAACTGAGAGCAGAGAAAATATAGTTAAGCTAGTCACTCTCTCACACACAACGTTAGTGGAAAGTTGTGTGTGTTAGAGGGACTTTGGTCCTTTCCCTCTTCCCACAATCAAAAGATTGGCAGCAGCAGTGCCGCCACCAAGCACTAGATGGTGCTGCCGATTTTCGAAAACTGCTGCACGTTGCATATAAGGCGCGCCGACAGAAGAGGCCTTGAGCTATGAGAGGCACTCCCAAGGACGGCGCCGAACATAGTGATGGCCTTGCTGTCGATTCAGCGCCGTCGAGTTGCTCCACGTCAGAAGGGGGAATAATTATAGGCCATCCCTGAAACCTGACGGCGCCATCTAGCGGCTACTTGCTGGCACTGCAGCTGTCAGTGCTGGCAATTTCTTGTGCATACACAACGGGATAGATACAGGACTTTTTTTTTACAGATGATTGCTGTCAATTTCAGTTATATAACAAAGCCTCCCTGTTCCCTCTCCCCAGCTCTCAGGAAGTGATGTAACAAACACAAGATGGACTTTTAAAAGGACTCTGTCAGCTCAACCGGAAGTTGATTTCATTTTAAGGGGCGTCTTTTAATATACTAGGTGTTTTTCTCTACAGTCATTGATAATAATGGGAGAAGGGTCTAACTGTCAGATAATATTGCAGGTCTTATTTTGGCCACTACCGACACTGTAATACTAATTAGCATCTCAAACTAGCTAATAAATATGTGTGAGCCACTCATTTGCATATAAAAATTGCAACTACAACATGGAATTTCACAGGATCTTAGCTTAAATATACAACTTAGGGGAGTCTTTAAAAATTCTAAATTCTTCTAAAAACATTTTATGTCCATGGCTTACACAGTTGTAGATGTTGTTAGTTTGTAAAATAATTTGCAAATGTAAAGTTTGTTTTATTTATCACAAAATTCATTGGTCTTTATGAAAAACACACAGCTCTCCTGATAAATAGCTTTCAGCATATTATGTATATCCTTAAAATTGTATTTTATTAGCTACCTATTTTAGGCTTTCTAATTTTGTTTAAATCAATCATACATTTATAGATTACATCAAGCTAATAATACCTCCTATTTTAATGCTGACCAGACACACACACAGGTCTTTTCAAGTCATAGGTGAATTATAATAACAGTGATACATTTCTTTTTTTTTTTTTTTTTTTACGAATCAGCGCTTATCAGGGTATTGTTAGCCAGGGTTTACCTATATACATAATTAAACATACATTTGTTATTTTGTGTACATCTATGTGTACTATTCCTAAGGCCTTATTCAATTGCAAGCTCACACACATACGGCCTGTACAACGTAATCTGCGGGCTACAAACTTGCTACAATTACAGAGTGATTCAATTGAACATGCTTGCATCTTACAGGCCGAAAGACGAAACCATAAACCATGCAATCGTATGTAGCATTTCAGAGGGAGAACATGATCCATTAAGCAAAGCCGTAACCAGGGGTGTAGGAGCCAGAATAATTCTGGGGGAGATACATTTCAGTGTATACACAGGCTGTAAAATAGCTTATAAATACATACATACAAACATAGAAAAATCTGGGGGTGGATTTGTCCCCCCCCACCCCCCACTTCCTACACCTATGGCCGTAACTACCGATTTAGATACAGCCAATAGAAAATGAGACTGTCATCAATGCGTCAGTAAAACATGGAGGTTACATATGAATCAATTAGCGTTTAGAGTTCCGATATGCACTCAGACTTGCAATCCTGCAATGTACAAAATAATAAAAATGAATGAAGGAAATGTTCTAGTCCATGTGGGTGGCCTGATATATATTAACTAATTTATTGAAGAGATTGATATAACACCAAAATAAAACATACAAAAAATATTTTTTGATTGCAGATTTGCGAGGTTGAGACTGTTGTGCAATTAATTCTAATGTCTTTCATCGCGCTCCGCCATTTTTTAAAGTGCTATATTGATTTTGTTTTTGCATTTACAGCTCTATGAACCGGGGTTAAACCCCTTTGTGAGTCCTATCTGGTCCCCGTAAGATTTCCTTCTACATTTGACATTTACGGGTGTGAAAATATTTGGTGGCTTGAGGAATTGTAGCAATTGAATAGCGATTTGCGATTGTAATTCTTGCGGGCTTGAAAGATCAAAGGCTTATATGGGTTGTCAGTTACAAGTCTGACAACCGCAGGGATTTTCAGCCTGTAACTCGTAGATCATTTGCAAATTAGTTTACAGGCACCATTATGGGCTCCTGTTAACAACAATAGCTCAATTGAATTGAGGCCCTAGTATAACAAGTGGGAACGCAGAACATTAATTGTGGTATGGGGGGACATATCTTAACCTAGGGCAACATAAATGCTAAGTAAGTCTATGAACATTAGTTCTGTTTTCAGATTGTTTGATGAAACATTTTATAGAACCACTGTAGTTCTGGAAAAACATTACATACCGAAGTATATAACTAAAAGCATTAGCGAACCATGAGCCTCGTTCAATTGAGCTTTTGGACGATCCGGTAGACCGTAAGTGAGGTCGCAAGTTAATTTGCTATTCAGTTGGCGTCTTTTTGCAGGCTCCAAACGGCTTACAAGTTACTGCCTTGAAAAAATGGCAATGGTTAAACTCATAACTTACAGCTTCCCCAAAGCCTTTGATCTGTCAAGGCAGCAAGACTTCCGATTGAGAAAATCGCACATAGCAATTCAATTGCAAAAATAGCTCAACACTGCAGCCGCAATCCCGCTCGCAAAAGCCAAATGGCAGCCCAAAGCTTACGTGTTCCAAATAGGACCCGCAAAGGGTTTAGAGAGTAGCTTGTAACACTGCAAATGACAATATAAAGGCACCAATGCACTTTAAAATTTGTGGGGTAAGCAATGGAAGGCATTACAATTACTTGCACAATAACTCCTCAAATATAGCAAAACATTTAATTTTATTTTCTTCATAGGTTGTAATGGTCATGCATATGCCAATATGAAAAGCCATGCGGCAACATGCTGAAAGCTATTAAAGATACACTACCTTATTAAATTGCAAAACAAATACATTCAAATGGCAGACATATTAACCGTTTCACACTCACATAGAGTCTAATGGGGACCCTAAAAATACAAAGATCATCTCATATACATTTCACTCATCACATCTACATTGGGACAACAAATAGTGGCTAAATTACACCGCCACGTGCAATACATCAAGTACCAGGGGAACATTTCACGTATGGGTTATTCAGTACCTCAGTTGTGTCAGACTCTCTGTAACCCCATGGACTGCAGCACACTTTCTAATGTCTCTGTCTGTGCATTTCCACAAGGTTTGCATGCCAGATACTGGAGTGTGTTGCTAGTTCCTTCTCTAGTGGACTGTGATTTGTCTGACCTCTCTGCTGTGACCTTTGCACCTACAGTGGCCATACATGGTATAGCTCACAGCTTAATTCAGGTACACAAGCCCCTTCACCACCACTACTTAGCAATCCAGAAGGGGACCAGGGGAAAATGCACCACACTAATCTACTCTAACCCATCAGGAAGGGCCGCAAAAACACATGGAGGCTGTGCAGAGGCACATGGATCAACAGCCAACTCACCTCCATCAGGGGTAATCCCTGGTATACCCATCCTGGAAAGTCGCACGCCATTGCTGGTGGTCATGTGCCAAGATGCATACCCATTCCTTTTTGGTGACCTCCCATTATTTTTTGCTATTCATCAACTTACATTAGTGTGGTGTATGTTCCCCTGGTCTCCTTCTGGATTGCTAAGTGGTGGTGGTGAAGGGGCTTGTGTACTTTAATGAAGCTGTGAGCTATACCACTGTAGGTGGGCACGTCATAGCAGAGAGGTCAGACAAATCACAGTTCACAGTCCAGAAGGAACTGGCAACCCACTCCAGTATCCCCTGTCATATTGTTAGCAGGCCTTCAGGGGAATGTTGATACTCCACAGTATCACTAATTGGAGTTTGCATGTGTATTAACTATTTGTTTTGATTATATATGATATTAGCAAATTGCCTGTCAAAAATTACGGCAATAAAATTGTAATCCAGGCAATGCTGTTTGCCACACAATATGAGGCTTTTGCTTCTCTGAGCACCTTCGGCACTCATCGCAAGCCCCGCAACGAAAGCCTTCATCGCTCTTTGTGAACCTTTCCTGCCGCCTACTGTACTGGTCGCTCATTGCAGGGCTCATTAACTTGCAAGTTTTGTGCTTGGGAATGCCATGTGTCTCTTTCCAGCATCTCCCCCGCTCCCTTCCCTGTGTGTTTCTCCTCTATGTGTCTGCTGAATGCTTGAGTGGCGTGTGCTGACTGCCGTTTGTTTTATTTTCAAAGTCCTGCCTGCCTGGCGTTGTTCGTGTAAGTGTTAGTGTCTTTGCTGTTGTGTATTTTCTCAGTCCCGCATGCCTGGCTTTGCTCAGTCTCGTTTCTTATCCAATTTCAGATTATTTTAAGTTTTTCGTGCACCATTTTTTTTTCTCGCTTAGCCGATTTCCGAGTGACGAAACACGGCAAATAAGGCTCAAAATCGCTCGCAACCTCACTCCCAGGCTTTCGACTCTCCCCCTGTAAGTGTTTTTTAATTTATTTTTTATTATTTGTCTTGTTTTAAAAAAAATTTGATTTCCCCTTTTGCAGCTAACTTTGAATTTTTCCAAGGTCGGATTTTTTTGCCCCCGAGATTCTGAGGTCGGATTTTTTTATCTAAGTCCCGTGTTCCTCAACTGCATGCAGCCTAAGTAAGTCCCGTGTTCCTCAACTGCTTGCAGTGTCTTTGCAGTCGTGTATTTTCTAAGTCCCTCGTACCTGGTGTTGTTCGTGTAAGTGTTACTGTCTTTGCCGTTGTGTATTTTTTAAGTCCCGCGTGCCTGGTTTTGCTCAGCCTCGTTTTCATCCAGTTTCAGATTTTTTTAACTTTTTTCGTCAGTCATTTTTTTTCTCGCTTAGCTGATTTTCGAATGACAAAACACGGCAAATAAGGCTCAAAACCGCTTGCAACCTCACTCCCAGGCTTCCTGGCTCTTCCCCTGTGCTGTGTATGACTGTGTTTTAATTTATTTAATTCGTCTTTTTAGATTTCCGCGGTTCGGCCGTTAACTTCGTATTTTCCGGAGGTCGGAATTTTTTGCACCTGAGATTCCGAGGTGGGAATTTTCTAAGTCCCGCGTTCCTCAACTGCTTGCAGCCTCATTTCAGCCTAAGCGTCGCAGGCTTCAATGCCTCAACTGCTTGCCTCGCTGCGTGAGTGAGGTATGCAGGAGCGCCTTCGCCGTTCATTTCAGCCTAAGTCCTGCATGCTTGAATGCCTTAACTGCTCGCCTCGTTCGCGAAGCTCGCAGGGCAATGAGAGCCTTTGGCGCTCATTGCCTAAGTCCTACGAGCTCGGAAGGCTTCAATGCCTCCACGGCTCGCATCTCTTCGCGAGGCTCGTAAGCGTGACTACAAATCGCAGTTTGACAATTATAATATGTGATACTAGCGACTTGCCCGTCAAAAATGACAGCAATCAAATTTGATGCCTGGCAAAGCTGTTTGCCACACAGTGCGATGTTCTGCCCTCTCTGAGCACCTTCAGCGCTCATTGTGAGCCCAGCACTGAGCGCCTATTATTCAACTTAATTATTTTGATGCCACAAAATGTTAGATAACTTGTGTCACCATTATGATACCCATTTACATGTCTGGAATTCTGCTTTATTGATAACTGAATTTATGTGTTCTAGGACTCTCCGTCTGAGCTGGCGGCAGGTCTTACCCACATACTGGAGTCCACGTTCACATTGCATCAGATAAATCACTGCTATAACTTGACAATTAATAAAGTCCCGAATAACATATTCTCTTTTATTAGATGGGTAAATAAACTTCTTAGTATTAATCATAAACTTACAGACCTTGCAACCTTGACTAGGCCTGGACCCTGCCATCCCTTGAGAAAGCCATGTCTGATTTGTGACTGAATTTGAAGAGAAATAGCTGTGCACCAGTTTATCCTTCAACGTTTGTGCTCTTCTGTACGTGATAGGAGAATTAATTGGCAGCACTTCCCGTATGTCTTTGTCTATTAGTAAGATATGCCAATACTTTTTGAAGATTGAATACATTTAATTGTGTTGTGCGTTAAAAGTCCCAATCATCCTGATTGAATCCTCTGATGTTTCCTTTGATGTTAGATGAGTAGACAGAAGTTCTGATCTTGTTTTTAACTTAGCACGAGCATACACTTTTTTCAGGATATTGTGTGAATAGCCACGTTCCTTGAATCTAATATACAGTTCTCTAGCCTGGATTTAAAAATCCTCTCCACTGGAGCAATTCCTTACTTAACCTCAGATATTGTCCATAAGGAATACTATCAAATAGGTGTTTCAGATTATGGCTAGTACTCAGTAAAATACTAATTTTGGCCGTGTCTTTGTGGAAAGTCTTGGTAACAATCATATTATGTTGTGTCTTCATGATTGTCAAATCCAAGAAGTCCACTTTTGCAGAACTTGCCACAAAAGTAAATTTTAAACAATCTCATTTACATTAAGCTGATCAATACATTTCCTCAAAGCTTCTTCAGAACCATTCCAAATCAGGAATATATCATCTATGAATATTATCCAGATTCCTATTTGGTCTGTATAAAGGGAATTTTTATCATTGAACACTATCTTGTCCTCCCACCCACCGAGGAACAGGTTGGCATACATCGGGGCACAAGGAGTGCCCATCGCTGTTCCTCGGACTTGATGGTAAAATTCATTGTTGTACAAAAAGTAATTGCGTGTTAACACAAAAGACAACAATGATAATGTAAACTTGTTATGATTCTCGTGGTGAGTGCCACTTGTGCTAAAAAATAGTTCACAAGCTTTAAGTCCGGCGCTATGTGGGATTGATGTGTATAATGCCTCTACATCCAAACTGACAAGTATGGTCCCATGGTCTAGGTTGATATCTTCTAAACATTGTAAGACATGCTTTGTGTCTTGCACAAATGAGGGCAGCAATATTATAAATGGTCGCAAGATCTTATCCAAATATATGCTTGAGTTTTCAATAAGGCTGTTGTTGACTGTGACTATGGGTCTCCCAGGCGGACACTTTGGATTGTTATGTATTTTCAGGATTGTATAGAAGGTGGCAATTGTCGGATGCTTATTAGACAGGAAGCAAAATTCCTGGTGGGAAATTACGTCACATGCCAATCCTTCATCAAGAATCTCCTTCAATTCCATTTTGTATATATTAGTTGGGTCACACAACAATTTTTTATAATTGTTTGTGTCCGCCAAAAGTCTCAGGTTTCATGCAGTGTTAGTCAATAAAACTATATTCCCCCCTTTGTCAGAAGGTTTTATTATGACGTCTTCATGTTTCTGAAGATCCGCTAGAGCCTGGTTAGTATCATCACTCCAGTGGGAGAGCCCTGGCGATATGCTCAGTATTGGGACAAGGGGGATAGTGGGGTCAAATCCTGGCAGTGTGGCCTGAGGGCCCGATGGTGACCCCACCAGCCATATTACCTCCTCCTCCTCTCAACTAGGGCCCTCGGCTCCGCTTATCTCCTCCTCCCCCTGCGCCAGTTCCTGCCTGGCTGGGGCTTGTTACTCCACTTCCTGCTCCAATGGAGTGGATGCCCCCACCACTGGACCCAGGCCTCCTTGATGCTGAAAGAGAGAAAAGAAAGGTATCGGTCATTAGTATGATGAATAATATATTGTTTTGTGTCTATTCCTAACTATCTGACATCTAGGCTTCAACCTGGATGATACTCCCGTTTGCAACTCAGATTAGCTATCATATGCTAGATGTGATCTATTCTTTGGCCCTTGGTCTTGATCGTTCTTGGCTCCTAACACTATCTTGATTCCGGCTGCGGTCTGTAACTGCATAGGCTGCAGTGGGCGCACCAATACATGGACTATCTATTTGTTTATTACTGTTTACTGCCCAGGAATGACTGTAATTTGTCAGCTTCATGGATTTAATGACAACCCCATCTATCCCTTGTTAATTCCATGGAGCCGTCATGTCAGTGTCCTTGTTGGTCATCATGTACATGTGTAGTGTGTGTGGTGTACATGTGGTGGCATGTTGATGTATGTGATATTCACCTGACATGGAGGCTGGGTCCTGCTGGGCCCCCAGGCCTAAAGCTCCAGCGGCAGGGACCTGTCTCAGAAGGTCCCTGGCGACCCTCGCCCACTCATTATAGGTCACAGTCTGGTTCTTGTCCTTCTTAGTCATCATCCTCCTTATCTTGTATGGAGTGACCTAGCTCTATATGTCTCTAAGTGTGGTATTCAAATTATGTTTATTGCAATATTGCAATTATGTGTAATCTGTAAATATGTGTAATCAAGGATTCAGTGTAAACTAGTAAATGGTTTTAACTTCGTATTTTCCGGAGGTCGGAATTTTTTGCACCTGAGATTCCGAGGTGGGAATTTTCTAAGTCCCGCGTTCCTCAACTGCTTGCAGCCTCATTTCAGCCTAAGCGTCGCAGGCTTCAATGCCTCAACTGCTTGCCTCGCTGCGTGAGTGAGGTATGCAGGAGCGCCTTCGCCGTTCATTTCAGCCTAAGTCCTGCATGCTTGAATGCCTTAACTGCTCGCCTCGTTCGCGAAGCTCGCAGGGCAATGAGAGCCGTTTGGCACTCATTGCCTAAGTCCTACGAGCTCGGAAGGCTTCAATGCCTCCACGGCTCGCATCTCTTCGCGAGGCTCGTAAGCGTGACTACAAATCGCAGTTTGACAATTATAATATGTGATACTAGCGACTTGCCCGTCAAAAATGACAGCAATCAAATTTGATGCCTGGCAATGCTGTTTGCCACACAGTGCGATGTTCTGCCCTCTCTGAGCACCTTCAGCGCTCATTGTGAGCCCAGCACTGAGCGCCTATTATTCAACTTAATTATTTTGATGCCACAAAATGTTAGATAACTTGTGTCACCATTATGATACCCATTTACATGTCTGGAATTCTGCTTTATTGATAACTGAATTTATGTGTTCTAGGACTCTCCGTCTGAGCTGGCGGCAGGTCTTACCCACATACTGGAGTCCACGTTCACATTGCATCAGATAAATCACTGCTATAACTTGACAATTAATAAAGTCCCGAATAACATATTCTCTTTTATTAGATGGGTAAATAAACTTCTTAGTATTAATCATAAACTTACAGACCTTGCAACCTTGACTAGGCCTGGACCCTGCCATCCCTTGAGAAAGCCATGTCTGATTTGTGACTGAATTTGAAGAGAAATAGCTGTGCACCAGTTTATCCTTCAACGTTTGTGCTCTTCTGTACGTGATAGGAGAATTAATTGGCAGCACTTCCCTGCTGGGCCCCCAGGCCTAAAGCTCCAGCGGCAGGGACCTGTCTCAGAAGGTCCCTGGCGACCCTCGCCCACTCATTATAGGTCACAGTCTGGTTCTTGTCCTTCTTAGTCATCATCCTCCTTATCTTGTATGGAGTGACCTAGCTCTATATGTCTCTAAGTGTGGTATTCAAATTATGTTTATTGCAATATTGCAATTATGTGTAATCTGTAAATATGTGTAATCAAGGATTCAGTGTAAACTAGTAAATGGTATAATATAAATGAACAAAACCGCAAATTACGTTTCTCAAAACTCTCCGGGACCTGCGTGCTAGTTCCTCAGAAAATACAACACAGTCAACGCATGGGCGAGTGGAACACAAATTTATAATCTGCCTCTGTCAATCATCTGCGGCTATACCATTTTCTATTGGCTGAGAGGCTGTGTTGCACTACTTTATACCATGATTGGATCGTAATGGCCGATCGCATCTCGGCCAGCCCCTTAACAGTTTGCGGCCTCGAGAGGGATTTACGGGCCTGAGGCTTCGGCCCGTAACTCGCGCCCTTGCTCAATTGAATAGCATCGCTATCGGAGCCTGCAACACACCCACAGGCATACGGCCTACAGCGATTGAGTTGCGGGCTTGACATTGAATGGGGGCCTATGACCATAAAAGTGTGGTAGAATTCCATCTTGGGCTACTACTCTGACTAGTTTGACTAGAAGATACTCTTTTATGGAGTTGTATTGTCAAATGATAATGTAAAGTGACATTTTTTTCAGTAGAGGTCAATAGGAATCTTATTCCACTGCTCTCAGATTTCAACGATTAATTAAAGCAAAATGAAGTAGATTCATTAAAAACAAAGGCTGTGTTAATTTAAACTTTGTAAAACGCATTTTGCACATTAGCAAGTTCTTCATAAGAACATTCTAGAAATATAACACTTTTAGTGATGCTTTAGGATGCCACAATTTTTTGTGGTGTGGTAAAAAGAACCAAAAAAATTTAGACATTTTTTAGGACCATTAACTTAAACATATGAACATTTGACAGAAAATATATGAAAAGTGACAGAGTAACTAAAAAACTAAAGAAGTTAATAAAGATTGGCAATCAGCTAGTGATCTGTTTCTGATCTTGAGCACAAGGAAATGACCATCTTTTAATCCAATAGGGTTTACAGTAATTTTAATTTCCTTATTCAATGATATAGATCGTAGTTGTATTTTCCTACTTGCATAATGTAATGTGCTTATGTGCTTCAGACTAAAAAAAAAACTCTTACATTTCCTAGAGAAATGGACCAAAATCCATCTGTCATATACCAGTTTTAAAGTAAATGGTTTACCACGCCGATCGTGAAGAAGTGTCTTTCTCAATTTATATTTGTGTAATGTCAAAATTGTAGGATGTTCAAACCACAGGAATGGGGATACTGCAGTACTTCCATTTAATAAATGTTTATTTAAAAGGAATTTATCATTAAGTTACAGAAACAGGTTTCAGACTTGTCTCAAAATCCTGTTTTTCAAGCCAGGGGCAATAGCAGGAGATAGCCAAACATATATAATACAAATTGGTGCCAAAGTCATTACATGGACAAATGGCAAAGTAATTATGTAGCTACAGGAAGGGACAACATCATTCACAAGCCTTATATAAATATATAATAAACACAGTTCTGTTTCAAGTCAAAAGTGAAACATA
The DNA here is from genome assembly GCA_027410445.1 of Discoglossus pictus. Classification (NCBI taxonomy): domain Eukaryota; kingdom Metazoa; phylum Chordata; class Amphibia; order Anura; family Alytidae; genus Discoglossus; species Discoglossus pictus. The sequence goes on from CM050164.1 coordinate 137,946,627, forward strand.
GAAATGTTGATTTAATGATAGATATGGGCCAATAGGCCTATATAGTCAATCCATTTTATGTACAACAACATGGCTTAACAAAATTCACAAGATAGAAACCCTATTTCAGTTTCAGTACAACTAGATTCACTAAGCCTGAAAAGAACAGAAAAGAACAGTCAGTTGCAGCCCTTGGGATAGCTTAGTGCAGGGGCGGAGCTACCGCTGGACCCAGTGCCGTCTTTTGTTTATTTTTTTTATACTAATCACTTTTTACATTACTGCTATCCCCGCCACCCGTGGACCTATCCCTGGCACCAGTGGGACAGCCCCTGACAACCGTAAACTCCGCCTCCAGGCCTGGCACTCTATGGCCCCTTCCCCCATTACATGGGCTTCCTAGTGTCCTGGAGCCCCGAAGGAGGCTCTACCAGAATCAGGGGAAGTATAGGTCAGAGGGGTACCTCTACCAGAATCAGGGGAAGTATAGGTCAGAGGGGTAGACAGAAGTGAGTAGGGAGAGAGAAGAGGGAGGAAAGGAAGAGGAAAAGGTAAATGAACAGAAGAGAGTATACTATGTAATAAGAGAGTGACTATATAACTTGACCAAATTAACCATACCCCCCCCCCAGAAATCCATAAACACTGTATTTAATTGCTACTGCTAATTAAATACATTAATTCAAATCTAAAAAAAAAACACACAAAGACAAAGTAAATTTCAACAAAGCATTTTTTTTATACATTACATTAATTAGGTTGCCGCTTACAGTTAGATGCTTCAGATAGGAAATTCCATAAGCTTAAAGTTTGAAATGGTTTATGGATTAAAGAGTGAGGCATTTGTGGGCACATTTGCATGTTCCTGCTCAGCTTACCAGAATGCAGTGTAATAACTGTTTTTCTTGGAATTCTGAGCTAGAAGCAGTTTTTTTAACTTGTTTTAGACATTCAAATGTGAACACAGATGTACTATTTATTTACTATATATATATATATATATATATATATATATATATATAGAGAGAGAGAGAGAGAGAGAGAGAGAGAGAGAGAGAGAGAGAGAGAGAGAGAGAGGGAGAGAGAGAGAGAGAGAACTATATATTATAAATAAAGGGGGGAGGGGGTAGATTCATTTTTGCACCGGGGCTCTCCATCTACTAATTCCACCACTGGCTTGGTGATCCTATCCAGAAGGCATTATTACTCATCCAGATATTAAACAGTTAAAATAGTTTAAAAAATGTCTTCAATACAAAATGTTTAATTGTACATTCCAGCAGTCTTGTAGACAGATAGATAGATAGAAAGAAAGATAGATAGATAGATAGATAGATAGATGGATAGATAGATAGATAGATAGATAGATAGATAGATAGATAGATAGATAGATAGATAGATAGTAAATCATAGCTTGTAACTTAGCTCGCAAGACTTAAGGCTATTAAATTAGCCAAGGCCAAAAAAAGCCTATGGGATGTGGAACTTTGCAGTATCAAATCCTTTGTTCTTTTAAGCCTGTAACCGCTACGTTCCAATATAGCTATTAAATTGCATTAAAATCATTGTATCTCACAAATTCAGCCAAGAAGCCAGCGAGTGCTACAGAGGACTCGCAAGGGGGGGGGGGGGGGGGTGTAAAGTCCAACCCGCAAGCACTTTAACTGCAAATATACACACTACTGTAAATATAATAAAAGGCAAAGTGATTTTAGGTATTAGAATTAGTTATACAACATTCTCACAAGCTCGCAAATCGGCCCCGAAAAAAATACTTTATTTCATGTTCAGTTTTTGTTTTATATCGATCCCGGCAATCAATGTGTTAATACATATACTGTAACTCGCATGTATTAGAATATCATATTTACGGCTTTATCAATATTGCATTATATCTGGAATGTGGGTCTGGTCATAACTTGTAATTGAACCCCGTAAGACTTTGAAAATTCCACCTGCATTTTTCAGTGACGTAATGATGACGATCTCTGTTGCCATTGGCTCCATCCCAACTCGTGACTACGAGTTAGACTAATTGATCATGTTCATGGCCGCACATCGAACGAGCGAAAATAGTTTACGGGTTTGCCTCTCAAGCCCGTAACTTGTAGCATTCTAATGTAATAGCACAGTAAATCCACAACTCTTCAAGCTCGCAATCGTTGCAGATAGATGAATAGATGCCCTGGCCAGATTCATATATAGAAATATTAAACATAGATCAAGTTAATGTACCATTGTAATTTGGGAAAAACATCATGCCAACATTAGCAGCTTGGTAAGCCTTTTTTTAACAGTCCTGTAGAGCTCTCATTGCTAGCTAAAGCCTGGTGAGTGATTCTACTGGGAGTTGCACTTACACATCCAGTCTTTACACTAGAAAGAACTCATCTACAATACATCCGAAAACCATTGCAGGTAACTAATCCTTTTTGTATTCCTACAGTAAAGCAAATTTGAATATTACGTAAAAAAAAAAAATATATATATAATAATTTTACCTATTATGAAGTGCACTTATACAAAAAAGCATTGTATAAATATCACACTTCAGTGGAGCTTCAAGGTTCTAATGTTAATCATTCCCAGACTGAGCATTTCAGACTTCTTATGATCTGGATAAACTTTTAGCTCTCATCATTCCCTAGATACATATTAAAACTGTAATGATTTTCTTGGTGGAAGTATCTATTACAACTCTTAACTATTAGTAAAAACACACTTGTAGATTTTTTACTACTTATGGGAAATTTTAAAAGTTTATATGTCTGTACTAAATGTCAGACCAGTATCAGTTTTGGAACCTGTCATCTTACTAACAGACAACTGGAGACTTGTAAACTTGTCATGACGTCATACAGAGTATCAGAATATGGGCAAGAAAAGATCACCAAGTTCACCTAATGAAAAGTCTTTAAAACCGCAGACGAAACACAAGTGAAACGACTGCAATTCAATTACATTACTTTCTGGGCAATTGTAACTTGTGAAAAACTTCACAGGTTTGCGAAGGATATAACAAACTAACAACAATAGCAGCTATGTAATCGAAGATAATTTTTTTTTTATTGATTCTGCTTGTGTTTGGGGTTTTCATGTTGGGTAGCTTGTGGCACTGGAGTCTGAAAGGGGGTGTTATCCTGCTGAGAACTGCACCATTTAATCCTGCTGTTAAGTTTCACAGCTTAATGACAGCCTTTCAACAGAAGGGAATAGAGATCCAATCTGAAAAGAAAGGCTGTATTTATTTTAAATGTAACACTTCAACAATCCATTTTTTTGTTTGTGTCACTCAGTCATATCTGACTCTCCAGGATCTCATTGACCTCAACACACCATGCTGATCCACTTGATATTCATGGCAGAGATACTGGAGTGCATTGCCATTTCCTTATCCAGTGGGCCACAGCATAAAGCTCCTGGTATTCATGGGTAGTCTCCCATCCAAGTACTGACCATGCCCAAACCTTCATGGCTTCATTGTAGTTTGACCTCTTGGTTCCCTGACTTTGAATCAAACCCAGATCGCAGTGTTGACAGCACTGAATCTTAACCACTGGACCACCAGGGTAACCCCAATAATCCATTACCAGGATGTAAATCATTGATCTCTAATCCACCAAGCATCCTTGCTCCGCTCATATTTCTGGGGAAAATGTCTGCAGAAAACTGCTCAAAACAGCAAAGGAATCAGCTCTAAAGGGAATCACCAGCACTACCATCCACCATTATTGTTATGTTAAGTTATTGCTTGTATAGCTCATGAAACTTTCCCACAACTACACATAAACTGTATTTTATATTATTAATTTCAATGCTCACTCTTTATCAAACACTAAGGCCCTCATTCAATTGCAATTTGACAAATTGAATAGGGCTCTAAATAAGCACATAACATATATTTTTAAAGAAGTTTTTAGTTAGTAAAAATCTATCCAAAAGCAAAGTTTTTTACAAACTAAAAATATATTTAAACAAAAATATGCTATATGCTTATTTAGAGCCCTATTCAATTGGCCAAATCGCAATTGAATGAGGCCCTAAGAGCCTGATTCAATTGAGCAATTGTAAGTTACTGGAGCTCATAAGTGAAGCCGTAAGTTAATTTGCTATTCAATTGGTGTCTTTTTGTGGGCTCCAAAAGGTTTATCTGTAATGGCTTTGAAAACCTTACGGTTGATAAATCCGGAACTTACAGCCTCCCAGAGCCTTTGATATTTCCAGTTACAATTGCTAAAATCACAAATCGTAATTCAATTGCTACATCTCACCAAGGGCCTCATTCAAATGCGATTTGGCCAATTGAATAGGGCTCTATATAAGCACATAACATATTTTTTTACAGAAGTTTTCAGTTACTGAATACCTTGCTTTTGAATAGAAGTTCACTAACTAAAATCTTCTGTGAAAAAAATATGCTCTGCGCTTATATAGAGCCCTATTCAATTGGCCAAATCGCAATTGAATGAGGCCCCAAGCCCGCAAATGTTTTCACACCTGTAAATAGCAAATGTAGGAGAAAATCCTATCAATACTAGAGAGGACCCGCAAAGGGGTTTAATCCCTGTCCGTAGCACTGTAAATGCAAAAAATATCAATACTGCACTGTAAATGACGGGGAAAGCAATGAAAGATATTAAAATTAATTGCACAACAGTCTCAAGCTCGCAAATCGGCATAAAAAATTATATGTTTTTATGTGTAATTTCGGGATTAAATCGATCTCGGGTATCAATGAGTTAATACATATCAGGCCACCCATATGGACTAGAACAGTATTGGCATTCCTTTTTAAAATTAGGTATTTTGAGGGTTTGTGAGTCTGATCGCATATCGGATTCCTGAACCTAATTGATTGATATGTAACCTTAACCTTTAACTGCCGTAATGATGGCGGTCTCATTTTCTATTAGCTGTTTCAAAATGGGTTGTTATGGCCTTGCTTAATTGATCATGTTCCCTCCCTGAACTGCTACGCACGAGTTCATGGTTTACGACTTCGGCGTTCAGCCCGTAAATTGTGGGCTTGTTCAATTGAATAGCACCAGAGTCTGAGACGAACGGAAGCCCGCAGCATGCCAGCAGACATACGGCCAGTATCCCACGAATTGAATTGAATCGGGCTCTAAATATCTTATGGTGGATGGAAAGGTAGTTGAAAAACCCTCCACCATGCAGAGACATGAATTGTTGGTTGTGCGTTCAATTTAACATACCGTAACTTGATTTGATCCCACAAATTCTACTTAAATGGCCATTGCACCATCTCTACATGACTGACATTAAGTACAAAAAGAATAATATAGCTATTACTGGAAATGTACAACTTTTACTACTCAGTCCTCACATCTACTTAGAACCAAATACACAGTCCAACTCATTATGTATTCAATTTACAAAATCATAGAAGCAGTTTAAAACAACTACAGATTTAGCAACACTTTTAAAAAGAAAAGCACTTTTACATATGCTGTCCAACTTTATGTATGATGGTGTAAAGTACAGCTGGTGACTTCAGTATGCCTTAAACTACAGAAAACCCAAAGGTTCAATCCACTTTTTCTTATAAACACAAACCTAATATGAATGGTAAAATGCTCCACAGAGTAGATTCACTCAAATAATGAACTGAAGAATGTACAGTGTCCAAGTACGGCCACATTACAATCTATCTAATATGTAACTAGGGTCATGCTATTTATGAAAGAAAAACATGGGGTAAAGTAGTTAAGGACTGTTAACTCTAAAAGTTGTGTGTAAGCATTGTGTAAAAAACTCATGTGATTAGAATTTTATCTCATTGTTTCACATGAATTTCATTATTAAAGGACAACTGTGGTCTTTTTATTTTCTTGATTATTGGCGAATGGTTTTAAGAAAGCAAAAAAAGAAACACAAGCTTCACCTTTTTTAATTCTTTATTGCGAAATTCCATTTTCTCTTAGTACCAGATCCTGGCCCCTATTTAATTGTCCAAATCGCAATTACATGATGGAGCCTGTAAATGTTGCTGATATTTAATTGGCTACATTTTGCTACACGCAATCCATTTGCAAGTTACAATGCCAAAATTACTGAGTTTGTCTACTTCTTTAATGGTTAAAGCCAAGCTATAAAGACGCAAAATCCATATTCAATTGCAGCAATTCAACAAGCCTGCAACTGCCTTCAAACCAGTAAATGGCAAATATATAAAAAAATTATACGAGTACTAAATAGGACTCGCAAGTGGGTTAAACGCCTGTTAGTAACACTGCAAAAACAAATATGAACACACTACTGTACTTAAAAATACTATGGCCCTCATTCAATTGTGATTTGGCCAATTGAATAGGGCTCTAAATAAGCACATAGCATATTTTTTTTACAGAAGTTTTTAGTTAGTGAAAACCTTGCTTTTGGATAGATGCTTACTAACTAAAAACTTCATTAAAAAAATATGTTATGTGCTTATTTAGAGCCCTATTCAATTGGCCAAATTGCAATTGAATGAGGGCCTATGAAAGCAATGAAAGGCATTAGAATTAATTGCACAACAGTCTCAAGTTTGGAAATCTGCAATAAAAAAATATTTGTTTACGTTGTATTTCCATGTTATATTGATCCCGGGAATTAAGGAGTTATTACATATCAGGCCACCCACTAAGTTTATTTATTGACTAGCGACTTGCCCGTCAAAAAATGAAGGCAATGTGATGTATATGTTTGTGAAGTTGTTTAGTTATTTAAATATATTTTTGACCCTTGTAAGTATTGTGATATGAACATGTATTTTTGTAAAACGTTGATGTAATGGTTTTTTAAAATGAAATTTGTATCTGAAGAATTGTTCACTTTAATATACATAGAATCCAGAGAAAAGTAAAAAGTAAAAAGACTTTTTTAAACGTGCCGAATTTTAACATGAAGTTTAAAATATATGTAAGCAATAACCTTGAAAGTATATATTTTTAAAATTGAACTTTATTTTTTATGTAACTTTGTAATTTTTGCAAAACATTTGTCTAATTTTGAACATTATAAACAGGAACATAGTAAATACATTTTGTAACATAATTTTGAATTAAAAGTATTAACATTTGAATGTAAAAACAGTTTAACTTTAAATTAATCAGTATTAACATGCAATTTATATCAGAATAATTGTTAAGTTTAATATACATTGAATGTAGAGGAAGGCATACAGTAAAAACTCTCCTTAAACCGTACGTAATTAAAGTAATTCATTACTGAGCACATAAACTGGCGATAAACATTAATGTATGTACTAATCTTAAGATAATATAGAATATTTACATTGTGACTTAAAAGGTGCTTGAGCTCTTAACATGAACTTTGTAATATGTTGAATGAAATAACTTGAAAATATTGTTTTTAAACTTGTAACATTAGAAACATTAACATAGTGACTTTATTTTTTAATATTAACATTTTAACATAATTTTTCATAGAAATGCAAGGCAAGTATTTTGTGAGGCGAATTATCCATAAACATGACTTCCATTAATTATGACTGAATTAAACAACCAATTGTTTTGTATTTTTGAATGTTTTTCCAAAATGTTTGCATGGCTTTAGTTTGTATCCTGCAAAGTTATAGTACTTCATAGTAGACAATGTTTTTAGTAAAAATACGTCCATCTTCTAATAAATCACCTTGACTTTTATTGTTTTCAATGTAAACTTTAATAGCCTGTGGATTTTTGCAGCGTGACAACGCAACGTACAATTGACCATGTGCAAAAACTGGTTCTTCCAAGTAAATACCCACAGATTTGAAAGTTTGACCTTGTGATTTATTAATGGTCATGGCAAATGCCATAATAATAGGAAATTGTCTTCTTTGAAGTATAAAAGGGAGACTACTTTCACTTGGTGCTAAATCTATTCTTGGTATGAAAACTCTCTCTCCTTTATGGGTCCCAGTTAAAATTTCAGCATCTATAAAATGGTCCTTTAATTGTTGAACAATTAATCTTGTGCCATTGCATAGGCCTTTTTTGGGGTTCATATTTCGCAGTAACATGATAATTGCACCTTTCTTTAGCTGCAAAATATGTGGTGGCATTCCAGATGGAGTTAAAGAGTTAATGAATTCAGTTGAAAAGTTTGCCTGACTTTCATTGTCATCAGCAAGTACAGAATCAGCACTGTGATAATTTCTTTGTGGTGCATTATTTTTTTTTAAGATTTCATTATTGTGTATTAATGCATCTTTATTTTTACACGTCAGTATAACTTGGTTGGCAAGCTCGGAATATTCTTCGTTATTTATGCTCCCTTCAAATATAGCCGATATAATATCTTGTTGACAAATCATATGTGGTGGGATCTCTACAGTGTCGTCAGGTAAATGTAGTATTTTTTCTGTTCTGCCTTCTCCAATTTTAATAAGCCAATCATTGAAATCAGTTTGGCCTTCTGATCTCATATTTTGTTGCAGTTGAAGATGGGTAAAATGTTTCCATACTGTACTTGACTTTATACATGTTTCAATAATGTCTGTTCGATTTCCATGTACAACGACAGGTAATGTTTGTCTAAAATCGCCACCCAACAACATTACCTTTCCACCAAATGGAAAAATATTATCCATGACTTCACGAAGCAAACGGTCAATACATTGGAGGGCATAGCATGACATCATTGTGGCCTCATCTATTATAATTAATTTACATTTCTTCAATTTCTTTGCTTGTAAGGATGTCATGCGAATATCTGACACAGAATTTTCCAAAATAGGCACTGGCAGTTTAAATCCACTATGAACAGTTCTTCCACCTTCTAATAAAAGTGCAGCAATTCCAGTAGTGGCAAACGCCATTGCTATTTTTCCTTGTGCTCGTACTGAACTAATTAATAAATTGTACAAATATGTTTTCCCTGATCCGCCAGGTCCATCAAGATAGAAATAACGCTCTGTCACCATGTCATCATCTATAGCATTTTTAATGGCATGAAATGCTTGCAATTGTAGTGTATTTAAAGTTGCAAGTCTTTCTTCTGTTCTTTCTGCTTGTAGTTGAATGTCATAGTCTTCAAAGTTAATGTCATCTATTAGACCTGGATCAGGCAAATTAAAACTTGCACAACTTAATCCATGAGTTAAAAAGACTTCTTGAATTTCCATTAACGCTTTTAAGTGTGCAATGGGTTCATTGTATCGTCGCATAAAGTCTTCAGCCATATTACTTTTAAAAGTCTCCCACAAAGCTAATGCATTTGGAGCATTTGAGAAGATACAAATAAAAGCAAATTGTTCTCTCATCTGTCGTGGCATTTGACATTGTGCTGCTTCTTCTAAACATCTTTCCCACTCTGTATCATCAGTGAGTAAGTTTCTATGTCTTGCAGCTAAATGGAAGGATTCATATACAATGTCATTAACCGTTCTTAATTGTTCAAAACTTTGTGCTCCTGGAACATTTAAAAGTAATATCCGTAAGCAAAAACGTTCAACATCTCTTGGACTGACTGTGTAAATTCGTGGAATTATTTTATTGCCTCTGGTTTTTCTTGCTCTCCATAATCCATTCACAAAAACATAGTGATATGGAATTTCAATATATAAGTATTGTGTTGCTTCAGCATCAGTGGAATTTAATGCAAACCATGCAGTTAGTGTAGTGTGACGATCTTCACTTTGGGCCAATGCATTCATTTCATTTCCAGCATGGAAATAGACTAAATGTCGTTGTGGCAAATGTACTGCTAACCTATATACTGCATGTGATCTATCATGCATTTCAAATTTTAAAAGCCGCCACATAGCTTCTGGTGCACTGACATAGCGAGCATCTACATGAGATGCAAGTTCATCATGTACTAACTCACTACTTTCAGGGTTGTCTGCACTTTTGACGACTACAGTAGCTGCATCGTAACCTTTGTAAATATATTTGTAGACATATTTAATGGATTTGATGGAAGTGCAGGCTTCTACGTTGATGTGGGCGTTGTACTTCATGAGTAAATGTGGATTGTAGGGTACTACATATCTATTGTCCACTTTTTTTCCACGAATAATGGCACTATCTCCTTCTCTTCTTTTATAAAGTGGATATCCATCACAATTTGCATATATTTTGTCTCTATAATCTTTTGGAAAATCTTTTGAACATTGATTATTTTCCATACATGGTGATTGTAGATTAAGGTCTCCACAGGGTCCATGAATCATGCGATGAGTAACAATCTCATATAGTCTACCATATAGTTCTGGATCTGGTAGTTCAGCAACTATGACTGCATCCACTTTGTCCGAAGTATCTAATTTATCTTTCTCTTGAAGTATTATGAGAAGATGTGCATGTGGAAGGCCTCTTTTTTGAAATTCAATGGTATATACATAAGCAAGACATTTGCCAAATAACTAATTTATAGTGAAGTCACGTATTAATTCATTTAATTTGATCTTAAAAACTCTGGCTACTAAATCTGGTCGATCTGAAGCACTTTGTCCAAGAAGTAGATTTTGATTAATTTCTGGCCATTGTGGATTACATGTAAATGTCACAAATAAATCAGGTTTTCCAAATTTTGTCACAATAGCCATAGCATCATTGTATCTTTCTCTCATATTTCGAGGAGATCCTTGAAAGGAAGATGGTAAAATGATGGCTTTGCCAGCTGTCATGTCTCTGCTTGTAGCCACGTCAGCAACATAGTCCATGAGTCCACAATATTGTTCTACACGTAGTTTATCTTGTTGATATTTTATAAAGTTTAAATTATTTGCCTCAACTTGCAAATATGAATCAATAATCCATTGTTGTGTTAGTTTCCCACCACATAAAATTGGATTAAATTCATCTCTAATGGCAATTTGAGCAACTTTAAATTCAAGCATAGAAACATTATTTCGGATTCTGGCTTTAGCATTTGGGTAACTGGGAAGGGTTAATTTTGGTTGCCAACCTGCTTCTCCGTGTGGGAAAAAGATGGGATATGTCATTGGATCTAAATTTGGACTTAAGATATTAATATTAATAAATGGTTGCTCCTCATTTCTGGGATATACTCTAATGTCTCTTTGAAATGGTGGTTCTCCTTCATCATTCTGAAAGACCATTGCAACCTCATTTGATGTTGGCAAGTTATAACGACGTTTATCAGTATGTCTGACCTTTGGCATGGGTAACTGATGTCTTTGTGCATGAAGTAGTTGTTCATTTTCTACTTCTGCCAATTTTTTGTAAGCTTTACTGTAGGGATTGTTGTCCATAATGTTATTTAGCTCTATAAAAACACTGGGTAAGCATTTTTTATTTTCTTCCATCTGCATACGTTGGTCAACAGCTTCCATTGTATCTAGGACATATAGTTGAGCGAATTTTCTTTGCTCTCCTTCCTCTGGATGTAAATGTGAAGTCCGATGATAAATTTGTCCTTGGACTTTAAAACAGTAAGGACCATGTCCTGGTACATTAGCAGCCAATGTTGCCCCCATAGATGCAAATGATATGGCACTATTGTAGGATCTTATGTTTGTCTTAAAATTTTTGTAATTTGGAAAAGTAGGTTCAGTCATAATATTTTGTAAATAGGTTGGAAATTGTTTCCTTTCTGGAAGTTTGAACTTTCCTTTTTGACAACAACTAATAAATTGTCCATCTCTGGGTCTCTCCTGTTTAAAATAATAAGCCTCACAAAATTGACATTGAGTAGTCATGTCCCCACAACTATGAACCTCTACTGCTAAAGACTTCAGTAAAGGACAATTTGCAAAGCATATCGGATGTTGACTTTCATATTCATCAGATGAAAAGTCATGAAATGTTTCAACAACAGGTTCTAAATGTTTAGTTTTTTTCGTGGATTTTCTTGGTATATGTTGTACTTGTTTGGTTGAAATGTCCTGTAAGTTTTTAGTAAGAGTTTGTAAATGCTTTGTTTTTGTAGTTGCTTTTTTTGGTCTGTCTTGACTGGTATCTTGTAAAATGTCATCTGATGTTTTAGGAACAGTTTGTAAATGCTTTATTATCTTTTTATTTTTTTTGGTTGTATCTTTCATTTTTGCAGCTGATATTCTTTTATTTGCAAGTCTTTTGCGTTCTTTTTCTCGTCGAATTTCTTTCTCCTCCGGTGTCTGCTGGGCGGCCCATCTCTCTTGTCTTTCTCTAGTTTGACATCTTTTCTTCTCTTCTTTGGTCTCGTTATCAGCCATATTAATCTGTAAAGGAAAAAAAATAAATGTAATTGTGTATATTTTAATTTGTAATTCCTGTTAAAGATTCTTGTGCACAATTGGTGAAATAAAAGGCAAATCATTAATGTATCATTTATATTTAGTTAAATTTCTAATTCCTGTCCTCACTGGCTAAGAATTTGGCCAATGGAATACTGCTGTAAATAAGCATGTAACATATTTATTTAAAATAATGGTTTTATTTATTAAAAACGTTGTTTGTGGATAGATATTTACCACTGCAAAACTTCTTTGCTAAAAAAAAAAGTGATGTGGTTATTGAGCTATGTATTGCATAGTAGCAATTTAAATAAAATAAGGGAGATAGTAAATTAATTCTTTTATTTTTCTGTTGACACGGATGCAACTGAAAGCAGTTTCTTTAGTTTTATACTTTAGTACTTATTATACTTTACCTTGGTTGAAGTGTGATTTAAATCCGAATGTTTGTTGGTCCTCGGTTCAAAATCGTTGTCCAATGGTGTGGTCCTCTGTTGGAAGTCCTCGTCCGATGGTGTGGTCCTGTGGCGATAGCCATCGTCCGATGTTGTGGTCCTGTGGCGATAGCCCTCGTCCGATGTTGTGGTCCTTTGGTGAAAGTCCTCGTCCGATGGTCTGGTCCTGTGTTGAAATTCCTCGTCTGCTGGTCTGGTCCTGTGTTGAAATTCCTCGTCTGCTGGTCTGGTCCGAGTCCTCGTCCGATGGTCCGGTCCTGTGGAGAAAGTCCTCGTCCGATTGTCTTCACGCAGTATCTGTTGTAATATAAAATAGAAAATGTTGTTTGAGTGAAATGTCTTTTAAATAATTTAAAAATTTATGAATTTGGCTGTATTGTATCAGTTATGGTTATTTTTCTCTATCTTTTTTTTTTTTTTACTTTCTGTACAATCCCACGACTTTTGTTATTCTTATTTAAGGTTCTTAGTAAGGCTTATGGGTTGTGATATATTGAATAAGAATATAAATTTATTTTGCTATGTGTTTATGTTATTTTTGGTACAATCCTGTTTTGTGCACACCACTTGTGGTATACTTATTTAACCTTTATTGGGATGCTTATAGTTAGTGAAACATGAAATAATATAATTAATGTAGTTTGCTATGTGTTTGTGTTAGTTTTTGACAATCCTGTTTGGTGCGCACCACTTGTGCAAAAGTTATTTATTCTTGATTGTACTGGTTATAGGTTGTTAAACATTAAAGAAGAATGTTAATGTAGTTTCCTATGAGTTTGTGTGATTTTTTGTACAATGCTATTAGGTGCGCAACACTTTTGTTATTCTTATTTTTGCTTCTTTGTAAGGCTTATAGGTTGTTAAACATTGAATAAGAAATTGTGTTTTGTGTGTAGCAGTTTGTGTCTCATTCAATTGCGATTTGGCTAATTGAATCGTGCCCTAAATAAGCACATAGCATATTTTTTTAAATAAGTTTTTAGTCATTTAAAAACTTTATTTTGGATATATTTTTAGTAACTAAAAACTTCTTTTAAAAAAATTGTTATGTTGTTATTTAGAGCCCTATTTAATTGGGCAAATTGCAATTGAATGAGGGCCTTTGTGTGTACCATATGTTGCATAGTTTGCCCCTCATTCAATTGCATTTTTTACAATGTAATAGTACTCTAAGGCCGTCATTGAATTGCAATGTTGAAAATTGAATAGGGTTGTAAATAAGCACATCACATATATTTGTTAAAATAGAATAAGGGCCTAAAAGTGCTTATTTATAGCCATATTTAATTGTCCAAAATAGCAATTGAATGAGGGCCTTTGTTTACTGCATTTGTTATATTGTGAGCTCCTCATTCAATTGTGTTTTGGCCAATGGAATAGAGCTCAATATCAGCACAGAGCATATTTTTTTACGGAATTTTGTATTTAGTGAACTTGTATCCAAAAGCAACGTGTTCACAAAATAAAATGTTCCTTTAAAAAATATGCTCTGTGCTTATATAGAGCCCTATTGAAATGGGCAAATCACATTTGAGTGAGGCCCTTGGCCATTAAAGATATATAGGTCCTCATTGAATTGCAATTTTGCCAATTGAAGAGGGCTCTATATAATCACATAACATATTTATTGAGCAAAGTTTTTAGTTATTGAAAACCTTGATTGTGGTTAGAAGTTCAGTAACTAAAAAGTTCTGTATAAAAAAATATGTTATGTGCTTATATAGAGCCCTATTCAATTGAGGAAGTCGCAATTGAATAAGGCTCATGGTTCTTTCTTGTTTATACTTAATACTTTACCTTGATTGAAGTTTGGAATGACAGACGGTCCCCTCCTGCCAATCTTAATGCGCCGGTCTTCTTGTAGTGTCTGTTTGAAAAAGAAAGTGAAATAGTTATTTGTATATTTATAATTTTTCATCTAGCAAAGCATGGCCTTTTGAGCATGTAATGTCTTGTGATATCTTACCTCTTCTTCTTTGTTGGTGTTCTTTAAAAGGGATTGTGCTTCACAGTGCACGTGCAAATTGTTGAGAGACGCTATTGATGCAGAGTCTGTTTGAATATTCAAAGAAATAAAAAGATTCAGCTTTATATGATCTATTGAATTGAAGTAAATGAATGTCATTTAAATATACTTCTGTAATTATTTTCAATTGACCTTATTTTTTGTTGGGGGCTACACACATATGTCACATACATGAAGCACATTCCATAGTTTAATGTAATTATTTTGTGTACGTGTGACATATCAGTATACATGACTCATATTTAAATGGTTAAATTAACCTTATATTTTTTTTTCCAACACACATAAATGTGTGTGTGTGAGATGTAACTATAGATGATACACATATATGTGCGTGTGACATATCAGTATACATGACATATAATGTCATTTAAATGTAGTTGTTTACTGATTTTGTTTTAAGCTAATTTTGTTGCAGTGGCAATACACATAAATGTGCGTGTGACATGTCACTATACATTATACACATATATGTCCGTGTCACATGTCACTATGAAGTGGCAGTACACATAAATGTGTGTGTCACATGTCAATATACATTATACACATATATGTCCGTGTCACATGTCACTATGAAGGGGCAATACACATAAATGTGCGTGTCACATGCCACTATACATTCTATACATATATGTGCGTGTCAGATGTCACTATACATTATAGACATATATGTGCGTGTCAGATGTCACTATACATTATAGACATATATGTGCGTGTCACATGTCACTATACATAAACCTCTGTTTAATATTGAATTATGTTTTTTTGTTGTTTTGTTAAATGAACCGTATTTTTTTTTTGAGCCTATACACATAAATGTGCCATATATGTCACTACATAAATCCTATTTTTTTTTTTATTTGTTTGACCTGTCCTGATAATAAAATGTAATATATTATAGCTTACCTCTCAGTTGTAATTTGCACAATGCAAAGTAGTAAATTAGTAAAGAATTGTCTTCTCAAGTAAAAGCAGCAGTTATCTCAGAAGTCACTCCGTTGATCACCTGAGGAGAAATGTATTTTTTTGTTTGAAATAGGCAGTATTTATAAACTTGTAGAAAGTTCTGGAAAGTGAGACCGTTAGAACGCAATACGCATGCGCTATTTGCGTTCCAGCTTACAATTTGTGCTCCATCCGCCATTTTCTGCGTATTACTGTTCAAAATGGTGTTTAATATGATTGTGATACGTTCCGCATAGTATGTGTTTCATTATTGTGAGTAAGTGTAGTGTAGTTACGTCTGAAGCCTCGTTTTCGTTTTGTTCGTCGGCCATTTTTTCTGTCGCTTAGCGATGGTATTAGTGTCTAAAGTGTTTTATTTTGATTTAAATGTAGGTGTAACTTGTTTTTTTGAGGTGCTGGCTGGTTCCTCTTGCTGTAGGTAAGCTTTTTATGTGCTTGTTGTGTGTCTTTCTTAAGTTTTAAATGTTTGTATGTCGGCGTGTTGCGTCCGATGTTTGCGAAGTCGTAATGTGTGGTAACGTGTCTCGTATGGTGTTTGCGTGTGTAGCCTCGTTTTCGTTTTATTCGTCGGCCATTTTTTGTGTCGCTTAACAATTTTGTAATGTTCGCGAGTTGCGTCCGAGTGTTGCGAGGCCGTAATGTGTGTGAACGTGTGTCGTATGTTGTTTGCGAGTGTCGTAATGTGTGTGAACGTGTGTCGTATGTTGTTTGCGAGTGTCGTAATGTGTTGCGACGTGAACTTTTTTTGAAATTTTGCAAGGGTCGCAGTTGCTGCAACTGAAGACCTCGCTTTGCGAGGTCCTCAGGTGCTGGCATGGAGCGCCTGCGGCGCTCCAAGCCAGCAACTGAGGCCCTCGCTTCGCGAGGGTCCTCAGTTGCTGGCAAGGAGCGCCTTCGGCGCTCCATGCCAGCAACTGAGAACCTGGCACAGTGCCCTCGCTTCGCGAGGGCCGCGGGCTCGCTACGCGTGTTAGCAGCGTTAGCAACAACTCGTACGCTCACAACTATATATGTGATTTCTATTGATTTCTAAATTTCTGGATTGCAAGTCTGATTGCAGGCTGAACTTATAAACACTAATTAATTGCATCCATGATTTACTTCCATCATGATAATGTTTTCATTTACTATTGGCTCTGTCTTAATTGTAACTTACGGGCTTGTTTACATAATCATGATCATGCCCTGAAATGCTACATACGGGTTCATGGTTTACATGTTGGGGCTGTGAGCATGTAATTGTGGGCTTGAGTCAATTAAATACTTCTGTAACTGTAGCAAATTTCTAACCCACAGACATACGGGCTGTATGAAGGTAATTACAGGCTTGGAGTTAAGTGAGAGCCCCTATCTGCAACTTTCTCTGGAAGATGTGTCCTTGTATACTAATGACCTTCCAATTACTCGTGATGACAACCCTTGCATTTTTTGCTTACTCATTCACATTGTGCAGACATAGAGCCTCATTCAATTGAGGTTTTCGGTAGATCTAGGCTCGGAAATGGAGCCTGCAAGTTACTTTGCTATTCAATTGGCGTCTTTTTGCAGGCTCCGATCGAGTTACGGGCTCCGGACTGCGATTCATTGCAATGCTTCAAATCGCAAGTTAATACCTCTCCAAGCCTTTGATCTTTCACGGCCGCAAGAGTTGCGAATGCTAAAATCGCAAATCGCTATTTAATTGCTCTGATTCCCCCTCGCTAACCACTCCGTCAAGCCCGCAAATGGCAAAACTCGAACCACAAGTTACTGGTACCAAGGAGGTCTCGCAAAGGGCTTAATGGCAAATCGGAGCACTTTAAATGCATATATACACACACTACTGTACTTTTATTAATAGGGAAAGTGATGTTAGGTTTTAGAATTAATAGCACAACATTCTCAAGTTCGCAAATCAACCAAAACAAATACTTGATTTCATGTTTAATTTCCGTTATATATCGATCCCAGCAATCAATGTGTTAATACATATAATGGAACTCGCATGTAATAGTATATCATATTTACGGCTTTATCAATATTGCATTATATCTGGAATGTGGGTCCGATCGTAACTTCAATGAAAAATGAAGGTTGGATTTCAATGTCTCACAGGGTTGTAACACGTGTCACGATCGGACCATTCTATTGGCTGTTTCTAACCAGGAGTTATGGCCTTGCATCAGTGAGCATGTTCAAAGCCACTGTCGATAGCATGGTTTGCTATGTGTGCTATGGACTTGTGGGCCCAGCCAATCGAATAGCACCATAAGTTGCGGCCGCAGCAGGCCCGCAGACGTACAGCCTACTCCTATTGGGTTGCGGCCTTGCAATTGAATGGGTCTCATAATCTTTAAGTAGTCTGCTTCAACCTCAGAAAGTTGAACAGCAGAAGCCAAAAATGGTAGATTGCACAGCAACATACCTGTTTATAAAATGTAATAATTTAGAGGCTGTTATTTTTTTACATTATAAAAACATGTTAACTGTTTTCAAGTGTCGTTCTTCAAAAGACCATGGGCCTCATTCTATTAGCGGCCGTAAATCTGCCGTAAGGCTGCGATTCCTTGCGGGGGTTCTGTTAACTCGCGATTCTATTATACGGCCCCGCAAGGATCTCCCCTTACGGCCGGCCGCATATCTTGAAACCGGCCGTAAGCTCTGAAATCTAAAAACTCAAAAATAAATTCAAGCCTGCACTGTACAGCTCTGTAAATGCTAGGGATCATATTGGGGGACATGAGGATTAAAAGTAACCCACTCTCAAGCTTGCACATCAGCCCAAACCCGAGTTCAAATTAACTGTTTATTTTCCGGCTGCGGCGTGGGCGTGTCTGAGGTGCTCTAAGCACTCTGGACTTTTTACATGGATATTTTACGTATATAAAAAAAATATGATTTTACGGATTTGAGTATAGGGTAATTATGTGCTATTTTTGCTAACACCGAATATCACTTTATAGTCTTCTCAAAGTGCAGGATGGCTTTATTTGAGCTATTTTATGTGCTTAATTGGTGCTAGCGGGACCTGTTTGCTGCAAGTAAGCTGCGGCTCGTTTTTAGCCTTGCAGACAGGGTTCCCGGAGCAATAGAATCGCAACCAGGCTTTTCTTACGGCCGATTTCCTTGCGGCCATTTTAGATCAAAGGCTTTCCTCTGGCGCGATCGGCCGCAAGAGATAACAAGGCGCCGGCCGCAAGCCTGCCGGAGCCCCCGGCCGGAGGGGAATAGAATAGCCGGAAAGCTTGCGGCCGGTCCTTGCGGCCCCGCAGCGGCTGCGGCCGATAATAGAATGAGGCCCCATATAAATAAAACTGACTACAGAGATCAAAGGATCTAATTGGATGTGCCAGAGTGAGGGTTTATTGTATTTGCAGATTAAGGCATGCCATGTACCAAAGAATTTCAGAATCTGTGACTTGAAGTTAAATTATATAAGGAATAAAGTAAATCAGTAGTGTTATGCTCCACTGATCATTTCCCACTTTATATTCCGCGTAACTCACACAGTTCGGAATATGTTAGAATAACAAGATATTGGCTAGAAGAATTGCACATCTGGAAAAATGGAGATTACACAGTGAAACATTTATTAATTTGGGAAAACAGTGTCTCTGGAGGTACCATTACTTAACTGGTGTGTTATGTAAAATGGATTCTAACGCTTTCAAGCATGACATGGATCGAAATGATAAGCTGCAGATTTAGTTTGGATAGCCCTTCTGTAACTGTTTCATTGAGATATTTCACATTGTTCTTAAGTTCAGAGTGACTAGAAAAAATGTTAAAAGGAAATTAATTGCTGAGTAGTGACAGTGAATTGTTTTATACTTACTCACTGGTCACCATGTTTTCCATTCATTTAATTTTGTATGACATTTAAATAAAACCCTGTGATTTATTTTATTTTTTAAGTGGACTTGTCAAATTCAGTTATCATGCTGTTTTGGCTTAGGGTTACATAAACACTTTTTTAAACCATTGAGGTCATAATTTTAAAATGTATTATTTTGAGTATCTACACTTGACAATAGGCAACATGTTTTATAATGTAAAAGAAACCCAGCCTCTGATTATCTTTCATATGCAATTATCCTGCTTTGATATGTGCCATTTTGTCTTTATTGGATCAGCTTCCTGAGGTGGGAGGAGCCTTTGAATAGATAGTACGTTTCTGTGTGCACAGTGAGAACTAAATTATGTTGGTTTGCATTAAAAATGACAATTAGCGCACTGGCTGGTGGAGCTGCCATCTTTGTTTCATTAGTATAGGATTTTCATAATTCCATAAATATTCCTCCCCTGTATTCTAATATATTCTAATTCTCCCCTTCCAGAGGAACTCCTACCTTGCACCTAAATGATAATATTATAATTATGCTTATCTGACTAGTTTCAAAACTGTTCTCATAGAAATGATTTTGTATAAACATTTGAATTAGGTTTTTAATATAATTGTATCCCTCCCAAAGTAATTTTCATATATAATTAACACTTCTGGGCTAGATCAAAGACCAGACTGATATACTAAAGGATGTTTCTCCCAGTGAAGGGCCTATGTGATCTAAAAGAGGTTGCTCTCCGAGTGGTTTATCATGTCCATAGAACTAACCTATCAAGGTTAGTTTGTTCTCTGATTGAGCACCTCTATTTTGTTTTTTGCTTATTCAAATGACCCTTATGGCTTAGATTCCTTAAGTGGGATATGGGACTCCAAACATATACCCTTGCTTACTGTGCCTTAGGGAGTTATTAGTTACACCCTACTGATGAGGCCCAATGAAGGCTGAAATGTGCGTCTGGGGTTTGCTGTTTCTCCTTTTCAGAATAGAATCGCCCGGTATTTTTGGGGCTGGACCACTCTTTTGAGTCAGACTAGACTAATATACCACAGGATATTTCTCCTTGTGAATGACACAAGTGAGCTAAAATAGGTTGCTCTTATAGTGGGTTACCAGGCAACTTATTAAGGTTAGTTTGTTCTCTGATTGAACACCTGTTTTTTTTTTTTTTATTAACACTTCACTTACTTATCGCACAGTTTAAAGCTTTAATTTGTGGAAAGAAACTTAAAGCTAGCAACATGAAACTCTCCTGTAGGCATGGTCTTAGCTTAGCCTTAGCTCACAGTATTGCCTATACTTAGTGCTAAAGGACCACTGTAGTGTGAGAACAAGTGATGCTCATTTAATCACCAGGCGCAATATTTAAATGAAATCGATTTCTATCTCACTTTGTTGTCACTGTGTATGTATCTCCTCTCATTTGTCTACCTCATAATGATATGGGCTCTTTGTTTTGCTCTCATAGGTGCACTCATTATATCCAGTATAAGCTTGGTATGTGATGACATCATTTGTGATCCAGTGGACCATTAAGAGGCTTGCAAAATTATATCTAATCATAATGACATAAAAATAATGAGAGGAAACTGATGCACAGTGTCTCCATCCATATAATGGTGTGATAGGGGTGGAGACAAACAAGGAATTAAGATAAGCTCCTGCAAGACATCAAAGTAAGATATCAAAGAGATCAAAGTTAGATAAAGATTTTAAAAACTATATATAATAAACATTATGACTTGTGATTAAATGAGCAACACTTGGTCCCACAGTGGTCCTTACCACAAATATTAGTCAGTTTTTGCCTGTGGGCCATCAATATAAAAAGAATGTCCAATATATTAATATCTTAATCCTATGCTTCTTGATCTCAAACTGACTAGGTTAGTGAACAAAATGGCTTTAGCCAAACTTATAACATTTGGAATGAAATATGATATAGTAGTGCTGTTGACGTTACTAATTGTGCCAACAAATCTTATCACTAAACATACTGACAAATTAATTTTGCACATTTTACACGTGGCCTGATACCAGCTGGCTAGGTATTGGAAATAGCTTTTCTTTCCCACATATTAATCACACAGTTGCATCTGGTGCGTTGCTAACACAGAAAGACTAACAGCTTTTCTTAATGGGCAATGAAAAAATAAAATAAAACCTGTCAACTCTGCTTTATAACCAGTAATGTCTCACTGGTTGGAGAATAGAATGATAAGGGAAATTAGTATATAATTTTATTTGAATGTGAAATTCATACATAACAAACCAATATTTAATGTAGGGCATTTAAAATGTTCTGAATGTTCAATTTAATATGAACATTTTACAATTGACTGTTGACCAATATAAAGTTACTTTGACAGAAAGTACATATAAAAGCATTTTAATTATAAGATAGCATTACGTGACACAACAAAGGTTGCAAATATAGTAGAAATTAAAACTGTACCTATAAAAAGGAATATTTGCAATGGGTTCTTATTTAAAAAAATAATGTTTGATCATTGACCTTGAAGGAAGAAAAGGTAAAAGGCATGTACCGTATATACTCAAGTATAAGCCGACCCGAGTATAAGCAGAGGCACCTATTTTACCACAAAATACTGTGTAAAATGAGGGACTCGAGTATAAGCCGAGGGTGGGAATTAGGCTGCCCCCTGTGTCCCTTTTGTGCCTTGTGTCCCCCTCTCTCTTCCGTGTCTCTTCTCCCCTCTCCCTTCCCTGTGTCTCTTCCCCCTCTCCCTTCCCTGTGTCTCTTCCCCCTCCTCATTCTCAACCTCCCTCCTCATTCTCAACCTCCCTCCTAATCCTCAACCTCCCTCCTCAACCCCCCATCCTCATCCTCAACCCCCCATCAACCTCCACCCCCCTCCTCATCCTCAACCCCCTCCTCAACCTCCCTCCTCAACCCCCCTCATTCTAACTCCCCCTCCTCATTCAAACCCCCCCTCATACTACCTTTATAAATCGCCCCCCTCTCCCCTCATCCTCCCTCCTCATCCTCAGCCCCCCTACTTATTCTCAGGCCCCCTCCTCATCCTCAGGCCCCTCCTCAACCTCCCTCCTCAACCTCAACCCCCCCATCCTCAACCCCCTTCTCAACCTCAACCCCCCCATCCTCAACTATGATGATGATGTGGCGCGCATGTGACGTCACATGCGCGCCACATCAAGACCCGGAAGGAGCGTAGGCCGGAGCAGGTAAGTGAGGGGAGAGGGGGGGTGTATTTAGAGGGGTAGTATGAGGGGGGGGTTGAGGATGAGGAGGGGGAGGGAAACAGACACGGGGGGTTAGAGAGAAACAAAAAGGGGGGGTTAGAGAGACACGGGGGGTAGAGAGACATGGGGGGGGTAGAGAGACACAAGGGGGGATTAGAGAGACACCGGGGGGTAGAGATACAACGGGGGGGGGGGGGTAGAGAGACACGGGGGGAGAGTGACTCGAATATAAGCCGAGGGGGCCGTTTAGCCTTTAAAAAAGGGCTGAAAAATTTGGCTTATACTTGAGTATACTACGGTATAAGTAAATGTCTAATTTATGCCTGGTTACTGTATTGACTAATGTACAAAGGTTATATAGGAATTAGGAAATGTATTATGGATAGTTAGAATATGTAAGAAAGGAATAGTAGCTTAGGCTAATTATTTTATTGTAAATATTTTAGTTGTTAAAGAAAATAGTTAATACATGAACAACAGTTTTGCTTTGCAAGTGCCAAATGCCACTGTCTAATAATACATTTAAAAAAATGGCGCAATATATCTATATCTATGTGATAAAGGAGAAAAGTAGACAATTGTGTGAATGTGTGTGGAGGGATTACTAAAACAGACAGAATGTATGTTCTGTAGGAAATATTAAAAATTCATATTGTGAGAAGGACACAGAGCAGGACGTGAGATGTAGGTGACACCTCTAAAGCAGTATGACTGTTCACTACTTTTCTTAGGTTAATGAATAATCACCAGTCATTTTCAAACTTTATTTGTTTGTGGCTGTGCGAAATTGTGGCACAATGAACATCGGCAACACATCATGAGAGCCAGGAGTCTTACACATGCACTTTTTCGCTTCAATAGGTTTTGGTTGCTTTTAATTTAACAAAATCAAAGAGCCTGATTCAATTTGAAATCCCGCTCCTCGCGGTATACAGGCCATATGTTTGGGGTCGTGATCTCTGCTACAATTCCAGTGCTATTCAATTGAACAAGCCCACACCGAAGCCGTAAACCATGAACTCGTGCATAGCAGTTCAACGCGGGAACATTAACAATTAAGCACGGCCGTAACCACCCATTTCAAAACAGCCAATAGAAAACCAGAAATATCAATCAATTAGGGTTTGGGTGTCCTATATGCGATCGGAATTGCAAAACCGCAAAATACAAAAAAAAATGAATGCCAATACTGTTCTAGTCCATGTGATTCTCAAGATCAGTATAACCCTCGAAATGACACATAAAAAAAATAAAAAATTATTGCCAATTTGCGAGCTTGAGACTGTTGTGCAATTAATTATAATGACTATCATCACTTTCCCTGTCATTTACAGTGCAGTATTGATTTTTTATTTGCATTTATAGCGCTACGGACAGAGGTTAAACCCCTTTGCCGGTCCTCTCTAGTACTCGTAGGATTTTCTCCTACATTTGCCATTTCCTGGTGTGAAAACATTTGCGCCCTTAGGGAATTGTAGCAATTGAATAGCGATTTGTGATTTTAGAGATCAGAACTCTTGCGGACATGAAAGATCAAAGGCTTTGGGAGGCTGTAAGTTCCGGGTTTAACAACCGCAGAGTTTTCAAAGCCGTAACCCGTAAACCGTTTGGAACCTGCAAAAAGACACCAATTGAATAGCAAATTAACATACGGCCTCACTTACGACGGCTCCAGTAACTTACAACTGCTCAAAGTCAGAGGGGCTCAATTTGAGAATGAACAATACCTAAATAGATTTGCTATATAGGACTGGTTACCTACTCAGAGAGCAGCCTTTTAGCTCAGGGTAGAATTGCCTGGTATTTTGAGGGTTGGATCACTCATTTGAGTGGGACCAGACTGATATACTACAGGATATTTCTCTCAGTGAAGGATACAAGTGAGCTAAAAGAGGCTTCTCTCTCAGTAGGTAACCAGACCAATAGAACAAATCTACTTAGGTATTGTTGTTTCTCAGATAAGCACCTCTGATGCTTTTTTGTTGTTTTTCCCACCCTAAGGTAGATAGGGGGCTCCAGACGTGGACTCCTTGCTTACTGTGCCTTCATGGAGTACAGCTACACCCTACTGACAAAGCCCAAGAGAGACAGAAACGTACATCTGGGGTTTGCTGTTTCTACTGTTCAGGGTAGAATTGCCTGGTATTTCGGGGCTGGATCATTTTCTTGAGTGACACCACACTGATATACTGCACATATTTTTCCATGTGAAGGGCTCAAGTAACCAGATCTATAGAACAAACCTACTTAGATGAGTGCCTCTGACTCTTTGTGTTGCGTTTATATTAAACCAAATTATTAATAAATATATATGTTTTATCTGCAATATAGTTACATAGTTACATAGGCCCTCATTCAATTGCAACTTGGCCAATTGAATAGGGGTCTAAATAAGCACATAACATATTTTAAAAAAAAAAGTTTTTAGTTAGTAAATATCTATCCAAAAGCAAGATTTTCACTAACTAAAAACTTCTTTAAAAAATATATGCTATGTGCTTATTTCGAGCCCTATTCAATTGGCCAAATCGCAATTGAATGAGGCCCATAGTATTTAAGGTTGAAAAAAGACTTTCAGTCCATCAAGTTCAACCTTTTAAGATCTCCTCTGATCTGCAATATGCTGATTAACTATTAATTAATTAGTTGTATATAAAAATAAATAAATAATCAATTCCCTCCTGATCCCAGACACCGGCGACCGGACTTCTCCCTGGATCAATACTGCCTCTCTTATTATCCATGATAACCCTGAATTCCCTTTTTAATTAGAAATAAATCCAGTCCCCTTTTAAAGTTATCTATCGAATCCGCTGTCACCACCTCCTCTGGTAGAGAATTCCACAGATTAACCACCCTTACTGTGAAGAACCCTTTTCTTTCTTTCAGGTGGAATCTTTTTACTTCTAACCTCAAGGGATGTCCTCTTGTCAGTTGAAAACCTCTTGGCACAAAAAGCTCCCTTGACAAATCTTTATACTGACCCTGGATGTATTAATATAAGGTAATCCTATCTCCTCTTAGACGCCTTTTTTCTAGAGAAAATAAGTTTAATTTGGTTAGTCTTTCTTCCTAACTTAGCCCCTCCATTCCCCTTATTAGTTTTATTGCCCTTCTCTGTACCTTTTCCAGCTCTAAAATGTCCTTTTTATGAAGTGGTGCCCAAAATTGTACTCCATACTCCAAATGAGGGCGTACTAAAGATATCTTTTACATAACATCATAAAGTTTGATGCACACCTAACAAAACTTGTGCCGCCCATTTTGAGAATCCTTTGCTTCTGTGTTAGCATGCAAGAAATATTTTTTTAAACTATGTTCTACATCTATTGGCTTTGATTCCAAAACATTTAACAAATTAGGGATTAAGATATCTTGAAAATGGTATATATTGCTACATTATATTACTAATCCCATACATGTTTTACAGATCAGTTGTGGTTAATTTGGCTCTTATTTTGAATTTATTTATAAGCAAACCAATTATTCTGTTCTAAGGCAAACACATCAGTTGGAATAATGATTGGTAAGACCCAGTAGCAGTAATTTTATTGGTTTGCTTAGGTCTCTTAAATTTCGAATATGCGTGACTACAATTTTAAATCACTTCCTTTTCCACCCACTGGAACCATTAGGAAAAGTAAAATTCTGGTATTTTTTCTCTGACAATCAATAAATAGGAACCAGATTGTGCAATATAGCATTACAAGCAATTTTAACATAATAAAACATGAATGAAAATGGATTGTAATAGGGTTTATGTTTTCCTATAAAGCTGATTAAAAGAAGATGAGGTATAGTGAGCCTCCCATTAGAATGGGTGACTTGTATGTAATTGAGGTCATGGTAAATATAAATATATATATATATATATATATATATATATATATATATATATATTTGTATATATATATATATAAATATATATAGTGGTGAGATTCTCTTAACCTTTTGCTCACCATAAACTAAATAATTTTTGTGGCATATCCCGTCCCACCAAATCGAATGCACAAATCTAGAACCAACCTCACACTGATGAGAGGCATCAACCTCAAAACAGTTCTGTCTGTGAGTGGGTTTCTGGCTTGTGCATAATCCAATCCTAGTCATTGCTTGCATATGCTTCAAAGGAGCCATGTACAAAAGGGTAATTTTGGATTCAAAGAGTAAAGTATGTTGTATCTCATCTGCACGTCTCTGCCCAGTCCCACCAGAATGCAGTACAATGACTGTATTTCTGGGAAACCAGAGCAGGAAATAAATTTAAAATTTATTTTTAGACTTTCAGATGGGCTTTTCAATGTACTATTCATGTTCTATATATATATATATATATATATATATATATATATATATATATATATATATATATATATATATAAAAATATATATATATAGGAATGTGAGGTGTGGGCTTCCCAGCTTGCTTGAAAGTAACTAAACTGCTGTTTGGACATATTTTATAGATAGCTATTAGTAAATTAAATGTTTCATATTTTATGTGTGTATTTAAGTTTTATTATGTGTGCAGCCAACTATTGTGTGCACTCTTTACATGCCCTATTGCCCCTGTGGATGAAGTGTCAGTCTCTGTATTGTGTCCTCCAGTCACAACAAGAATACCCTACAAAAGAGTCAGAGGAAACTACTGTACCAGGCATATGCAAAAGGAGTTGCTGTATACAGTACCAGGGAGTTCCTTGGGAGGCCTATTCCATACCTCATATATTTGAGGTTGTAAAATGTGAGTGGATTTATTTTATCTATGTTGGATCTGTCTGTGAATCATCTTATATTACACTAGGAGGAGGCTCGCTTTCTCCCTCCCTCCCTTCTTCTCATTTTTTGACCAGTGGTTTGGACACGTCTGGAACGGGGTCCATAGAAGAAGAAGCTGCACCCCTCCAATGATCCTTGCAAAGTCTGCAGTCAGGACTGTATTGCCTTTAGGAATTGCATGTTACTCTGCACTGTAGCCATTGTGGGGTTATATGTATTTGTGTTTACTATTGTGTGCAGTTTACTCTGGATCAATTAACAATTAATAATAAATAGTGCACATTAAAAAGATCAATAGAGATCTAAAAAGGTTGAACTTGAGGGACTAACTCTTTATTCATCCTCCAATACTATACTATTAATAATTATTTAATCAACAAATGAATTAATACTAATCCGCATATTGCAGATCAGAGGAGATCTTAACAGGTTGAACTTGATGGACTGAAAGTTTTTTTTCCACCTTAATTACTATGTAACTATGTAACTATATATTATAGATCTCAGTCTACAATGAAAAAAAAAGTTTGGAAACTTTGAGCCAGATTCAATTGCAAGCCTGCATCTCGTGGGATCATGGCCGTATGTCTGCGTGTGTGCTGCAGGCTCCTGTTCGTCCCCAATTCCGGTGCTGTTCAATTAAAGGAGCCTGCAAGTTATGGCCGAAAGCCGACTCCGTAAACCATGCACTCGTTCGCAGCAGTTCAGGGCGGGAATATGATAAATTAAGCAAGCCCGTAACCTCTCATTTGGAAACAGCCAATAGACAATGAGACAGACATTATTATCTCAGTAAAACATAGAGGTTACATGTCAATCAATTAGGTTTGGTGATCCGATATACAATGGGACTTGCAAACCCTCAAAATACGAAATTATAAACATGAATGCCAATACTGTTCTAGTCCATATGGGTGGCCTGATATGTATTAGCTCCCGAGATCATATCGTGGATTATAATAAAACATATACAGCAAAACTACAGTACAATAGAAATAGAACTAGATAGAAAGATACAAATAAAATCATATATAATTAAATAAAATAAGATCACCATCTATGTTGTTTCAAATATATTGATAAAAATATGTCAAATTATGATTGAGGCAAATAAATGCTGTAGTAGATATTGAAAAAGTGAACACTTTAAACACCCCAGGAATATCTCATTAAAAGTTGTATATGTATAACGTAATGAAGTATAGCATTTGCCTGGGGATAGTACAATCAATATCCTGCATATCTTGATACTTGCTTTAGCACACAAAAGGACAATTGGTGACAATATGTAAGGGTAAATAGTGCTTATATATATAAATCAAATACCCTATAGTAATAGTCTTAAGATGGCAACACGTAAAAGCACTAATGTGCCCCAGATAAGAAAATACCCATGAAGGGCTTCAGTATAGTATAATAAATCTGCAAAATAAAATAAAAGTAAAATTATGGATTAGAGGATAAATGCAATAATAATAATAATAACTTTTGTTTGTAAAGCGCCAACATATTTCGTAGCACTGTACATGGATTAAGAATGGGGCAAAATACAGTAATAGCTTTTTCCGAAAGCACCCTTCAAGATTGAAAACTGGCCACTTAGAATCTAAAGGGAATGAAAAAGGCAGAAAAACCTTGGCAAAAAGACAGATAAGGATTAGGATAGACCAGGAGGGAAGTGAGAATTTACTGAGGTAGGAAGTTAGAAAGGTAGAGGGATGAAAGGGATCAGTTACAAAGTCATAGTGAGTCAAGGCTCAAGGATGTGATATTCATCTAGTTGTCAGATAATATAACCTGCAAATGGGAACTTGATATTTTAGATGCATGATAGAAAACATTGCATTCCATGTCTTTTTAAGCAGGGAACCCTTAATAAAACTAGCCTTCAACTGTTTGGGCCCTAGGGGCATCCATGATAATTTGGTGAGGGTTGCATGAGTGCAGAAATTACAGTTTACTTTGTCCCTATCTCTTTCCGAACTTGTATTAGAAGGGGAAATGTGTAATTTTACAGGGCCATCTTCAGGTGGGTACAAGGGCTCTGGTGTGTGGGGAATCATAAAGATGAAGCCCAGAAGGCTCCTAATTTCTTGGCCAAGTACATAACCAAGTTATACAGAATTGAGATTGTTTACAAACTGGTTACATATTCAAGACCTCTCACTCCTCTCAGGAACTTGTGTTAGGCAACATACACTTACCAGACATTTGAAAACCACGTTAAGACTATCTAGGTAAATGTAATAATATTTTAGATTTAAGATTTTAGGACTCTCATGTCCATGAGCCCAATTTATATTGATTATATTCTGCTAATTTAACATTTTAATGTAGATTGGCTTAGTTTTGCCATATTTATTGATCTGATATTTAAGCTCAATGTAGAGGGCTCACTTTATTTTCATTACAATTGCCTTTATATTCCACACATTTGGACATATTCATCTATTATTTAAGGATACTTTTATTTCAACATTATATGATAAGTTTTTATTTAAAAAAAAATAAAAAATGAGGAGGACCCAAAAGTGTGTTTGATGGACACTGGCTGTTTAATGTGTACTGAGCCCCAAGCTTTCCGATGATAGCCATGGGTGTCAAATACTCAGCTCCAATGAGATAACAAATCACATTACTCTACTCTTTTCCTACTCACTCATCCATTCCTCCACTTCTTATTGGAGAACCCCACACACCCCCACAGGCTACAAGTCATCAAGATGTGCCATGCACAGACAAAGCTGAATCCTCTACACACTACATTATATGAAATTCTTGTGTGTTCTTGGCTTACACAACCGCTAGTTTGTTACAACCTTCCAAAATGTGAATTTTTTTCTAAGTTAAAGTCTTTTGGCAAAATGGATACAAGGAGACTGACATTGGTATAAACTGTTCAAGATAGTTCATTATGATCTAGTTGTTGGTTACACCATTACTGTAAAATCACAAAGACTAGAGATGAAATGAACAATTACCACAGATGGATTAAAACTTACTCTCTTTATTTCATACTAGTGTTACTATGTTACGTGGACACAGTCAATTGACTATACTTACTAATCAGGGTAATAATATTTTGAATATATTTGTAATTGCTACAATGTAAACAACACATTCCAAGCAATACAAAACTTAAAGGGAATTTATAACCACATCCTACTGCAACTTTTACTCAATTGATGCTTCTGCGTTAACAAAAATATTTTATAGTGTCATCATGGTTTTGTTTTCATTTCTTTTGTTGAAAACATTGTATTGAACTTCTTACATTATTGTTCTCTGCTGACAGTATTTTATCAGCTCTTGTTGCCATTGTGTCTCAATGAGTTGGGCCCACCCATGTTGCTAGGACTTTTCTTGTAATGTAGAAGCTTAGAAATGTAATTGTTATAGAATTTGGCACAAGACATTGTGGCATTAAAACTGTCATATTCCCTTCAGTTATATATGTATGGATGAAATAATAACACCCAACATTTGTCTCAAACCTTATCTTACCCTTTGCTCTATCCTTTATTTAGGAATATACTGCATATCCTAATCATTCTTAAAGTTATTTCGGAAATCATTTCCAGCACTTCCACTGGAAGGTTATTTTAGTTATTTTGCTCATTACTTTTTAGCTCTCTCTCTCTCTCTCTCTCTCTCTCTATATATATATATATATATATATATATATATATATATATACTTAAAGTGACATGGAAGTCACCACATTTGTTCTGCACCATAAGACAGAAAGAGAGAAATCATGTGGAAAATTATATATTTTTTAAAATTGATCAAGAATTTACTTATTGACATTTTTAGTTATTGCATGTTTAGCCCTTGAAGCGCTCCCCTAAGAAGCATCTTAGATAATAAGGTTTAAGTTGTGACAGCCATGATGAACATATTTTAACGTTTATTTAATCAATGCATATAATATGTAGGAGTGGGTAAAAGCATATATTTTGCAGCTGTAGTGTATGGGTTGGAATTCTCTTTCATCCTTTTTCTTTTTGTTTTTTAAATAAACACCCATATTTATCTCATATAGGCTAATATGCTCTTCTCTGACGGGCTGCTTTAATAGCCAATCATAGAAGGGTAACATTAGAATTAAACCCTATTCTTTTTTTTTTTTTTTTTATTGTTTTCAAGAAAAAAAAACATAAATATTAAACATTACAAAATACATACAAAATCGATTCATATTCAATATCACTAAGATAGGAGATAGAGGAAACGTAGTAATAAAAACCATACCAGACCGAAAGTTTTAACCTTCTTTTTTTAAGTAGTATAGTTATATATTAGTAATAAAAGTTCTCTCCCTTTTCTCCTTATCTTTTTCTATCATTATTCTTGTTTTCGTATAGGATAAAGCATGCACTAACAAGTACATGTGCCACATATACAAACTTTCATTCTTACTCCCAAGTAGTATATCTACTTGTTCTTCTCTCCTCCTCGTCTCTCTCATCCTCATTATCAATCAACAATGAGAATGAGAGAAAGGAAAGGTATGAGAAAATGAGAAAATTGAAGGATACAAAAGGATTCTACATACTCCTATACCCATTGTCCCTTATAAATATTTCCTTTCTTTTAGCTTTTCTTTGTTACTGCATATATTTTTCCCAGGTATTCCAGTTAATTTTATTTTTATCTCTGGAACCATGAGTGTAATTAGACTTCATCAATTCTTTGTTATATTTAATTTTATTCAAGACTTCCCTCCATGATGGAATTATAGGCTTTTTCCAGTATTTCACTAATAAATGTTTAATAATTAATAAAATATGTGATATCAATAGGTTATCCTTGGGAAAAGTTTTATCCATCTGTAAATGAAATAGAATTATTTCTGAAATTCTATGTATTTTAATAGGGAGCCTTGACCATATAGATCTATAACATTTTTAAGTCTGGCTTTCTTTAGATGTTCTATAACTTTATTATTGCATCGGTTCTCCAAGATGTCAATTGGAGCTGATAAGGACGGAAAATGGAATAGTCCTAATTTATCTTTGTTTTTAACCCAGAATTTTAGTTATGATCTTATTCCTTTTGGTAGATTCTATATTCTTATTCGGTTGAATTGTGGAAAATAGAACCCTCTGATTTGTTAAGGGTTAACCAATCAGCATGCAGAGATTTCAACTAAAGTTCCCATATTCAAACAGTCAATTCTGATTGGCTGAAATACAATTTACAGATCTTTTAGCCAATCAGAAATCTTACAAATTAGTAAATAAGGTGAGGCCATGATCAGAAATACATTAGTCAGCAGATAGCTCCTCAGAGGAGGAGCTCCATTAGTTTAGTTAATGTATTTGTTTTTAGAGTGGCAGGATTTCTTTTAGGTTTAGCCCAACAATAGGTATAATGTTAGGATCGCCATGATAAGAGGGTTAATGTTAGGTGCCATAAGAGTACATAGGGACCCCCATGGATACAGGTTAGCTTACCACGGTAACCTCCATAGGGACTCCCATGATATGAGGCTAATATTAGGTGCAATGGTGATCTATAGAGGGCGATGGGAACTGATTGCAACCCGGGTGTTGAGGGGAGTCTCAAAAGATACCTGGGCTCATGGGGGTATAGCGGGTTAGTGTTTTCATGTTAGTTAGCCATTTTACTGTTACAATGTGATGATGACAAATCACAGAGGCATTTTATCATTTTGATGGGGTCATTATTCACATGTTGCCAAACATTGCACGTTGAACAACCAATTTGTACATGCCTGACACTTATAACATGCATGAGCTACTCCAATCACAATGTGCATAGTGGTGGATAGGGTGTGTATACACATTGTTACACTGGGCATTACCGTGCCTCATCACAGATGCAATTGTAATACATGTGATTTAGTAACTCTCATGGAGATCTGAGTAGTGATAATGCTCAATGAATTGTGGTAGATCGTGTTTGTAAATTATATGCCCACACTTCAGTGAGTCCTAAAACATTATTTACACTATCTACAATCTAATGGGATTACTGTTATTGTTATACAGTTTATGGATGAGAAATAACTCCATTAATTAACTGGTGTTATTTCCTTTAGAACTTTTGCTGTTTAGTACATAGGGAGACTTCCTAGGTATTATAAATGCTATTATGCAACCTTGGATCTCTATATACTGTATATGCATGTTATATTGTTATCAGTATCATAAAATTGTAGCTAATGTACTTTATAACATTATGTTTTAACATTGCTTTATAACTTGAAATACTCCAGGGTCTACCCACAGTTAGAAATATGTTGTACTATATAGTTATTATTCTGTTTTTATTGTGTGTACAGACCATATTTAATTTTTAGATTAAGTTTATAATTTTATGAAAGTGACACAAATTTCCAATTTTTCTCATGTTTATAGTGTGGTTTGTTACATATTTTTCCAGTTATGCTTGTCAGAACTGTAAGAAGACTCCAAGTATTTCTGGCATTATTGTTTATTTTACACAGGTTAATTCATTGCAGAAAGGGAGGTAGATAGGTGGAACAAATTCACCAGAAACAAGCAATTGCAGACAAAAATGCTAGAAAATTTGTCAATGAGGCATATATTATAAATGCCATAGCAGAGTAATTCTGATACACGTTTACATTTGTTTAAATGGAAATGTGCTCAGGAACTGTTCTATTCTTACTATCCTACACATGATTCTATGTTTTAATGCTTCTATAATCAGTTTCTGTATTTGCGTTCTAAGTAAAAGCATTGTTTACAAAAAGTCTTTTTTTAATAAACAGTGTCATTTTTATAGCGTTATACAGAAAATATACATTTTCTCGGAAGCTAGGTTTTCAGTTGTTAATAACATTGGAACAGACAAATCAGCATCCTTTATAGGGTACAAGTAAATTACTATTTGGCATTTTAACATGTCTATTCATATGCTATTTATGCCATTGTACTGGCATTTGGGTTGCTGTGTGCCATGATAATAAGCTGCCATAGTATTAGTCCATGTTATCCTAACATAAATATCACTGGGATAACCGCTTCACCACAAAAAATACCAATAATGTATACAGGCGACCCTCAACATTTGCAGATTTCTCATTCATGGATTTCAGATTCACGTTTTTTTGTGTTATTTTTTTCACATAAGATTTGCATTGAGAATTGCTTTGAGACAGTAAACTATGTAAGATGGATCCAAAAGGTTGTTCTAGCACTTCTGAAAGTGGTTCTAAGAGAGTAGTTCCTTGATTGTTTTAAACAGTGTTTTGTTTTGGAAGTCAGAAAATACCTTGCCTGTAATGAATTGAAAACTGGTGGAGTGGAGGTCCTCTACATGCCCCCCATCACATCTATTATCCAGCCCCTTGATCAGAGGGCAATACGAGCATTTAAGGCCTACTACACACATTACTCAATGGAGAGGATTGTGCAGATTACCGAACAAGATCCCAGTGCAGAAAATGTCATGAAGATATGGAAGTATTAAACTACCATCAATGACATTAGTATAGTTAAGAGAGCCGCAAAGGTGGAAACAGTCAGCTCAAGTTGGAACCTTTGGCCACAATGTGTATGCCAGCATACTTTCATTTCTACAGAGCCAATCAAAGAGATTATAAGAGACATAGTAGAGTTTGCAAGGAAGGTTGATGGGGAAGGGTTCAACGATATGGATATAGAAGAAATTAAAGAATTGAATGTGAAGATATCCGCTGTGGAGCTGACTGTTCCTGAAGGAGAGGCAATAAAAGATGGAGAAGATGAAAAAGAAGAGCAATCCAAGATTTCCTTCAACAACCTAGCAGAAGAGCTATATAAAGTTAAATCTGCAATGGATTATTTAAACTATCTCGACCCATGTTTGGTACGTTCCTTGCAGAAATGGCAAACAGAGATAACAATGGACCCTATTAAATTTGTCGATTTTGAGTTCCCGGAGCCAGTAATGGAGACTGCAAAAGCTACAGCTACTAAATTGGCCTCTCTTAGCTACCCGCAAACGCTCTGCGGGTTACAGGAGGAAAATCCCTATGGGCTGTCGAAATCTGAACTCCGACCCAGTTAAGCCTTTGATCTTTCAATCCCGTAAATGTTACAATCGCAAATCACTATTAAATTGCTACAAGTCCTCAAGCCCGCAACTGTTTTTACACCCGTAAATGGCAAATGTAGCCAAAAATCCTACGGGTACTAGAGAGGACCGGCAAGGGTGTTAAACTCCTGTCTGTAGCACTGTAAAAGCAAATATAAACATACAACTATATTTTAAATGATAGGGAAAGCGATTAAATTTATTAAAATTGATAGCACATTCTCAAGCTCATGAATTTGCAATAAAAAAAAAATGTTATGTTAAATTTCCGTGTTATATCGATCCCGGTAATCATATAATAGAACTCGCATTGACTAGAATATTATATTTATTGATTTTTTTCATATTGCATTATTTCTGGAATGCAGGTCCGATCACAACTCAGACTCAAACCGTTGGTGATTTAAATTTAACCCCTATGTTTTAGTGGCTTAATGATGACAATCTCTTTTACTATTGGCTCTGTCTAAACCCATAACTACGAGTTTGAATAATTTATCATTTTCACACCCCCAGGAAATGCTACGTGCCGAAGCATGCTTTATGAATTTGGATTCCGGCCAAGTCCTTGCAGACTTTTCTAATTTAATCGCCCGGTAACTTCTGAAAATGTAATAGTTGCTGTTATGAACGCTATATAAAGTCAAATCTGCAATGGATTATTTACACTATATCGACCCATGTTTGGTACCTTCCTTGCAGAAATGGCAAACAGAGATAACAATGGACCCTATTAAATTTGTCGATTTTGAGAAGTTAATCGCTCTGTAACTTCTGAAAATGTAATAGTTGCTGTTATGAACAGATGGGTCCACTGGACTGTTTATAGTTAATCAGTTATTATATGTGTGGTTAGAAGGTACTAACAACTTGCTTAACAGTTATATCATGGGTGTAATGCATACATGTAGTTATATCATGGATGTAATAAGTGCATATAGTACTGTCATTGATTAACATGTAACATGTATCTGTGTTAGAAGTAGGATATGCTTATATAGTATAGTTAATGCAGTCATATCTGGGATATACAAAGGTTAAAGTTAAAGATTTTAAAGAATGTAAATGGCTTAGCAATTCGCCACGTGTGACTGCTCTGGCTTTAGTCTGGCAGGGGGAAGTTTAGTTTTTTAATCCTGTAAGTTGTGATCTGGCAACTGGGGAATGTGTCATGGGATAGGCATCTCCTAGGTAGTGAGAGTGTAACAAGCTATTGCCCACA
The DNA here is from genome assembly GCA_027410445.1 of Discoglossus pictus. Taxonomy (NCBI): domain Eukaryota; kingdom Metazoa; phylum Chordata; class Amphibia; order Anura; family Alytidae; genus Discoglossus; species Discoglossus pictus. The sequence continues at coordinate 137,983,357 of CM050164.1, forward strand.
AGAGGAGGGATTAGGCATGTGGGGGGGGGGGGGGGGGAGTGAGATATTTGTATTGTTTTTATATATCTCTGTAACAATAAAGAAGTGGCAGTCTGATTTTGGACACACTAAACAAAGGGGGTGTCGGAGTCTGCTTGTACTAATCAAAGGTACATGGTGTGTAATTCTTAGATCCTAAGAAAAGGGGTCTGATGGTGCTGTCGTCTGAAGTATCTGCTGGTGTCGAGATCTGACAGTTGCGACCCGTATAGAGAGAGAGAATTGGGGTGAGTGTAGTTCCCCAAATCTTAACATCAAATGTATTAATTCTTAGATTGATATTCTCAGGTTTCTCCATTCTTAGATTGACCTTCTCATGTTTTTCCATTCTTAGTTTTTTTTTCATTCCTAGATTGTTCTTCTTATTTTTTTATTTATTTATAAAGCATCAACATTTTTCTTAGCATTCTTCTCAAGTTTCTTTTCTTAGATTGGTCTTCTCAGGTTTATCCATTTTGAGATGGGTCTCCTCATGTTTCTTAATTCTGAGATTGGTCTCTTCAGGATTTTTATTCTTAGATGGGTCTCTTCAGGATCTTTATTCTTAAATTGGTCTTCTCAGGTGTCTCCATTCTTAGATTGGACTCTTCGGGTGTCTATAGTGTGAGTTTTTTCCTCAGGTTTCTGTTTTCTTAGATTGATCTTCTCAAGTTTTTACATTCTAAGATTGATTTCTTTGAGATACTTTATTTTTAGGTCGGTCTCCTCAGTTTTTACATTCTAGCATGAATCTATATGTAAAATAAAGAGAGTCTTTGAAATTTCTATTATACTGCAACAAATATATTTCCTATATCTGTAGAGATGTTTCTGTACTGGCAAGTAGAGGTTGTTAATCTAATAAAAACACTTCTTTTAGCAATATTAAGGTACAAAATATTTTAATTATTAGTAGGGATTTTCAAGTAGCTGAAAATCCCTCCTAATTTACTTTTTTATCTACTCCATAGACTTAACATTAAAATGTAACTCTTGACATAGAATGCATATGACTGAAAGGAGAAATGTCAGTGGATGAGACTCAACTTCAAAAAGATAATGAATAAGTTTGTTTTCCAACTATGGTCGCCAGATGTGTTTTTATAATGCGTATACAGTGGATATAAAAAGTCTACACACCCCTGTTAAAATATCAGGTTTCTGTGCTGTAAAAAAATGACAAAGATAAATCATTTCAGAACTTTTTCCACCTTTAATGTGACCTATAAACTATACAACTCAATTGAAAAACAAACTGAAATCTTTTAGGTAGAGGGAAGAAAAAATATAAAAATAAAATAATATGGTTGCATAAGTATGCACACCCTTAAACTAATACTTTGTTGAAGCACATTTTGATTTTATTACAGCACTCAGTCTTTTTGGGTATGAGTCTATCAGCATGGCACATTTTGACTTGGCAAGATTTGCCCCCTCTTCTTTGCAAAAACACTCCAAATCTGTCAGATTGTGAGGGCACCTCCTGGGCACAGCCCTCTTCAGATCACCCCACAGATTTTCAATCGCATTCAGGTCTGGGCTCTGGCTGGGCCATTCCAAAACTCTAATCTTCTTTCGGTGAAGCCATTCCTTTGTTGATTTGGAAGTATGCTTTGGGTCGTTGTCATGCTAAAAGATGCAGTTTCTCTTCATGTTCAGATTTCTAGCAGAAGCCTGAAGGTTTTGTGCCAATATTGACTGGTATTTGGAACTGTTCATAATTCCCTCTATCTTAACTAAGGCCCCAGTTCCAGCTGAAGAAAAACAGCCCCAAGGCATGATGCTGCCACCACCATGCTTCACTGTGGGTATGGTGTTATTTTAGTGATGTGCAGTGTTGTTTTTGTGCCAAACATATCTTTTGGAATTATATCCAAAAAGTTCAACCTTGGTTTCATCAGACCTTAACACCTTTTCCCTCTTGCTTTTGGGAGACTTCAGATGTGTTTTTGCAAAATGTGGCCTGGCTTGGATGTTTTTCTTCGTAAGAAAAGGCTTTTGTCTTACCACTCTACCCCATAGCCCAGACATATGAAGAATACGGGAGATTATTGTCACATGTACCACACAGCCAGTACTTGCCAGATATTCCTGCAGCTCCTTTAATGTTGCTGTAGGCCTCTTGGTAGCCTCCCAGACCAGTTTTCTTCTCGTCTTTTCATCAATTTTGGAGGGAGCTCCAGTTCTTGGTAATGTCACTGTTGTGCCATATTTTCTCCACATTTTCTCTTCACTGTGTTCCATGGTATATATAATGCCTTGGAAATTCTTTTGTATCCTTCTCCTGACTGATATCTTTTAACAATGAGATCCCTCTGATGCTTTGGAAGCTCTCTGTGGACCATGGCTTTTGCTGTGGGATGCGACTAAGAAAATATCAGGAAAGACCAACAAGAGCTGCTGAACTTTATTTAGGGTTAATCAGAGGCAATTTAAATGATGGCAGGTGTATGCTGACTACTATTTAACATGATTTGGAATGTGATTACTTAATTCTGAACACAGCTACATCCCCAGTTATAAGAGGGTGTGCAGACTTATGCAACCACATTATTTTTATTTTTTATTTTTCTTCCCTCCACCTAAAATATTTCAGTTTGTTTTTCAATTGAGTTGTACAGTTTATAGGTCATATTAAAGGTGGATAAAGTTCTGAAATGATTTATCTTTGTCTCATTTTTTTACAGCACAGAAACCTGACATTTTAACAGGGGTAAGATCACCATGTTTTCAGCCACATTTACAAACATTTTCTAGATTAGTCTGTATTTGTGTCATTATTGGATACTGTAATTTCCTTTATATGCAATATGATGTTTAGCAAAATTATGGTTAGCATTACTACCTAAAATGTAAGTAATGCAAATTCTTTGATTTACCAGTATTCATGTGATCTGCCCTTAACATAGTATTGCCGTAATGAAGTGCTGACTCCAAGACTGGAAGAAAATGCAACTTTTCAAGCAGCAAGACTATCTACCAAGTTCATGTCAACCTTTCACCATATTGTGCAATATGTATGAGTTTCATGTTAATGTGCAATAAAATATGTGTATCTTGTTTGTTTCAGATACCTCTGCCACTTCAAAAGCAACTAAACCGCTTCAGTTTTTAAATGTATTAGCAAAACTAAAGAGAATAATATACATAGACGTTTTGCTCTATTAATAAAGAAAATAGCAACTTGCCAGAAAATTGTGAGTGCTATGTAGAAACAGGAGTGCATTTCAGTTTAAATTTGAAAGCATTTGGCAAAGTTTACTGCAATAAAGGGAACTCTTAATCCTTTCAAATAACATATCATATTTTTTTCAGAAACCTCTCCCTAGATGCTGTTTGTTGAGACCATCAGAAATATCTTGGCAACAACACACAAAAACATGCTAAATGGTACAAGGCTATATTATAATTACCCACAAGCAGTGGCCGACAACATGAAATTGCCCGTTCATCCACAATGTTACCCATCTGTGATTAATTACCAGTCATGAGTTTTCTTTGTGTAACAAAACCAAATTGCAAGTGTTTTATGGATAGTAAAGATTTGTGGTCCTAGATACAGGCCAATAAGTTACCACCGTAATAGGCTTCTTCAGAAAGATGCAACCACCCATAAAGTAGCAACTTTGAGAACAATAGAACTATATATGCTGGCATGTTTTGGGGTACAAACTGAGAGTGATAACTGGTACAACCATTAGTTTCAATTTGAAATTACTTAACTAGTATGAAAAACACAAGGAGGTTATTTATGATTAGGGTTATAAGTGGGGATAAATATAGATAAGTAGAGATAAGCTGAGTTAATGAAAGTCAAAACATAACACATCTCCACTTCCTATATTTTTAAGAACCCTTCTTATCAAGATGTAATACACTTTATCCCTGTTTCACATATGTATATTTAACAAAGAAAGCTCATGAGCTTCTTTTTAAGAAATTCAGAATTTAATTAATGAAAAGAGGGAAAGCAGATATGAAATAAATAATATTCCCTTTGAATATGCAGTGGAGATAAATCATAGATTTAAGGCACTAGATATGAACGATAGAATGCCTGAAGTACTTTGGACCGAAGTTTGTGACATTGTCCAGAAAACAGCAACAAAGAATATCTCCCAAAGAAAGAAAACTAAGAAGGCAAACTCCCTTCCTAATGAGGTTTTGAAAGTAGCCCAGGAAAGAAGGAAAGTGAATGATTGTGGTAATACATATTAACGAGAATCGACTACACTGTGTCTGAATCAAACAATGTATGTGGTGTGTGTGTGTATATTAAAAAAAGTGGAAGTCATGAGATTTGAACATTTGACTTGGAAAGGGAAAAAGATAGCATCTTTATACACTAAACAAGCATGCTACATGCTCAAAAAAGTATAAAAATGTATGTATCTAAAATAGAATATACCATAGTTATAGACACCAACTTCATTACCTTTGCAGATATTTTTTATCAAAAGCTCTACATATTGATTTGCCTGCTATACCTATTTATTTTTGTATTTTTTTCAATATAAAAAACATACAAAACATATAATACAATCTTTCCACATAATACAGAGCATATATATATATATATATATATATATATATATATATATACAACTTTGATAATCGAAAAAAGAGGAAAACAACAACAACAACAAAATGAACAGCTTATTCTGATGATCAGATCCTACTATATTGGTTGGGTTCCTTTATATTTTACCTTATATTGATCCCAGATATTCAAATTAATAGATCTCTTTCCTTTGGGGCCCTGTACATAATCTTCATTCATCAAATCTCTATTATAGTTTATCTTAGTAACAGCTTCTTTCCAAGATGGAATTGTAGATTTATTCCATTGTTTAACTAATAAAGATGTGATAATTAATAATAAATGTGATATCAATAGTTTATCTTTAGGAAATATTTTATCCATCTCTAGATGGAATAAAATTACTGCTGTGGTACACATAACACATTACTAATTAATGAAAAGAGGGAAAGCAGATATGAAATAAATAATATTCCCTTTGAATATGCAGTGGAGATAAATCATAGATTTAAGGCACTAGATATGAACGATAGAATGCCTGAAGTACTTTGGACCGAAGTTTGTGACATTGTCCAGAAAACAGCAACAAAGAATATCTCCCAAAGAAAGAAAACTAAGAAGGCAAACTCCCTTCCTAATGAGGTTTTGAAAGTAGCCCAGGAAAGAAGGAAAGTGAATGATTGTGGTAATACATATTAACGAGAATCGACTACACTGTGTCTGAATCAAACAATGTATGTGGTGTGTGTGTGTATATTAAAAAAAGTGGAAGTCATGAGATTTGAACATTTGACTTGGAAAGGGAAAAAGATAGCATCTTTATACACTAAACAAGCATGCTACATGCTCAAAAAAGTATAAAAATGTATGTATCTAAAATAGAATATACCATAGTTATAGACACCAACTTCATTACCTTTGCAGATATTTTTTATCAAAAGCTCTACATATTGATTTGCCTGCTATACCTATTTATTTTTGTATTTTTTTCAATATAAAAAACATACAAAACATATAATACAATCTTTCCACATAATACAGAGCATATATATATATATATATATATATATATATACAACTTTGATAATCGAAAAAAGAGGAAAACAACAACAACAACAAAATGAACAGCTTATTCTGATGATCAGATCCTACTATATTGGTTGGGTTCCTTTATATTTTACCTTATATTGATCCCAGATATTCAAATTAATAGATCTCTTTCCTTTGGGGCCCTGTACATAATCTTCATTCATCAAATCTCTATTATAGTTTATCTTAGTAACAGCTTCTTTCCAAGATGGAATTGTAGATTTATTCCATTGTTTAACTAATAAAGATGTGATAATTAATAATAAATGTGATATCAATAGTTTATCTTTAGGAAATATTTTATCCATCTCTAGATGGAATAAAATTACTGCTGTGGTACACGGACAATGAACCCCTAACATTGAGGTTAAATGATCACAGCATTCTTCCCAACATTTTTAAATTATACTGCATTCCCACCACATATGAGCTGCAGTGCCTGCTTTGCCACATCCTTTCTAACATAATGGAGAAATTTGAGGATCCATCTTATTCATAATTACAGGGACTAAGTACCACTTTTTCATTAACTTAAAATATAGCTCCCTATATATATTATTTATGGAGGATTTCCTTATTAACCTTAGAGCTCTAGACCAATCTTGGTCTTCATAGGTTAAGTTAAAATTACTTTCCCATTCTTTTAAGCTCATTGATTTTATAAATTTCATGGATTTTATTCTGATTTTACTAACCTTTGAAATAAGGTGTAAATCTGGCCCTTCGGTCAAAATTTCTTCTAATTCATAATTTTTATCCATTTTTAAGGATACATATCACTTTTGCTTGAATTTTTCCACCAGTGATCTATATTTCAGGCATGAATTTTTTTGATGCCGTAATTAAATATGGAGCTCCCCTTGTTTTATTAAAGAGCCTGCAGGATATAGGTCAGAAATAAACTCTATTCCGGCTTTCCTCATTAAATCTACTTCTTTTTTATTTGCTTCCTCCATTAGTATATCTATGGAAGCTGACAAAGAAGGAATACGATATAGCTCAGATTTGGCTTTGTTTTCTCCCACAAATTTTATCAGGGACCTTATCCCCTCTGGAAGTTTATGCCAAATTCCGTCCTCCTCCCTAAAAGTTTCTATTAATGTTCTAATTGGAATAACTCCTATAAGATCTTCTTCAATTGTTTTCCAGCAAGTTATCCTATGTTGACTATTCATATTAATTATAAGAGATATGGCAATATTTTCACATATTTCTTTTATATCTGGTGTTCCAATACCACCTAGCTAAAATTTTATTTGGCTATTGATTTTTTGACTCTCACTTTTTTGCCTAAATATATACATTTATCTATTGTTTTCTGAATAGATGTATTAATATAAACATGTACTTTCTCTGGAACAAATCTAAGTAAGTAGGTCAACTTGGGAATAATACTCATTTTGACAACTGCAATTCTAGCCGACCAAGAGAAGCTTATTGCCAAACATAGAGTAGCATTATGATTTATTTTAGTATTTCTATTATGTTATCTATTATTATTTTCTTACTATGAAAGCTAAATCTTATACCCAGATGTGTGATGAAGTTAGAATGCCAATTAAATGTATGGACTTCCTTTAATATGCTTAGGATATCCAAATTTAAGCCTCTATAAATGGTATCAGACTTCAAAGAGTTTATTTAAAAATATGATACTTTACTGAAGTCTGCCAAAAGATGTTGTAAATTGGCACAAGAATTTGCTGGGTCTGTTAGGGTCACTATAATTTCATCAGCAAATAACATTATTTTATAATCATTATTGCCGATTTTTATTCCTTTAATATTTTCGGATTCCCTTATTATTGATGCTAGGGGCTCCATAAATAGTAGGAATAACAATGGAGAAAGGGGGCTCCCTTGGCGGGTCCCATTACTAATTGCAGATTTCTCTGAGTCAAAGTTGGGACCAACTATATAGGCCAATGATTTATTGTAAAGGGCTTTGATTGTTTTTGATGCAAAGTCGGCAAAGCCAAATTTCTGCAGCACTGCCTCTAAAAACAACTTACAAAAAACATAAAATCTATTAGGCGTCTGGTGTTGTATTAGTTTGGGCATAATGCTATTTAGCATATTGGCCAAGATTTTTGCATATGTTTTTAAATCAATATTAATGAGGGAAATGGTGTGGTAGCTAGTGACTTCCTCAGGATTTTTCCCAGGTTATAAAATGTTGATTATTTTAGCTTTAACTAGTTCTGGTACTATTTTCCCTGCATTTTTAATATCATTAAACATATCTTGCAAGTTTCCCTAATTTCTTTCAGGAAAAACTTATAGTATAACTGGTCATCTGGGCCCGGGGCTTTATTAGATTTTGCTTTTTAAATTACCTCATTTATTTCGTCCAGAGTAAAATCTTTATTTAGGATTGTTTGATCATCTTCATCTAGCATAAGAATCTACCTAAGAATTGGTTTATTTCAACTTTACTAGGTTTTTTAAATGTGGGATTACTATCAAGGTTATATAGTGATCTATAAAATGCTGTTATAATTTCCCCAATCTTATCTGGATGAGTATAAATTATTTTGTCCGGTCCCTTGAGGCTAAGAATTTTGTTTTGATGTGGTGCTTATTTATTTTGTTTGCCAGATATTTACTTGTTTTATTTCCCAGTAGGAAGTGGGACTGCTGAAATCTCCAAATCAAAGAATCTGCCTGATATTGTAAGATTTTTTTTATTTGTACATTCAATCTAGAGATATGCAGTACCCTCTCCCCACGTGGAAACATTTGGTTCATTATCTGCTGTTTCTCCAGTTCTATATACAGAAGTCTCAAAGGTTTCCCCCTTGATTTATGAATTTTGGCCATTTGAGAAATCATTTGCCCTCTTATTACAGACTTATATGCACACCATAGAGTAGTGTCGGAATCCATGGAATTTTTATTTATTTAAAAAAAATCTCTAGTTTCATTGTTTAGAAACTCCAATGTTTCTTCATTTTTAAATAATATTGTGTCTAACTTCCATTTTTTTGTATTTCTATTTACATTTAAGTCTTCCATAGTAGTATATACCATAGAGGGATCTGACAAAGGTGTTGCACTAATTTCTATATCCTTAACTAAATTTAAGATGTGTATATCCATAAAGAGGTAGTCCAGTTTTGAAAAGGAATTATATCGATTAGAAAAATGAGTATAGTCCTTATCGTAAGGACTGTACTATTAGATGGGTTTAAATTAATACAGAGAATAGTCCTTGTGTTTGGTATATGGGGACACTGCGGGGATCCCGATAGAATAATAGATTTGCCTGCTATACCTTGATGAGCCAAGAAATTGTATTATTAATACATAATGGCATATCTAAACTTATATTAGTTTCAACCCCACATTTTTCAGCGAGAATATTGCTGATTGTTTAATCATTAAAAAGGACATAAACATGCACAAATGAGCATTTCAAATCTATTTTCAATTCACATTGTTTTACTCATTGAACAATCATATCACTATGAAAGCTGTGTTTTTCTTTTCACTTTCTGGAAAATATTGCACGTCTTTATAATTAAAGTAAATCAAAAGAGCGACCTATAAATATTGTGCTATAATGATTCTGTAAATGGAAGTTGATTAATGGGCCTACAGTACTGGAGTTGCATTCCACTGGTACTGGCTAATCTTTAGTTTATTGGAGATTTCATTCACTGTTATTTAAGTAATCTACAGAATTCTGTTTGTCAGAGGACATTGTATTGTATCACTTCCAGGTTTTACAGTGCAGAACAAACATTCATAAAAAAAAAAAAAAATATGGTGTATTTATTAAAGTTAATAAAATGTTATTGTATGACACTATTAGAGGATAAATTAATTTGCATACAGTTTAAATTATGTGAATAAAATATTTGTGAAATTCCACAGATAACCTTTTTTTGAACAATATCAAATGACTATGAAGCAATATCCTTCTCACCAATCTTATAATTAATGAAAAAATTACTGCACTAGGCATGATTACCGTCCATCTTGTACAATTTATTACATTCTTATTTTTCATTGGTTTCATAGATTCCAGTATCTGGAATCTATTTCTATCTCTATCTGTACTGATTTATGTTTAGCTTAGTGGAGATTTCCTTAACACTTTCCGATTGCCAATATTTCTGTCTGTCTGTCCAAGAATCTTTCACTTCCAATCTTCACAGTCCAGAACACATTGGAGGAAAAGAGTGTATACTGCTTCTAAAGAATTCATGCAACAATCGTGAAGCCTCACTAGAGGAGAAACAATCATTTGTTCTACTTCTATGATGGTATAAATTCAGAGAAAAATAAATTTAGCTTGAATACAAAATAACATTTCACAAATGTAATATATTAACACCTTAATTTGGAATGTATAAAGTTGTAAATTATTACTTTAGACCTTTAGTGATTGTCACAAACTGCTTCTTCAATGGGGCTTGATAAGAACATGGTTCAAACCGACCCCAGCAGCACTGTGCGGTTTTGTTAAACAGTGGCGGAGCTAGTGAAAGGAGGGCCCCAGTTCAAAAATCTATTTATATATATATAGTGTATATATATATATATATATATATATATATATATATAAAACTAGCGACTTGCCTGTCAAAAAATAACGGTTATGAAATCGTAAGTCGTAGGTAATGTTGTTTTATGATTTTTTTAGATTGAGGACCTTCGGCGCTCATTGCGAGGCTTGCGCTTGCAGGAAGCACCATTTTTTCTCTCGCTTAGGGAATTTTCTTGTGGCTAAACTCGTAAATTTGGACTTAAATGGAGGTGTAACTTCACTTGCAGAGGTCCTGGGTGCCGCCCCCCCCTTGCTGTGGGTAAGTTTTTTATGTGTTTTATGTGTGTACTTATTGTGTTTTGACTGTTTTCTGGTGCGTGCGGTTCGGCCGCTAAGTTTGTATTTTTGCAAGGTCGTAATGTTTTTTTTTCTAAGTCACGCGTCTCATATTTTTGTCTGCTAAGTCCGTAAAGGTGCGTCGGGTCTTATTGTTGGTAAAGTGCCGCTTGTTTGGGTGTTTGTAACCGCGTGTGAGGTGCTTTTGAGCCTCCACCTCCGCAAATGCGGCCCCATCTGCGTCCCTCGCTTTGCAAGGGACGCAGTTTTCGCAAGCTTGCTTACATTATATATATATATATATATATATATATATATATAAATGTACATATATAATAAATACACATCTATATTAAATTATATATGATAAAAAAAATAATATATATATATATGTAAGCTAGTGCAATCGAATTCTACTTTTTTGAGCACAGGGAGATATGAGCTGGCCTGGGGGCGGTGCGGCTGCCCAACACAGAAAAAAAAAGTAAAAAAAAATTGATTATCAAAAAAGTACAATTAGGTTGCGCTGCCCCCTCCCCCCCCCCCCCTCTCAAGATATGAGCAACATCCTAAAATATGTATAGAGGATGATGCTGGCAAAATACTAGTGATTTCAGAACAGCATTACTCCCCCAGAATCAGAGGCATATACACCACATAGACTAGGACCAATCAAGGCTTAAAAGTATGTCTGGTGTTTGCTATTTCTCCTGTTGGCCTGTATTTTGGTGCTGGATCACTCTATTGAGTGAGACCAGTCTGACATACTACAAGATATGTCTCCCTGTGAAGGGCCCTAGTGAGCTAAAAGAGGCATCTGAGTAGGTTATCGTGTCTATAGAACTAACCTGTTAATGTTAAATTGTTCTTGCATTGAGTGTCTCTGATTTTGATACTCTTTAAGAATAACCTAAAATAACAACTTGACAACAGGCCATTGTTTGTTAGATAGGTTCCTGTGCTAGTACTGTTACAAAGCCATAAGGTATGAAAAGGTTCACTATTAGCTAAAAAGGTCATTACCCAGGCATGATCCATTCGGGGTAGTTTCGAGCAATAAAAGACGCAACACTAAAATGGGAGAAAACGGGCCACAGCTTTTATTAATTTACATAGTAAATTAGTACCCATACGTAACAACTGATAACTTCTTGACGTATTATAGAGGAGGAGCCCAGCCACAGACTGTCACCTCACGCTTTGGGCCTGTACCCAAAGCCCCCCAATGCTTAACCTTTAAGCACGCCCGTGAGGTAGGGCTATGCCCACTTAGGCCAGTGGGCCGGGCAACTCACCTCCCGCCACTGAGCAGGCAAGGGAACCCTCCTGTGCCTGCGATGCCCCCCCCCTCTACTATGCAAAGCCTACGCACGTTTAACCCCTTCTTTAAATTCCAGCATGAGGATTTCAAGGCTAATCTCGGTCAAATGGACCTTATCTTTGCTGAAGAACTCTTGACACCGGTGCACAAAGCTAGACATCTGCTTGTTTATCTTTTGACTCGCTTTGTCCAACAGCACTGGATCCCTTGCGTTACGTCAGGCTCATCGCTTACTGATCTCCAACCAGATGGCTGTAAGGCCAGGGAATGTCTTAGCCCATTTCTTTACATCCCGTCTCATCATTTTTAAAATGCGACGCATGGGGACTACACCGAGATCGTTCCCTCCTGCATGCATCAACAACAAATTGGGACTTCCATAGCGCTGGGCATAACCTTCCAACATTCCATTTGCCTGGGACCGCATTCCCTGAAGCCCGAGCCATCTCACCTGCAAGACCGTAACCAAAAAGCCCAGTTGTACCTTATCCTGTGTGACTGCGGCTAACCAGTGGGCCCAGTACACATAAGAATGGTCCACGATCCAAAGTTGCTTCTTCTCCCCTGTAATCAGAAAAGACACCTGTCACACCTCCACCTCATGCCTTATGTAAGTCCTAAAGCGCTGAGATTCCAATCTCCCAATCCGTTTCACGGCTGTATCCGGCAGCCCTAGCCTTGCCGCCTTCGTGGCCGCACCTATACGAAATGAGTGCATCCCGAAATCCGAAGTATTGAGCCCCAAGCTCTGCAAAATGCCTTTTAAGATCTTTCCAAACTAATATTGTGATAATGCCATTCCATTGGCATGGATGAACAGCAAACACCGTCCCACCGGTCACTGACTGAGGTACTACTTTGCACATTCGTAGGGGCAATACTCCATACCCACCTCTTTTCCTCTACCAGCCTGGTCCTTTTTGATCGCCTTAACCATATCCCAACCCTGTCGTCCCTCAGACAGGTATCCTCCCATTGAAGACCCCCTGAACCTAAACGCCCTGAAGAATGCCAGGAAAAAATGCCGTACGGAACAGCAGAGATTCAAAAGGGGTTCTACTAGTGCTCGCCCTAGGACCTGCGCCATTCGTAATAATAACGAAAACGTTATAGGCCGTTTCAAGTCTCGCCTGCACACTCCTTTGAACATCCCACGAACCACCCGCCAAACCACAAACTCCTTTGTAAGGTCTTTTTGCCCAGCCAGCTTGAACATAAAAGACAGGGCCGTGACCTGGCGCGCTACCGCTGACTTTGAGTCACCATTGTACACACACCTTAACAGATCCCATAACAGGATTCCTATACTTTTGTCTTCCGTTGTTGCACCCCAGGCCACCTTTGCCAGGTCCTGCCACTTGGCCCCGACCCTCCTGTATGCGGCCCACGTCGCAGGGGCAACAGACTGTCTAACTAGTCTCGCAACCTGACTGCTCCAATCTCCCATAGCTCCTTGGGAATGATTTTGCCGTGTAGTTCTGCCACCTGCGCCAATGTCCAAAAAATGTCCATTTCCTGAAATCAAGAAAGGGCATCAGCAATGCCATTCTCCACTCCCGGAACATGCTTGGCTATGAACCATATGTTCCTGCGCAGACAACTAAGCACCAAGTGTCGAACTAGGCGCACTACCGGAATCTAATCTGCTGCCAGATTATTCACCGCTTGTACTATGGACATATTGTCCATATAAAATATGACTCGCCGGTCACTGAATTCCGCTCCCCACAGGTAAACCGCTACCACTATTGGGAATAATTCCAAAAAGGTAGGGTTCCTACTAAGGCCGGCCACCTCCCATCCCTCTGGCCAGGAGGTGGCACACCACTTGCCCTTAAAGTATGCTTCAAAACCAAGGGACCCAGCTGCATCTGTATACAACTCCAGATCCATGCTGGCAACGCTTCCCCTGTGTATCAGCATGGAGCCGTTAAAGTCCGGCACGAAAACCCTCCAAACTGTTGCGTCCTCCCTTATGGCCCTCGTGACTTTAACAAGGTGATGCACCCTTTTTATGCCTGTCGTTGTTAAGGACATCCTCACCAAGGCAAAGTTCAGTTTTCCTGCTATTGATTGAGGACGTTTTAGCGATACCCTCCTGGCACCTTCCAAAGCCGTCAGTTAAACGAGTAAATCCGCCACCTTTTCCTGGGGCAGACTGCATTCCAATCTTACGGAATCAATCAGTATCCCCAAGAAAATCAACCTGTTAGTCAGGCCCTCGGTCTTACTATGGGCCAAAGGTACCCCAAACTCCTGACACAGCCTGGTGAACCTGTCCAGGATGAAACCGCACGTATCCTTCTGACCCGGACCGACGGAAAAAAAATTGTCCAAATAATATGTAATGCCCCAGTGACCTGTCTCCATTTTTGCTACCCACTGTAGAAACGTTCTAAATGCCTCAAAGTAGGCGCACAAAATGGAGCACTATATTGGCAGGCACAGGTCGACAAAGTAACTTTCGTCAATAAAACAACCCAACTGTCTGTGACTCTCGGGATGCAAGGGCAGCGACCAAAACGCTGCTTCTACGTGCACTTTTGCCATAAGGGCACCTGTCCCCGCTTTTCGCAACATTTCGGTTTCCCGATTGAAGGAAGCGTAGGAAACCGCCGAAACTCCTTTGGGATGCCATCATTAACTGACCCCCCTTTTGGGAATGACAAATGCTGAATAATCAGAAACTTGCCCTTCTCCTTCTTTGGAATTACTCCCAACGGAGAGATAACCAGGCCCCTCATGGGTGGGTCCTCGAAGGGCCCTGCCATGCGGCCTAACAGTACTTCAGCCTTGATTTTTTCTAAAGCCACTCCCGGGAATTTGAATACAGAATGCAAGTTGGCCTCCCGACTCCCGCCGTTTGCCAACTCACACAGTATTTTTAAGCCGTCCCAGAAACCCTTTTCCAGGAGGCTGGCCATGCCCTCTTTTCCTGCCACTTTACCGTAGCATTTTAGCCACAGCAGCAGAGCAGACAGGCGTATTGGTGTCTTTCCCCTTGGGTGAGCGCTCCCTTCCTGTGGCCCCCTTTTTCTGTCTGGAGCATCTCGACACGGGATGCTCCCCTCCAGCATGAAGCGGCAGTTGGGGCCCCACTTGCATGCTTAACATACCTTAAATCCCCCCGCCGACGTTGGGGTGGTGGAACTTCTACTTCCACCACAGGGGCTACGAAAGATGTTAAGCCAAAAGGGCCCCCACCTTATCACTGCAGGTCATTGTTGGTCTGGACGCCTTTTATAGGTAAAACTCCTTGTTATACTGCCACGACGCCATTCCCCCATACGTTTTGTAGTCATTTCGTATCTCCTCGAGATATACTAAGAGACCTGAATACTGCTCTGGATGATGTTCACCCAGAATGCAAGCCATAATAGAAAAGGCCTGAAGCCACATATCAAACGTGTGGGGCAGCCTTCTGAATGATTTTCTCCTATCTTCGCCCCTCTGGTCCCTCTATCGATTGGTTCTAACTGACGCAACGAGGGGAGCAAGAAGAAAAGTTCAATGAACTCTCTCCTCCAGATTTTTTTATTTTAACTCCAAGGGCAGGTTCGCACCCAAATTGTCCATTGAACAGAGGACGATGGGCCCTACCACCCTGTCTGGACGCTCTGAGGACCATGACCTTCTGGCCCTCTCTCTGAAACTGAGCAGGCACAGCTGCATCGGCAGGACAGCCTGCTCCTTGACTTCGACCTGGGGAGAAAAGAGGAACAGCTGCTAGTTCTAGGTTGCCTGTGCCCCAGTGAGTAAACCGTCAACTCTTCCTCTGAGGACTGGCTTGGGCTCGCCCCTGTGTGGCCTAGACCCACCAGCTCAGCTGAACTTGTCCCTCCCTGGTCTCGAACGCGGTCAGGCCCCTTAGCTAGGTCCGTCAAACATTCCTTCCGTGAGTCAGTACCAATCGTCCTATGCTGTGGCCTAACCGATTTATCCCCAGCCTCAGCCCTCTGGCACCTAGCTGGTGTGCTAGAGAAGAGTAACGGACTGTACCTGGTGGCAGTCTTCCGGGCCCTGGCGGGGTGCGTTTTCCTCGCCGCCACCAGCACATCGTCAATGATGACCTGGCTGTCATCTTGGTTCATTTCAGCTACGACTCGGCTCCTCTTCTCTCTGGTCGAAGTCATCCCCGCCTCTGCACTATCGACACACCTGTAAAGCACCAGAAGCGCTGTTAGTATGGCTAACCCCAGAGACCGCAGGTTCGATATAGTGGGGGGCTGTAGGAGCTGTTTTAGAGCTCCTGGATTTACTGTTATCCTTTTTGCCACCTTTCCGGGGCTGTATCGGGGTATTCTTTGCGTGACCCCTTAGGCAAAATGATTGGTGGTGGCCAGAGTTCTAGGCCCTCACCCTCACGTGGGCCCTGTGCTCTCTGGAGTGGGGGAGTATAAGCTCCTGGTTCCCCTGAGCTGTACTCCCCCTGTCAACCTGGCCCTGTCTGGATGTGGACGCCTCTCTGATGGCTCGGCTTACTGGGTTTGGGGAAGTATATCTGATAACTCTCCTAAGCTACCCAGGCCCCCAGCCACTGCAAACTGGACCTGGGCACCTTGTGGAAGGCCATCGGCGGAAGGCACGGTTGAAACCAGCCTGTTCTGTACCCAATGTACCCCATGGCTCTAGGCCCTAGCCCTGACCTCAGCCAGTAAACCCTCCAACTCTCTAGCATCCATGAGGGACTGGCAACCCGAACCCACACACGCTAGGGGAAGGGAAGGACAAACCACAAACAAGCACACACACCAGCCTAGCCCCTTCTATGCTGTAACTAGCTGGGGGTTAATAATTCTCAATTTTGACCAGTACTTATCCTGACCAGCGGAGCCACTCAGACTTGCGTCTACTCCTGTTGCGGAAGTCACGCCCCCGACACGGACGATGTCATCACGTCCCTCAGGCTCTGCAGGGTAACGCTGCAGCCTACCCAGGCGTCCTGAGAGGCCTACGCAACACGCAATGCAGAGTAAACCACAATAAGTATGAGGTAGGAATGCAATCTGCTGTACCAGATCTAAACTTCAGCTGACACTCTATAGTTGTGTGATCATACTGAAAAACACTGTTCTGAAAGTGAAAACACTATCCATGAATAGACAGAAGCCCAGCACTAAGCTAATTAATTGCAAAGCTGAAATAAGCATGCTCCAATTACATGATTGCTGCCCACTGAAATGTGATTGTTGGGTGATTTTTTTTTATAATATGATTTTGTTAACCAAAAGAGTTTCATATTGCACCCAAGCTGTGGATTAGGCTATTTAAAAAAAGAAAAAATCCTAAATGGGAGCAGGAAAATAGATACAAAATGTATAACCTTTGTTCTTTGGAGATTGTGGGTCTAATTATCAAGCTCAGAATGGGTGAGATTTTAAATTAAGTTAAATATATTTTCAACAATATGAGGGCAGAGGTTGATACCAAAAATACTTGTGTCATCTGTTTCCTGAATTCTTACTTAAATGTGATTTATTAACACAATGCTCATTCTAATATATGTTCAATTTGAATAAAGTTATAGGCCAAAAATATCTTATAAAATAATATTTCTTAAAAAATCATATACAAAAGCAAAGAAAGATGAATCACGAAACTGTAATGGAATTGACCATGGCAAGAGAGAATATACAAGTCCATTGACTTTACATGAATTTCTATGCAACATAATCCCAATATTCAATGTGACAGTCACAGGAAAATTAAGTCTTGGTATTATACAAACCTACGTAATAACAATGTGATCTATGTTCTTGCTGAAAGTATACATTTTTATGAATAACATTGTTTTATTTCCAATAAAGACTTCACTTCTGTGAAGCCACCCACATACTAGTTTCATTATAAACAGTATTTTTGCCCAAAATATTATTTTGTTAATATTTTCAAAATGTATGTAACTTCAGTAACCAATTTCTGATTTTCCGGTAACAAGTAACATAAAAACTTGAAATAAAACTGTGTTGGCTTTTCCCAGAAATGATCCTCTAATAACTGGGTTAGATTACCTTATTGGTTACAGACTATTTTAAAATTTAGCAGAATTCTGGTGCCAATGGCTTTTGAAGCAGAATGATATTACATTGGCATTCAGTGACCTTTAAATCAGTGATAGTTGATTGAAGACTCAGCTATGTGGTTATTTTACAATGTGTAATTTGCTGCTTTGTATCATCATCTTGAATTTAGTAGTCCGATTTTCTGCTTATGCACACTAACCTATATATATTTTTTACAATTTTCTTTTATGGAAAGAATTGCAAGAAATGCAGACACACAGAATTGTAGGTAATTTCCAAAAATAACTTATCATGCTACTTCCAGTACCATTACCATGTTTCCATTGGCATTTATTTTTCTTATGACTGGAAGAAATGCTTTAACTGGAAGATCTACTTTTAAGTAAGTAACAGTAAATAATGTCACCATTTTATACTGTGGGAACTGGATTTTTAATTGAAATAAATCATTAATTTGATTAATAATTCATCAAGGAAGCTCACAAAATGTGCAATTTATAAACTGGTTCAGAATATGGTTATAAAGAGTTAAGTGGTGTGTGGTTCACCTGAGAGAGATGAGATTATGCTTTCACTTCTGTGTGCAAGAGGTGAGGCCCTCTGTATAACTTACTGACCTTGGGGAATCCAACAAAATCACTTCCAGGAGGATCTCAGAGAGAAGTTCCTGCTAACTGGATTTCAGTTAGTATATATCGAGCAGTTTATTTGACCCATAGACCTCCATGCAGTTACAGACCACATAAAAGGATTAAGAAGCCTTGAGAACAAATCATTTCAGAATTTAAGTTTGAGGGCTTCACAGTGTGCAGCTATTTATTTTGTATCATTAATTTACTTATACCAAAAATAGGCCTATAATCTGGGCATTGTCGTTAGCTGCTCCATCTTCACCAAGCTCTCTAAAGAAGTTCATTACACTTTTGCTATTTGCTGTAATTATAGCCTTGTTTACATGGGTGTAGAAACTGGGTGGGGTGAGGGGGGCTACCCCCCCCCCCCTTCCAGATTTTTCAATGTGTGTAGAGAAGCAGTTGAGTGGTATTTTTATACTATATGCAGTATCCCCCCCAGATTTTCTTTGGCTCTTACACCCATGTTTATGTACCTGTATGTCCACCTTATGGATTTAATTAGTTGGCTGCATTTACAATCACTCACAAAGTGTCAATTGTGTATCTCTTTGGGAGAGACTCCGAAAGTTATCTAACAGACTTTTAATCATTGAGCCCATTTTTTTTGTGATATTTATATTTATTAGAGAATTGCTGATTATCACCGGTCAGAGGTGTATGTATAGGATTACTGTTTTGCCATTTATAATAAAACATTTTTTATGTTGAATTGTAAGACTTCGGTGGAGAAATATTTCTGCTAGTACAGCCTGGATTTAGAGAATATATAATTTGAATAAATTTGCCTTTCCGTTTTCCCCCCACTTTTATAGTTTATTAAAAATAAAATTATATATTCCATATTTTTTATTCTTGATTGGCGGTAAATAGAAATAATTGTGGATTGTTTAGCATCTTTGTCATCTTTGTGTGGTAAGGACATTTATTTTGTAGACATTATCCCCAACAATAATCACATGTTATTATTTATTCCACTGAGGGATGCCTGACTTACCAATGTAATTACATCAAACATATCCTGGATTTATGCAATCTCAAATAAATTCATCAGGCTGAAGTATTAGAAATGTGTGTAGGAAGAAGATTATATGGTTTGATATAACAGACTGGACAAACTTTGTTGGAATAGACATCTAGTAGATAATCAAAATACACAAGAAAACTGGAAAAAGGGCCACTGTAGTGTAACAAGGATATTTGGTTATTTTGGTTGTTTAATTTATGATCATAATGTTCTGCTGCCGTATCATGTCATTAAGAACATACACTTGTCATTGACACTAACGTTCTGACCACTAGCACCTATTTGTTTATAAGGTTTTGAAGGTATTGAGCATGAGCACTGCGTGTGTGCATGGTGATATAAAGAATGACGCATCACACACAGAGTGTGTGCGGCGACATCAGAGACGATATCACTGGCACCAACTGCTCAAGTGCAAAGTAATAATGAGCCCCTTATGAATATGAAAGGCAAAATACACAGTGGCTCCACCACTAAAATGTCGCATGGCTCCCATAGCGACTTCTGTCAAGGCTGTTCCTACAAGCTGTTTCTCACAAGACCTTCCTGATACGTAGCCTGTGCATTTGTCTATTTTAGGGAGTGAGTGCTTGCAAGGGTCCCTAAGAGTTATATAAGCAGCTACAAGTATGAAGTTGGAAATCAGAGCCAATAAACCCACATAGCAACCCTAGTAAAGTTAAAGAATCAGTAAGGATTTTGACATTGAGCTGTTTACACATAACACAGTATATAACAATTTCACACTTCTTAGATCATATTATATTTCACACTGAATGCTAAGACATGGTTATTGTTGTGGGTGACTGTAAATGTACTTATAGGGCAGTTGGGTATGTGTCAACCACATGGCTTTGTATTGTTAATGTGTGACTTGCCATTAGCTTGACGTCAGTGTTTAATTAGGCAGGTATTTCTAATTGATATTGTGAATTTATTTGATTTTAATATTGTTGTATAGGATTGGGTTAACCATCAGAAAGCGTATTTGTGCTTTAGAATGCATAGTCTTAAATTATATTTTATGTGAGTGCTGAAAAAATCTTCTTTAGGTTAATTGTTTCTACTGAGACATTCTTAGCTCATTGTTCTCATAAGGATTCTCAAAAGGGTTTTATTTACTCTTGTTGGAGGTTGAGTTTATATGTAAGTATTTATTCTCACTGTCTCACTGAGAGCACTCGCGGAGCCTTAAAAGAACATTTAAGACTGACAGTAAGCTCTTATGGGAGCCATGTAGTCACACTGGTAATCGATCACTCATAAGGTAGCTCCCTCGGTGCAACATTCACTACAGGAGCAATGTAATCAAACCTTTAGTTTGGAGATGATTACAAAGAGAGAGCCTGTCAACAGCAACTTGGGAGGTTAGTTAAGCTGAATCCGTTTTTACATTCCTTACCTGTAATGTATTATTATTAATTATTAAAAAATATGAATTATTAATTTAAACCATTAAATAAAATTAATAATATTAAAAAGCAAAAATTTAACTATTCTTGTTGCTCAATGTAACTCCCCATATTGCTACAGTTTCTCTTTTTTAATAATAATCATTATGCCTTATCATTTATAATAATAACACGTTAGTATAGCATGCAAAAAAATTAACATTTATATATTCCACATTCTCCTTAGAATTTCTTTATTCATTTTGTATTGCTTTACACTAGGAGTATGAATTTCATTTCACTGGGGCATCATTTTAGTTCCCAGCATGCAGTGCTGCCCAGTCACACATGTGAAGCAAGCAGTACTCAGGACAAAAGGGTTAAGGTTCCAGAAGCTGATAAACTATTCTTTTGTTTGCTATTGCATTTTGGTGAGAAAAAGTAGATTGATTAGTTAAAGTATTTTTTTTTGTATCTTGCTCTCAAAGCAGTAAAAACTGATTCAAATGTTTAACTAATTTAGGGACTTGCCAGTGAACAGTGATATCAATATATTAGTAAAACATGTCTGCCAATGAAATGTAAAGATGTATGTATGCTCTGTGCATTTCTTGTTAGTTTTAATGAAGAATAGCTTTTACTTAATATTTTTTCATGCAAAACACAACTTTAGTAAGTTTTTAAAGCATGATCTTATAAATGCATGAAAAAATAATTGTGTCCCTTTAACTATCAATCGATCAATTACTTATTACCTACAGTTGTATATTATACTATATTTGGGACTGCCAGTGCATAGCATTATGGTAGATTATTCTCTAGTAGGAGATATGAGGTAGTTCTATAGCAAGATCACATAAGTCAAATGATGGCAGCTGAGTTTGTTAACCAAAGTGGAGAATGCATAATAAATTATACAAAATGAGAGAATTTATGATCCATCGAGATCTCTTTGAAAGTAATGAGACAAGAAACCAGGTTGGGAGAATAATAGGCCACAGCATTTATTACAAACTTGAATTTACAAACAATGGTAAATGTAAACCACCAAGGAGGAGGAGCCCAGCTAGTGGCAGCAACCTCACGCCATGGATACGCACCCAGGGCCTACCTACTGTCGTTGCGACAAGCCCATGCGGTAGAAGACCACGCCCCTGAAGCTACGAATAAAATTTTAATTAAAAAGTATTCTAAATACAGACACTAAACTACTATTTTGAAGTCTGTCATACTGTATATTGAACCTACATGTAGTAAAACAAGTAGCATAACAGCATTAACCCAATCAAAACAGTCTACTGCAGAAGGAGTGATTGTGGTGTCCCATAGCCATCTACAGAGCTTGACCCAGTTCTTCCAGTGGCAATTATCTGTACCTTCTGAAAGACCTGCTCCTCTTAATTCCACCTAATCTTCTCTAAAATCTAAATTAGTCACCATTAGAAAGGCTTTGTTTTCAGTTTGATCAGCTCTGATCTTGTTCTTGCTTGTATGCAGATGACCATTGGGGGTTGGTCACCCTAAGAGTGATAGGGGGCTCCAGACGTGCACTCCTTGCTCACTGTGTCTTAGTCAGTACAACTATACCTCACTGACAAGGCCCAACAGGCTGAAATGTATGTCTGGAGTTTGCAGTTTACTTCTGTTTCTGTTTGCAGCTGGATCGCTCTTTTGAGTGACACAAGACTGATATGCTACGGGAAATTTATCTATTGTGAATGGAACAAGTCAATTCTGCTCTCTGAGTTGTTTATCACGAAAGGAAAAATACAACCTCGCCTTTATTATCTTCTTTACACAATCATGCTGCTGTGGGACCTACAATTTGGATTCTGATGATAAACTTTCTAAGGTTGGAGCAAACTTTGAATGCAGAGGGCAAACTTCTATCTACACAAAGTTAATGTGACAATTAAAACTGCTGGTGCTTTTAATAGATACACTCTCAGGAGAAAGTAACAGACAAATTAAGCTTGGAAAAAGAAAATGGAACCCTGCTTTAAAATAAAAAAGTTATAAGTGTATAGGCTATGTATTAGTATTACTATTACTATGCTTTCTAAAATCATCTTTCCCATTATCACATGTACTTATTCAACAGACCATATAGACAAAATATCGATGACAGTGGCTATTAAACTGGTACAAGACATTAACACAAAAATATTTACATCAGCTATTTTCTGTATATAACAACTTGACATTTAAATAATTTATGTAAAGGCAGGGAGAAACTAATACATATTGCCAAAAATCTAGTTGTAAAGATATAATTTAGATTGTTGGTTCTCAACAGCTGATCCCTGAGGCCTTATCTGCCAGTCTTACACTTTATATACACCATCACATTAGTCACCACTATATATAGATTAAAGAGAAACTTATATGCAATTAAACTGTACTCTATTCAAATCAATGCAAAGCTTGATAAAAAAAATGTAGTGTGCTTGACGCAGAGGCTGCTCAGGCTCCCTGTGTCAGCACGTAGCGTCACGTGACCCAGCGGGGCCTGCAAGGTGTCAGCCAATCGCGTGGCATCGGGGGACGGGACTTGCGGCCGTATTTCGTGAGTCGGGCAATAGCAGCGCAGAAACGGACGGAGGTCTGAGGGGCTCCTGCGCAAATAAGTTAAAGTAGAACGTTGAAACTGAGAATCATACCCCAGCTATACAGCACATAAGGGCCAGTGTGAAAGTGTTTTGTGTGTGTGTATTTGTAATTTCCTGTTTGTTTTTGTGGTCCGTTTTTGTCTGTTTTTTGGGAGTGTGCTTGGGCCCTGTATGGATGCTGAGGACATAGAGGCTTTGCTGGCTGAAGTCAGGACTCAGACCTTAAGCCAAGGGGTCAGGTGGGTGCAGGACAGGCTGGGGCCACCCATGCCTTCTGCTGTACACCCTCCTTACATTGCACAGGCTCAGCCTCTAGTGGCTGGTGGCCTAGGCAATAATAGAGGTGCCAACCCATCCCACTGGTACAGAGCCATCAGACTCCCGTCCAGCTGAGGGCAAGGCCAGGAGATCAAAAGGGGATATGGGTCAAGAGAGCCAGGTTCCCATACCCCCCAGGCAGGAGAAAGCTGGGCCCACGGGCGGTGAGGGCGAGGGCCTAGAACTCCAGCCACAACCAATCACTTTTCCCAAAGGGTCATGGCTGCGTCAAAGGACAACAAAGACCCCTCTACTGCCCCGTAAAGGTGGTGCAGGGGGTAATAGAAAAGCCGGGAGCCCTAAGAAAGCTCCTACAGATCCTCATTATGCTGACCATGCGGTCCCTTCTAGTTCTCATTCTAACAGTGCTTCTGGTGCTTTACAGGGACGCATGGCGACGACACGAGACAAGAGGAACAGAGTCGTCAGCGAGACAGCATGGTAGTGATTGACGACGTGCCTGTGGCAGCAGCAGTGGCGAGGCAGGCGCACCCCACTAGAGCTCGACAGACCACGAGCAGGTACAGTCCACGGCTATTCTCTCACACTCCTTTATGACGACAAAGAGCTGAGACTGAGAGCGTTACGGTTAGGCCACATCAAAAGGTGACAAATCCCTGCCCTAAAGGTAGACCTTGTACTGCCTAAGGAAGTCTCAGTTGACCCCATACAGAGGGCAGCAGAATCAGCGGTGCCAGCTTACTCCAGCCGTGCAGGTGTAGGTGACCATGAACAGTCCTCAGGGGAGGAGCAGACGGTTTGGGCACGGGTATGCAGGTCATGGAGAGCTAGCGACTGTTCCTCTTTCACCCACAGGTCCAGGAGGAGATCAAGATCGAGAAGCAGGAGGCCTTCCAATGCAGTTGCACCTGCACTGGTTCAGAGAGGGGACAGAGCCCGCGGAGGGCCAGACGGTCAGAGTCCCTGACGAGTCAGGAGTGATGCAGGGACACCCCATTAGCGGCTTCCACTCCGAGGCTTCGGACAGGGTTTTTAGGGGGCCTCAAGACCCTCTTAGCCACACACAACATTTCAGTGAACGAGCAGGAAATAGGGGCGTGGGCCGAGCAATCCACTAGCGGTGGAGCGGGACAAGCAGCGACGGCCGGGGTAGTGGCGGTAACTGGGCCTCCCGTAGCGGCGTTTTTCTCGGGTTCGCAATCTCTTAGTACCAATGCAGTGGTCACTGATGCAGCCATGAGACCGATTGTCTTGTGTTCACTGGACAACTTGGGGGCACATCTTCCCCAGGAGGTTAAGGAAAAAAATTGGAGGAGGGAGTTTGTTGAGTTGTTTTCACTTCTTCCCATGTCCAGACCACTGGATGTGGTTGATAGGGGCCTTCGGGAAGGGGATGACCATCGTAAGTCATTTAGACGGCTTCCTAGGACTTTTGACACCTTGCTCCAGGCCTTCTCCATCATGGCCTGCATGCTATGCGAGCGACATCCCAAACAAAGTTCGGGATTGTTTGTCTACATAAATGAAATTCGCAATGTATACATTATATGGGGGTATGGCGTGGTGGCGCTATGATGAGGAGTTCTGCCAGTATTTGGCATCCAGGGCAATGATGGCATTTAGTGACAAAGCGGTGACATACTGGTTGAACATTATGACACTGATGAGAGTCATGCTACCCTTCCGTAGGGCCCCACCCCCGCAGTTGCCACAGGCCTCAAGGCCTGTTTTGCCTACAATGAAGGGATTTGTAGATGGGCTCCCAATTGCAGGTTCAAGCATGTGTGTTCCAACTGCGGCGGTGAACACCCCCTCGCTAAATGTGCCAGACCCAAGGATGGGAATAGATCAGGCGAGCCCCTTGCAAAAGGGCAGGACTCCCATACGCCTCCCCACCATGCTGCCATGGCTAAAACGCTACGATAGAGTGCCGGGCAACAAAGCCGCAGCTCACCTCTTGGAAACAGGTTTCCAGGAGGGGTTCCGTATCCCATGCGGCACTGAGCTGTGGGGGTATAAGGCACCGAACTTGCGATCAGTAAGGGAATTTCCAGGGATAGCGTCGAAGAAAGTTCAAACTGAGGTCCAGCTGGGTAGGATGGCGGGTCCATTTGTGTCCCCCCCCTATCCAGGAGTTGGTCGTCTTCCCCCTCGGCGTTGTCCCAAAGAAGGAAGCCGTGTCCAATGAGTCTTTCGATTGGGCCGCCGAGATGGGGAGGTTTGCTGGCGCTGGGGCGCTTCTGGCAAAAGTGGACATCGAATCAGTGTTTAGGTTGTTGCCGGTTCATCCGTCAAGTCACCGGCTCTTGAGCTGTTACGTCGATGGCAGCTATTTCGTTGACCTATGCTTACCCATGGGGTGCTCAATATCATGTGCTTACTTTGAGGTGTTTAGTACATTCCTCCAGTGGGTTGGGCGCTCAGAAGCGGGGTATAGGAGCATAATACACTACCTGGACGATTTTTTGTTTGTCGGCCCCGCAGGACAGGATACTTGCGGTTTCATTCTGGAGGTGTTCACCAGAATCTTTCAAGATTTTGGAGTACTGTTGGCCCACAACAAAACCGAGGGCCCCACAACAAAGTTGACCTTTCTGAGGATTCAGATCGATTCCATGAAAAAAAAAAAAATTCGAGCAGAGCTCGGCGCGTTGGAAGGAGCAAACTGGGTGTCCTTATGACGGTTGCAATCCATCATGGGGAAGTTGAACTTCGCCTGCAGGATTATTCCCATGGGGAGGATATTTTGTAGGTGAATGTCGTTTGCTACTGCAGGCGTCCCGAGGCCGCATCATTTTATCAAGGTTTCAAGGGCCATGCGGGATTACGCAAGGATATGGTCGGTTTTATCCTTGTGTCAAAAGATAATGACAGATGAAAGATCTGACACAGCATTTGCCAAACAAAACAAAGCCCAGAAAGAAGGCTTGCTGTGATTCTGCACCCAAGAAAAGGCGAACTGAACACATGCTTGTTCATTGATCTGGAAATGTGAACATGACGGACTATTGCCTTGACCAAAGGATCTCATATACAGAAGTAATCTGACTGTTTTTTTTATTTTTTGGAGCATATAACCCCAGATAGGCCCTGCTTTGTGTGATGTGTGAGTTTGGGTTTGTGTGGAGAGTCTATGAGTCTATGTTTATATGGTATGTAATTTCTTCACTTTTTCTATTCTTTTCTAACTCTGACTTTCTTTTGTCCTATCATTTAGCCTCTTCTTAATGCATGTTGCTCTGTCAACTTGCTAGGATATAGAATGTACAAACATTTGATAAGGAAGAGTGATAATGTCTTGCATAAACCCTGGGTTGTTGATAATATCTGTACATAGTTATGCTTTTAAGTAAAATGAAGAATGCTAATTGGTAAACCTATGTCTCAACTGAAGATGACAATCATGGTAATCTTACTACCATCTATCATCTCAATACCCATTACATAGTTACATAGTTACATAGTTACATAGTAATTAAGGTTGAAAAAAGACTTTCAGTCCATCAAGTTCAACCTGTTAAGATCTCCTCTGATCTGCAATATGCGGATTAGTTATTAATTAAATTATTGATTAAATAATTATTAATAGTATAGTATTGGAGAATGAATAAAGAGTTAGTCCATCAAGTTCAACCTTTTTAGATCTCTATTGATCTTTTTAATTTGGACTATTTATTATTATTGTTAATTGTTAATTATTGTTAATTGATCCAGAGGAAGGCAAACATAAAAAAAACCCCATTGAAACTTTGCCAATTGTCTCATAAGGGGGAAAAAAAGCAAAATTCCTTCCTGACCCCAGAAACTGGCGATCAAATTTCTCCCTGGATCAATATTCCTTCGCTAGTTATCTAGGATAGCCTTGAATGCCCTCTTTATTCAGAAATATATCTAACCCCTTTTTGAAGTTGTCTATCGAATTCGCTGTCACCACCTCCTTTGATAGAGAATTCCACAGTTTAACCACCCTAACTGTGAAGAACCCTTTTCTTTGTTTAAGGTGAAATCTTTTTTTCCTCTAACCTCAACGGATGTCCTCTTGTCAGTTGAAAATCTCTTGCTACAAAAATCTCACTTGACAAAGCCTTATATGGACCCTGGATGTATTTAAATAACGTAATCATATCTCCTCTTAGACGCCTTTTTTCTAGCGAAAATAAGTTTAATTTTGCTAGTCTTTCTTCATAACTTAGCCCCTCCATTCCCCTTATTAGTTTTGTAGCCCTTCTCTGTACTTTTTCCAGCTCTAAGATGTCTTTTTTGTGAGGTGGTGCCCAAAATTGTACTCCATATTCCAAATGAGGGCGTACTAGAGATTTGTATAGTGGCAGAATTATATCTTCTTCCCTGGCTTCTATACCCTTCCTAATACATGCAAATATTTTATTTGCCTTTGCAGCCGCTGCTTGGCTTTGAGCGCTGTTACCTAGGTGGTTGTCCACTAGTACTCCCAAATCCCTTTCAATATCTGATACCCCTAGATTTGCTCCATTAAGATTATAGATTGCTTGGCTATTTTTCCTTCCCAAATGCATAACCTTACATTTATTTGTATTAAATCTCATCTGCCATTTAGCCGCCCATTTCTCTAATTTATGCAAATCCTTTTGTAGGGAAAGTACATCATTATCTGATTTTATTACCTTGCACAACTTAGTGTCATCAGCAAAAATGGAGACACTACATTCGAGTCCTACTTCAATGTCATTAATAAATATGTTAAAAAGGAGAGGACCCAATACTGAGCCCTGAGGAACCCCACTTATCACATTAGACCAATCGGAGTATGTTCCATTTACAACAACCCTTTGCTTCCTGTCTTTTAGCCAGCTCTCGATCCATGAGCAGATATTTACTGCAATTCCTGTATCCCTTAGTTTGCTCACTAGTCTTCCATGTGGCACTGTATCAAATGCCTTTGAAAAATCTAAAAAGACTACATCCACTGAGTTGCCCTGATCCAAATTCCTACTAACCTCCTCATAAAAACTAATTAGATTGGTCTGACACGACCTTTCCTTCATAAATCCATGTTGACTGCTACCTATGATCCTGTTCAAATAGACATATTCTTGTATTCTGTCCCTTATTAACCCTTCTAAAAGCTTCCCAACTACAGAAGTGAGGCTCACTGGTCTATAATTCCCCGGATTTGCTCTAGATCCCTTCTTAAATATAGGTATCACCTCTGCTTTTCTCCAGTCATCTGGTAGAGACCCTGTAGTGAGCGAGTCTTTAAAGATTAGATATAATGGTTTGGCTATTACAGAACCCAGCTCCCTCAGTACCCTTGGATGTATTCCATCAGGACCTGGGGCTTTATTAACATTTATTTTCTCCAACCTCTTTTGTATTTCTTCCTGCGTTAACCAATTATTTAGTGAAGGTAGTGTAGCCCCATTATGTTGCAGTGTCCCAACCACTGGTACCTCCCTTGTGTAAACCGAAGAAAAGAACCTATTTAGCTCATCTGCCTTTTCCTGGTCACTAATTATCAGATGGCCTGTGTCACATTGTAATGGTCCTATCGATTCCTTCCTGGCCTTCTTCCCATTAATATATTTATAAAATATTTTAGGGTTAGTCTTACTTTCCATTGCAACTGACTTCTCATTTTCTATTTTAGCCAGTCTAATAGCCCTTTTGCAAGCCTTGTTGATTTCCTTATAGTCACATAAAGATGCCTCTGTTCCCTCCTTCTTGTATAATTTAAATGCATACTTCTTTGTCCTCATCATGATCTTTAAGTCATTGTTAAGCCACATGGGATGTGATTTACTCCTATTTATTTTATTTCCACATGGTACATGCTGATGAGTATGTTTATTTAGTAAGGATTTGAATGTTGTCCATTTATTTTCAGTATTCTTCCCTGTAAGTTCTTTGTCCCAGTCTATATGTTGTATTGCTGCCCGTAGCCCATTAAAGTTAGCCCTTTTAAAATTTAGAGTTTTTGTTGGCCCCTTACAACTCTGTTCTGTTTTTCCATTCTGAACAATAAAACAGGCATAACAAGAGATTAACTCCATGTCTAGGTATTGGTGGTTAGTTGGCTGATGTTTGGAGGGCATTGCATGGGGCTGTGTAATCTGCCCTTGCCATTATTATCTATTTTCCTGATCTATCTAGTTGTACTTACATTGACATCAAAGATCAAAAATATAACGTCCACTATGTCCTATAGATGCTCAAGCTGGCTTGACGTCTTTCCTTACAGAAATATTGATTTAGTCACTGTAACAAAATGTCTTGTTGGGAAGTATTTCCCAGATTTGGGGCACGTGCAATCGGACAATGGTACTAATTTTGCAAGTTATGTCATGACTCAAGTGTATTAAAAATGCTATGTATTAAGCAACATTTCCCTTATACTTAACACCACCTATTAAATTGTATAGTTGAAAGAGCTAATTGTAAACTTAATATCTTGAAA
Source organism: Discoglossus pictus (assembly GCA_027410445.1). Lineage (NCBI taxonomy): Eukaryota > Metazoa > Chordata > Amphibia > Anura > Alytidae > Discoglossus > Discoglossus pictus. The sequence continues at coordinate 138,013,547 of CM050164.1, forward strand.
CAAAACTTGCAAAATTCTGTAAACAAACAGGAAAAACTGGGTTAATTGTTTACCTCTAGCACTTATGAGTATAAGAAACTCTTGTAATCTTTTTAACTCATTTGACTCCTAAGAAATGTACTTTAACAGATCCATGAACTTGAGGCTAAGACTGTCATACCACCCTCTCCAGTGGATTCCAGCTTGAAAATCTCTCCAGGTGATTTTATCTACATTAATGTTTTCAAGCATAAGTGGAATTTCACAAAAAGAGAAGGACTTTTCCAGATAATACTTACTACACCCACTGAAGTTAAAGTAGCAGAGGTACGTTATTGGATCCATAATTCCTACTGCACTCCTTGCCACTAAAACGATCCGACCACCCCTCACAGGCTACAGTTTAAATGGCCAGTTCCTTAAGAATACACATCATTACAATGGATTTGCTTTCTGGTGACTTTTAGCATTCTAATATTTGGTACTACATTTACAGTGTATGCCATCTATGGGGAGTCACACCCACTCTACAGAAATTTCACAAAACACTTTCTCAGAAAAGTTATACCTCCTCAGCTTGACACCAGCACATCTATTTGGCATGATAATAAGTTGTTGCATGTAGTAATGATGTATGGATAAACAAAATATACTCCTCTACCTTTTCATTGGACTGAAATTTTTACTTTCTTTATGTTTTGCCATCACATGCAAAGGCAACAATGTATCTTCACCTAGGCTATGAACCAGGAGCGGATCTACCGCTGGTGCAGCCAGTGCATTGCACCTAGGCCCTTGCTCTGTGAGGGGCCCCTCAGCAGCATCATTCACCCGCTCAATACCCCCAGGGCCCCTTGTCACACTATTCACCCCCATGAAGCCCCCTGCACCTTCATATTGCAGGGGAGGGGAATTCCTAATGATGTCACATGACCCTCCGGCAAGGAAGGTATACCAAACCTCTGAGCAATGGCATCCGGGACAGGGACTGCAAGGCACAAGTAAGAGGAGGGGTGATGAATGGGGCAACAAGGGGTCCCTAGGGAATTTGAGGGGTTGAATGATGCTCCTGAGGGGGGGCTGTTTTTTTGGAGGGGGGTGAATGGTGTCATGTTATAAAAAAGGTATTGTCACAATCCAGAGATGAGGGGGCCGTGCACCCTAATTCTCCTGCTTTTAACTCACAGGAATTCCTCTAGGTTGTGGATTAGGGGGTTAACTCAGTGCCCAGTCTGCATAATCAGTCCAGGAACAACCAGTCCTCATGAAACTGGAACAGAGGAAAGAAATGCTACCCCCTTAATAAATCCAATGGTTGAAATTATTATATTCCCTTAGAATGAAACACATAACTCAAATTATGTTTGTTTAACTGACCACACCATTTATTGATGTCACAGTATTTACCCACACTCAGTTCCAGCATGTCTCACCACCACACCTCCCCCTAGGGAGGGGATAAGCCCACAGGCCCATATTAGGATTTTCCTCACACTCGGTGTACCTGACAGGGGGTCTTTTGATGTCTTTTTTATCCAGGAAAAGAACGATTCACACATTAGTGTGAGGAGTGTCCATGCCTCTACCGATTTGATGACTGTAATTTGGAATCACTAATCTAAAGGCCTTAAAAACAAGTAGAAAGCATTGCTCTGTTTGTACAAAGGATAGAAATAAATGGGAATAACGCCTTTCCAAGTGTCAACTTATCAAATAAAAATGAACAAAAGCTTAAAGGTGTCAGATGTTGGAGCTGTTGAAAGCCGTTATATTAACATAGAGACATATGAGATCTTTTATTGTCATTTGGCCTTGTGTGGGATGTACTGTTGAGCAAGTGATGCTAGTTTACAGTATAATTGGTGTAACTAAGTTTTCCAAATGTGCTGTGACATTACAGCTGTGCTTTGAGTAAAATCTGGACAGGATCCATGCTGGCAGGTCACAGTAAATGCCATTTCTTACAAAAGTAATTGAAAGCTTTAAAACAATAATCTTACATGGAAAATATTATCCATACATATTCCGATTTCCAATAGACATATTTATTGGATTACTACCAATTTCATCCAAAAAATACAAATAAACATTATGATCTCCTTTATAGGACCGAGACTGTACTGGCTGTGTATATTTGAATTTTACAAGTGTCAAGTGAAATGTTTTATTTTATTGCATAACAATGATTTAATCCTCTTTGAGTTTCTCCTGTGCTTCTTTTCAACAAGCAAAACATGTAGCCAAGGCTTGAAGAATTTATTAAAACCTTATTTTAAATCATACAACTTCATGCACATTCCACTTTATTATTGTAAACGAATTAGCAAATACAGATGGGTTAAATGCTATGTGGTTCTGTACTATTGTCCTGTGTTAAGTAAACAATTTATTACATTTTTCTACTGATCTATTGATCACTTTGAGAAATCACAATACAGAATACATTAAAAAACATAGAGAATAACCTTAAAGACATCCATACATGATCGCTGCAGGTGGAGAAAAAGGTCACATATTTATGATGTAACAGAATAGGGTCAGATGAACCATAGCTGGGATGCTATTGGTTAGACCCTGTGCCGCCAGGATTCCCTCTAACTCCAGCCATCTGGAACTGTTAGCAGATCCCGGTGTAGTCGAGATAAGGAAGCACAGCTTGAAACATATATCCTAACCATCAACTTTTTTATTGAATGACACTCAGTAACAGCACCAAGTTTGTTTTTTTACTTTATGACTTCACCTCCATAGAAATAAGTCATCCCCTGGCAAATATATATACTGTATATATATATATATATATATATATATATATATATATATATATATACATATATATACATATATATATATATATAAAAATAGGATGCACAATTTTTGTATTTTATATATATATATATATACCTTAAGAATTATACTCATAAAACATTATGTAAAAAAAGAGTAATTAATGTGATACCTGAGCTTGTTTCAATGAACACAAATGCTTTATATTTGGCTTGTTATTTGAAAGTGCAACCCGAAGTACTTGATCAAGATCGGATCTTGCGTGTTATTTCAGCGCCAGCAAGCGCCTGCAGCAGAACTGCAGCTGGACGCAAGATGGTGATTGGACTTATTCAGTCAGCTGGAGCTGACTGAATAAGTCACAGTGCCATCTAGAATCCAGTTGCAGTTTTGCTGCTGGCGCTGGCTGCCGCTGAAATAACACGCAAGGTCCTTGTGAAATGATGTTGAATCGCAAAATTATACACAACGGAGCACTGTGTTAATCCTCCATTTTACAGAGACCACATGACTATTGAACATGTGGTCTGGTGCCTACTCCCCACAGTCCACTATGGTCTGGGTGATTTCTGATGTCATCAGAATGATCCCATAATGCAAAAGGGCCATGGAGTTATTGCTGCTTTTGCAGGTAAACCTGTATACATAACTATTACAAATATATTTTCATTCCCCCTGTCATAGTAAAAATAGTATATTATAATATTATACACTATATTATAAAATCTACTGTATTCACATGCTTATCATGGTAGTAATAATACGTAATAACAATAGCATCAATATAAACTATGATCCTATGAAGCATTTATACAGGAAATGTTCAACGTTGTAGACAAAGCTTGTTTTACAGACACTCTTGAACTGCTAGTCTTGGGATAGGAAAGGACTTTGGGCATTATTCAATTGCAAGCTTGAAATTTGCTCCAATTTCAGAGCGATTCAATTTAACAAGCCCGCAATTTACGGGGCGAAAGCCGAAACCGAAAACCATGCAATTGTAAGTAGAATTTCAGAGCATGATCATGATCATGATCATGTAAGCAAGGCCGTAACTAGAGATTTACAGCCAATAGCAAATGAGACCATCATCATTACACCAGTAAAACATGGAGGTTACACGTCAATCAGTCAGCGTTACGGCTCCTTACACCTACCACTATGTGGTGTACCAAGAAGCAAAATTTTGAGTGGTAAGAGGGAAGGTTATATTTTACCTTTTGCACTTTTTTCTCATACTAGGTATTGTATTATCTATAGGAGAGTATATGGCTACTTCAAACTTAGTGTAACAACAATAATACACAGGTAATACTTTCCATGAATCTGATACTCATTTAGTTAAGTAGTCATTTCTGGATAGTATGTTTATTTTTCTTCCTTCCTTAAACGTACAGTGCAAGGTAGGAATACTTGACCCACTAGTAGTGTCGTCATTAGAGAGTTTGGTGCGTGGCTCACATGGCTTGTTGCTTGCCTGTAGAACATCTGTTCTAGCATTTCATTTCATAAGCTAGACCTAGAATAAAAAGAATGCTTTGATAAGTGTCAAACTGGAATTTCAAATGTATTTAATGGAGTAATTCACTTAAGACAGTTAATTTAGATAAATCAGTAATTAAACCATCTTTATGATGAGGGTGGACAGAGGGACAATTGGCAACACTAAAACAAAGTAAAACTATAGCAGGTGGTCCCCTTATGTCCTGCAGCTGTCCATTTTTATGTGACCAAGATAAACTGAATGCCCCTAGTTTTGTTCACATCTATATGTCGTTAGGGTTTGGGGAGTCCAATGACCACATTTCCTCAATTCCACTCTTCTTCTCCCACCCTCTTCTCTCCCTCTATCTTCCTCCCTTCCATCTGCCATTATTTCCCTTTTTATCTATCTATCTATCTATCTATCTATCTATCTATCTATCTATCTATCTATCTATCTATGTATTTATCTATCTATCTATCTATCTATCTATCTATCTATCTATCTATCTATCTATGTATGTATCTATCTATCGATGTATCTATCTATCTATCTATCTATCTATCTATCTATCTATCTACCTACCTGTATCATCATTCCATCCGCTTCTTCTTCTTCCACAGAGCTTTTCCCTAAGCCCCCACCATCTCTCCTCTTCTTTATTGTATGTAAACCTACACATTTCATTTAAGCTAAACATGTATGTAATATTACTTGTTTCAAATCTTTCAGTCTGTCAGTGAATAATTAGGCAGGTAAAAAGTCAAACAGATACAATTAATAAAATACACAAATAACTAAATGATGTTACCTCTGTTGAATTCTGGAAGCATCCATGATAGTTTGGTGGAAGTCTTGTAATTGGAAAGGGTGTTTATATTTATTGATGCAAGCTTGCGTCTTCTTGTCATGTTTGGGGCAAAGGAGCAGGTTTCAAATTGTGTGAGATTCAATTATTTAACAAATCTTCCTCCTCCTCCACTTATAAAATAAAATCATCCCCTCACATGTTCTATCTATCTGGAATTGATGAAACATGGATGAGATATGCTCGTCAATACATAAACAGAGTCTTAACATTTTTTGTACAAATGTTCTTATGATCATGGCTTACACTTTTGCTATTGTGGTTAGGTTGTTACATACTTCACAAACATGCAGTTTTTTTCAACAGTGGTATTTTATTTGGTCTGTATTTTACCTATGCAGCTAAAAAGGAGCAGAATAAAGAGCATCTACTCAAAATGTTTGGAGTTTCCTCCTTGACAATATTTGAACATGGCCCTATTGAGTATGTTAAAAACTCCTTCTACATCAATGGTGGGGAACAGGTGGCCTCTATGGTGGTGGTGTGGGGGTTAAAAATGGCTTACAAGCACTCTACTTGGGGCCCCAATATGTTTTCTGGAGTGGGAGAGCATATCATATATCAACAACAGAAACAGCCCTATTAAATTCCCCCAACGTGTAAAACCGTAGCCCGTAACTCGCGCCATGGTCTAATTTAATAGCTCAGTAACACTGACAAATTTCAAGCCTGCAGTTGTTGCGGGTCTCACGTTGCTGATACGGGCTTCAAATTTAATAGGGCTGATAGTCCATTATATCTCTCTTAAACTAGCAAATAATAAAAGTATTCTTAAGTACTTCTCCTCATAATTTATATCTCTATTACCAGTTAATGTAATTCCAACCAGTTATTTTACTATTTTACTTTGGAAAATAAAAAGGTTTAAAGGGCCTGTGCATGGACCCTCAAGTGAAAAAAAACACAGCCTTCAGATATTCTTTTTTTCTTTAAATAAATGCTTTTATGTTTGTTGCCCACATACCTCCCAATGTTGTTAGTTGATTACATAGTTCACAAATAAGTGCACACTCTCTTGAATTACAGTGTCCCTTAACTTCTATTATCCCTAGTTTTAACCTAGTTTGATAAATATTCCCTGGTGCACTTTCTCAACACCATCTTCAAAATCTTTGATATAGGCAACTGTTATTTTTTTAATTGTAACTATTTAGTGCTTTTGGTATTTTAGTATTACACAGAACATCATGTAAATTAAGCAGTAGTGTAAATGAAGTAGTAAGCGGTATATAAATAAATGTTTTTTTTTTTTTTTTTTTTAATGCAAGCATACATTACATAATATGAACTTCAATTGTATCTAATTTATATTTTTCCAACAATACACATGGAGACATCAAAGCTAAAACAAAAAAATACTAAAAGGCAGACCTGAAATACTTCTTCCATAAATAGATATCATACTATAAATACAGTGGTTTGTTAGTAAGCCAAAATGCCTTCTTAGCTCATAAATACAGATTAAAAGGCCACTGCAGATTTTCCACTCTTATCTTTATTGTTGCAATAAAATTATGGTATGAAATAAAACATAAAATATAATGTACATTATTTATGTTGAACTTTTATGTGTCCTAATTGCAGTTTATGGTTTGCTAATTGGACAATCCCCACATGTTTATTTCCCAAGTTAGTGTTTCATGGTCCAGATTACATGGTAATTGCAATGGAAAGCTGTTTTGTGCACATGTGTTGGCTGACTTAATGACCCTGGATAGTTTTCAGTTCAATATGTCCAGCTTGTAGTCAGAAGCGCGGGTTAGAATTAGCCTTTTTTTGATCAAACAGAGTTTAGGGCAGTAATTTATTTGCTGTTTTCCTATATGACTTCAGAAGTTGTACATCTTTCTGCCATCTGGTATCTTCAAAAATCAGGGCTTGCTTCAGTTTATAACATTTTCAATTAATTTATTGAAAGCTGTCTCCAAAACGGATGGATGAACCATTTATCAATGTTGTGGTACTGTCCAAACGCAAGCTGTATCAATTTAAGCAACAATGTCTTCTGGCCAACAAGTGAAAACCTCTGTCAAGGAATATTATCTTGCCACAAGGAAACAAATGAAAGGTTAAAATGTGTACTTGTAATGAGAGCAACAGATAATCCAGATAGATAATGAAACACAGCAGGCTTTTAATGTGTAGTGTATAAACATATCGACAAAAGTCTATCCACTTGCTTTGAGATTATTTATCCGTTGCCTGATCATTTTTATTAACATCAGATTCACAAACCAAATGGAATTCTAGGGCTTTTTACTTTTCAATGCCTAGGAACTATGCTGTATTGCGTATTTCTATCACAGTAGGTCATTGGTTCCTTACTAGTATTCATGCATATTTATCAGATCTCAATTCTATTACAAACTAGCAGCCTTACTAAATTGCGTTTCGGCCAATTGAAATAGGGCTCTTTATACAGTACAAAAAACTATTTTTTAGAAGTAGAAAACAGAAAATTAGCATGAAGCTCATAAAAAACTCTGGTGCAACCAATTACCTTCAGAAGTCACATAATTAGTGAAATTATGTCCACTTGTGTGCAATCTAAGTGTCAATCATTGAAGAAAAGTAAGGCCTACAACTATTAAATTAGCCCCGTAATGTAGGCCGTTGCCGATCTGCAAGTTAGGTGCGAAAAAACCCTACGGGCTGAGCAACATGGAACTTCGCGGCAGCATATCCTTTGATCCGTCAAGCCCATAACTGCTACAATTCCAATCATGCTATTAAATTGCAACAAAGCCACTCGCGAGCAAGCCAGTAAAAAGCAAATGGACTCGCAAGGTAGGTAAAGTACAATACGTAGCACTTGTACTGTGAATAAAAAAACACTAGTGTACAATTATTAAAAGTGAAAGTGATGTTATGTCTTAGAATTAATAGCACCACATTCTCAAGCCCGCAAATCATCCCAATAAAATACTTAATTTCATGTATATTTTATGTGCTAGATCGATCCCGGCAGTCAATGTGGTAATACATATAATGTAACCTGCATGTAACAGAATATAATATTTGCGGCTTTATTAATATTGCTTTATAAATGGAATGTGGGTCCAATTGTAACTTTAAATTGAAGACCATAGGACTTTGAAATCCAACCTCCATTTTCTGTGACACAATGATGATGATCTCTGTTACCATTGGCTCCATCTAAACCCATAACTACTGGTTTGCTTAATTAATCACCAGCAAAAACGCAAGTCCGACGGCCGACAACTGGTTTACGGGTTTGCGTCTCAAACTCGTAACTGGCAGCCCGTTCTAATTTAATAGCACAGTAACATGGGAGAATTTCAAGCCTACAGGGCCGTGTGTGTAGCTGCCATAACACAAATACTACTTTTAGGAGTACAGTATTTAAGACTATATATACTAAAATAAATAAATATATAATGGCAATAAAATATACCCTTATTCAGGAGATATCTGACTCTCTGTTTACTATTTACTTGTCACAGGAAAAATAATTGCCAGAATGCAGTAAGGTTTTATGGAAAAGGCCCAGCTCAAGCTTATAACCTAAATAATTCAGAAACAGGTAGTTTCCATCCAGTCCTTTCCCCCATCGTCTACAGGCAAGCCCACTTTATTTGTATGCAATATGTGCACAGGCCAGTGCACTTTTTGGAGCCCCAAGGCAGTGAAGTGGAGGAGCCCCTGCGAGTGCCTGCCCAATATGTGCACGCACCCATTTTCCCCTTTTCTGTGCATGTATATTGCTCTCTGACTGTGTGAGCAAATCACAGATATTTCCCCATAACAGAAATTTTAACAACATAGCTACTCATACACACGCCAGGCTATTACTTGTTTACTAAATGCATTTGATGGTGGACCATATTATTTATATGTTTTTGCATTTGATGGTGGACCATATTATTTATATTTTTCTATGGGAGGGCAGCCAGCGCATGTTACACAAACACATCCACAACACAAGCTGGGATCCTGCTCTACGCTGATGATAGCCAGTAAGCTTGAAACAGCTGTACGTGGATAGGATTCCCAGCTTGTGTATAATCCAACCTTGGCTTTGCATAAAAGCTGTCTAATACAGCAGGCATAAGCTTACCAGATGCAGGGCTGCGAGGGGCCGTAGCCCCATCGCAAGGAATCATTTTACGGCCACGATTAGAATGAGGCCCAAGTTCAGGTATAATGAGCATAACAACATATAAATGTACATATAAATACATAAAAAAATATTAATCCAGGAATACTTATTATCATATAGTATTAATAACTATATACACAGAATACCTGTAATCAATAAATTACTTTCTAAAAAAAAACATTTTAGTGAGAAATCATTACACTGTATAAACTCCTCTGTTCCAGGAACTGGATGGGATGAGCTATACTCTATACTGCACTAATTTTTTAGTGGCCAGTTTGTGAACTACAGCTTTTAGTCTTTAAACCCCCCCAAAAAAATTTAGGCTAAAAAAAGTTACAAATAACGGTTCCAGCCAAGCGGTTTCTCCAAATTCACATAAGCCCTAACGTTACTATTACATGCTGCTCATAACAAACCCTTACATATAAATTAGTTATCTCTAAGTGTGAATTGTTCCCAATGGCTGCATGTGAAGGTACCTAAAATGTGTCCCTGTAGGACAGTGTTTCTCAACCTGTGGGTTTCCACCGCTTTGGGGGTCGAATGACAATTTGCCACGGGTCACCTAAAACCATCACAAATTATTATTTTTGTCTATTTTAATCTGTAATTTTACTGTTAGGGGTCACCACAACTTGGGAAATATTATGTAATATAATATTAGTGTCGCAGCACTAGAAAGGTTGAGAACCACTGCTGTGGGAGCTTACGGAAAATGCCACGTGAGGCTCTGTGAGTGCTTGTAGTGAGACAAAACCTTACATGTAAACGTAAACTCCTACAGGAACAGCTAAGCCCATTACAAGAATACTTCCGAAACATGTTAGGCAACCAGAAAAAAAACAGCCTTAAAGAAGTATTTTACTGGTCCCTAAAAAAAGAAAAACTGAAACCTACACATCATGAAGGACAAAAGAAGCCTTTCCAATGGTTAAACCAGCCATCTACAAGAAATATTAAAGAACAATCAACTAAATCAATATCAATATCAATTAAAAATATCTGCTCTTACAATTAACTACTCATTCTCCACTAATGCTAAATCACTCCTAATTACTACAGAGCCTCTGGGTTTAACACATACCCACCTGCCCTACAAATACATTTATAACCCCCTTCAACAATAAATCTATCTTAGCTTTCACAGCATGGCACAGACAACATTTTCATTGGAAGCACATAACTTTATAGACTCCATGTAGCAATAGTTACTGCTGTTTTTTTTTTAGTTTGACTGGGGTTGCTATGACGGCTACTGTTGCTTAAGCAACATGTAAGGATCATTGCTAGTGCTTGTAAGCTACTTTCCCTTACATGACAAACCCCTTGGTTATGAGTACATAATATTTTCCATGAGTTAGCCTGCAGAACTAATGTAATAGCTCAGTAAATTCTCTCATAAGAGAGACGTTGGGCTCCAATTCATGGCCTTGTTGAAAAAATGCAAGTAAAGTTTACTCGCAAGTCACTATCTAGGAAATACATAACACCAAAAAACTAGCCCTACCACAAGTGTATGCTACATAGTTTAAAAAGTCCATGTTACCCTGTGAGGGCATGTAAGTCTTGAGATGATATAAAAATCTTATGTGTAGTCAGACATATCATAAATGATGCCTCTGAAAATGAAACAAGCATAAGATCTGCCACTCTCATCAGTTGAACACCTTAATTAAGCTGGATAGGAGGCTTGATTTCTCATATCCGACACATTTAAGGGGTTAATACTGCCCAAAAACAAAGACTACGCTAATATACTTTATGGGTTTTCCTCGATCACCCTCCCAATACCCCTATGTGCCATGGAGTTCCCTGGTTTATCTGGGGGGGATAAGTCAACTTTACTCCCAGGACAGGAAGCAGGGGTTAATCTACCGGCGGTGCAGCCGGTGAACTGCACTTACAGGGGCCCATTGCTGCAGTGGCCTATCAAAAAGTTTTTTTACATTTTTTGCAGGGACATGCAAATGTGCCCACAAAGGCTTTGCTCTTGCAATCAATAACTATTTTAAACTATATAATATATATAAAATATATGTTGATGGGCCAATTTATAATGTATAATATATAACTTATATAAAATTATAGATAAATTATGGGTCACATCTTTCATGGGTAAGACATACTCCATAGCGGCTAGTGGCAAAATCTGGTAATGCATGATTTTGCTATTTGTTGTGTCCACTATTCATTTAATCTGGGGGGGGGGGGGGGGTGTCCCCCCCCCCCCCAGTTCCTATGCCCCTGCCTGGTTTATATTGGGTCTTGAGGGGGAATCCCATATTTCCCACATCTATCTATAACCATGTGGGTGTATACAGATTCCCATGACACCTATTTGTTAAGCCTCTTCCACAAAGGTTCTTCAAAGACCTCTGTGGCAGTTAAAAATTAATCCCCACCAGGGGGTCCATAATGGACTTCAGGGGCTCCTCTAAGCACCCCAGTGGCTCCTAATATTAACCCTATGCCAAAGACTACCTTACAGGACCCCCTGTGGCTCCTAATATTAATCCTATACCACAGAGGTACTTAAAGGGCCTCTGTGGCATCTAATAGTTATCCCCATACCACATGGGTTCTCAAATGATCCGCATTGTACCTACAATTAACCCCTATATGCCATGGGAGTCCTCATGGACCCCCACAGGGGGCCATATTGGACCCCCATATAAATTATACCCTTAGTGGAGTCTAAAAAGACCCCAAATAGCTCTAAAGTTAAAAAACAAAAACTTAAAAATGCCCTCTAGTGATGATCAACAATGTACCTACAATTTTCTCATTTTCCTCATTCTTCTGCCCTGGATAAACAAGCTATCCATGTTGATAGATGTTTCAGGTCTCCTTCAATCTTGCTTGAAGACAGTGATATTGGGGTACTTTTGGAGGAGATGTGTTATTTTCAAGTGGTGGGCAGGTCCAATAAAGACCCCTGTGTTAGTAATTAAGGTGTCATGGGGTCCTAAATTATCCATATATTTTCCAGAACATTTTGGCAATTTCCTTTAACCAGACAGGCACTTTTTAAAACCATACCTGTAGTTTTCAACTGTATGTATGCCATTTGTTTATTATTGGGCCATGGAAACACTCTGTCTCCATTGGACACAAATAATACAGGCAGGTGCTGCCTATCAGGAATTTTGAAGTATGTATAAACAGAGTCAAGAATTGTTGTCATGAACTGATAAACAGGCAGGTGCTCCAGAAGGCTTATCTTGAATGGTTATCCATATATAATGTGCCTCTGACATCACACAAAGGAAAGGCGGTGGCACTGCGCACATATACACTGTTTCTCTGCTCTCACTACTATCATGTAGAATGGATCGAATGTTATAATTTATTGTATCCTACATAATACAAACATGCTTCTTGTGTCTTTCATGAGAATGCAACAAGATAAGGAACAGAAAAATATTATTTTGTAAAAAAATATATAAAGCTCCTCATAACAACTTTGTATAGTCCTCATTATGATCTGTTCAAAAGTATATGTGACTGGTATTTGTAAAGTATTAAATTAAACAATGCAATCATCATACATTGGACCATGATAAATTCAGTTGTAAATGGCATCCCTCTTCAAAAATTAATTTAAAGAGAACATTTTATACTTCTCTTCTCATAATTCTTTTATACCTAACATATCATCAACCACAGGGACACACCTTGGGGTCACATTCACCCCTCCCTCTCTCTCACTAATCTCCCCTGTCAATTCCATCTGTACCGTTTTGGCAAAACACACCTCTCTATCACTATTTCTACAACAAACTTCCTGGTCTACTCTATTGTCTTTGCCCATTAGAACTACTGCAATACACTCCTCATTGGATCTTCCATCACTTGCCATGGATTCACCCACACAGGGAAGGAGGGGGGAGAGACACAGAGAAGGAGGGGGGAGAGACACAGGGGAGGGAGAGGCGGGGGGAAGAGACACAGGAGAGTTAGAGAAGGGGAAGAGACACAGGGGAGTGAGAGGAGGGGGAAGAGACACAGGGGAGGGAGAGGAGGGGGAAGAGACACAGGGGAGGGGGTATGAGACACAGGGAGGAAGAGGTGGGAAAGAGATACAGGGGCGAAGAGACACAGGGGAGGGGGAAAGAGACACTGGGGAGGGGGAAAGGGACACATTGGAGGGAGGGGGAAGAGACAGGGGAGTGAGAGGAGGGGGAAGAGACACAGGGGAAGGAGAGGAAGGGGGAAGATACACAGGAGGGGGAAAGACACAGTGGAGGGAAATGGGGAAAGAGACACGAGGGAGGGGGAAGAGAAATGGGGGACAGGGGGAAAGAGACACAGGGGAGGGAGAGGGGGGAAAAAGACACAGGGGAGGGGGGAAAAGATGCATGGGAGGGAGAGGGGGAAGAGACACAGGGGAGGGAGAGGGGGGAGAGACACAGGGGAGGGAGAGGTGGAAAGAGATACAGGGCAGGGGGAAAGAGACACAGGGGAGGGAGAGGGGGGAAGAGACACACGGGTAGGAAGAGACACAGGTGAGGTGGAAAGAGACACAGGGGAGGGGCAAAAAGACACATGGGAGGGAGAGGGGGAAGATTCACAGGGGAGTGAACAGGCACAGGGGAGGGAGAGGGGGGGAGAGACATGAAGGAGGGGGGAAGAGATATGGGGGAGATGGGGGGAAGACACAGAAGGGAAAGAGACACATGGGAGGGAGAGGAGGGGGTAAGAGACACAGGGTAGTGAGAGGAGGGGGATGAGACAGGGGAGTGAGAAGAGGGGGAAGAGACACAGGGGAGGGAAGGGGGGAAGATACATGGGAGGGGGGAAAGACACAGGGGAGGGAAATGGGGGGGAAGAGACACGAAGGAGGGGGGAATAGAGACACAGGGGAGGGGGGGAAGAGACACAGGGGAGGGGGAAAGAGATGCATGGGAGGGAGAAAGGGGGAAGGAGACACAGAGGAGGGAGAGGGAGGAAAGAGACACAGGGGAGGGAGAGGAGGGGGAATAGAAACACAGGGGAAGGAGAGGAAGGGGGACCACACACGGGAGTGGGAAAGAAACACAAGGGGGAAGAGACAGGGGAGGGAGGAAGAGACACAGAGGAGTGAAAGGGGGGAAGAGACACAGGGGAGGGGGGGAACAGACACATGGGAGGGAGAAGGGGAAGAGGCGTGAGGGAGGAGAGAAGAGACACAGGGGAGGGGGAAAGAGGTGCATGGGAGGGAGAGGGGAAAAAGACACAGGAAAGGGACAGGGGGTAAAGAGACACAGGGGAGGGAGAGGAGGGGGGAGAAAAACACAGGGGAAGGAGAGGAAGGGTGACCATACACGGGAGGGGGAAAGAGACACAGGGGAGGCAGAGGGGGAAGAGACACAGGGGGAAAGAGACACAGGGGAGGGGGAAAGAGACACAGGAGAGGGTGAAAGAGACACATGGGAGGGGAAGAAACACAGGGGAGGGGGGAACAGATACAGGGGAGGGAGAGGGGGAAGAGACATGAGGGAGGGGGGAAGAGACACGGGGAGACAGGGGGGAAAGACACAAGAGGGAAAGAGACACAGGGGAGGGAGAGGAGGGGGGAAGAGACACAGGGGAGTGAGAGGAGGGGAAAGAGACAGGGGAGTGAGAAGAGATGGAAGAGACACAGGAGGGGGTAAAGACACAGGGCAGGGAAATGGGGCGAAGAGACACAAGGGAGGGGGAGGGGGGAAAGAGACACAGGGGAGGGGAAAAGAGACGCATGGGAGGGAGAGAGGGGGAAAGAGACACAGAGGAGGGAGAGAGGGAAAGAGACATAGGGGAGGGGGCAAAAGACACAGAGGAGGGAGAGGGGGAGGAAGAGACACAGGGAAGGGGGAAAGAGACACAAGGGGGAAGAGACAGGGGAGCGGGGAACAAACACAGGGGAGGGAGGGGGGAAGAGACATGAGGGAGGCGAGAAATGAGATGGGGCAGGGGGGAGAAAGAGACACAGCAGGGAAAAAGACACAGGGGAGGGGTAAGAGACACAGGAGGGAGAAGGGGGTAAAAACACAGGGGGAAAGGAGAAACAAGGGAGGGAGAGGAGCGGGAAGGGAGATACAAGGGAGGAAGTAGACAGGGGGAGAGACTCTCAATGAGCGCCAAAGGTGCTCATTGCGAGGCTTGTGATGAGTGCCAAAGGCACTCATTGCGAGGCCAGTAAAGTAGAGGGGGGAATGGCTCGCAATGAGTGCCTCCCTTTAAGTAGAGGGTGGGAGAGGTAGAGGGGGGGAGAGGCTCCCATTGTGTGGCAAACAGTATTGCCAGGCTTCACTTTTTATTGCTGACATTTTTGATGGGCAAGTCGCTATTATCATATATAATCGTCCTTGCACATTCCACACTTCTATCCTCTTCGCCTAACTCCAGTGGCTTTCTGTTTGCTACAATTATCTAATCAAATTCTTGTCTACAGATCTTTACACTGCCCTATTCCTCTCTACACTACCTCATTAATTTACCACGACTTCCAACATTTAGATTCCTCTCAACATTCCAAGTCCTTTTCACATCCTGTGTCCAACAGACAGTCTCTTGTATACAGTTCACAACTACCTGAGCATTCACTTCCTCTTTCTGTCTAACCCTGGTATGACTTCACAACTCTATTTTTAATTTGTACTTATACTTTATAAAATAACTTGAGTAGAATCACTTTGTTGTTGTTGTTCATTTTTTATGTCATATCCGAGCCTCAGTGACATTATGGACCATAGCACATGCCATGCACATCTGTCAGCCACTGTAACTCTGAGCTCCCTCAAGCTCATGTTCACCTCATCTATTCATCTTCACCTCTGCCATGCCCTTCTTCACGTGCCCTCAAACTTTCCCAGAATCAGAGTCTTCTCTTTTGGAAATCCTGTTTTCTCATCATATGGCCAAAATATCTGAGCTTTAGTCTCATTATCAAACCTTTCAGTGAACAGTTTGACTTGTATTCCTGTAGTATTGATTTACTGGATCTTCCTGCAGTCCACAGGACTGTAAGCAATTTTCTGCAGCACCACAATTCAAAGGTGTAAATTATGTGGTATTCAGCCTTTTTTATGGTCCAGCTCACATCTGTATGTTACTATTGGGAATACTACAGGTCTACCTATGTAGAGCTTTATCAATAGTGTAATACCTTTACTTTTTAATAGCTTGTCCAGAATAGCCATATCTTTCCTCCTTAGAAGCAAACATATTTTAATTTCATAGCTGCAGTCACCATCCGCAGAGATCTTGGAGCACAGGGAAAAAAAAATATGTCACTGTTTCTACTTCTTCCAGATCTATTTGGCAGGAACTGAGATTACTGTTTGCCATGAACTTTGTCTTTTTAATGTTGAGCAGCAGGCCAGCTTTTGCACTCTCTTCTTTCACCCTCATCAACAAGCCATATAGTTCATCCTCACTTTAAGCCATCAGAATATCATCCGCATATTTGAGGTTGTTGATATTTCTCCCTGAAATATTAAATACAGCTTTGGGTTTGTCGAGCCTGGCCTTACAAATGATATAGTCCACTTATTGTATGTTGATTTTATAAGATGTCAATATACACTCCTTTCCCGATCTTGAACTATTTGGTTGTTCTATGTTTGGTTCTGACCGTGGCTTCCTGTTCCACATACCAATTCCTTAGGATGCAGATGAGAAGGTTTGGTACCCCAATATCTTTAAGAATTTCCAAATGTCGTTATGATCCACACGGTCAAAGGCTTTAAAATAGTCTATGAAGGAGAGGTAAATGTTTTTTTTTTTTTTCTGGAAATCTCTTGGTTTCTCTATTATACAACAGGCATTAGCAATTTTATCTCTTGTTCCTCTGCCTCTGCAACCCGTCTTGCACATCTGTTAATGCTCGGCCCATATATTGCTGGAGCCGAGCTTGCAGGATCTTGAGTATTATCTTGCAGGATGAGAAATGAGTACAGTTGTTCAATAATTGGAGCACTCTCTTGTACTTGCTCTTTTGAAATTGGAATGACTGATTAGACTGACCTAATAGAATACAGAGTTAAATCATTTTCCTTTCAAAATATCTTCTATGTTTCCCTCAAATAATCTTTTTCCTTATCTAATGAACTATAGTAGTTTCTATATTGACAATGCATTTTTAAGTACTACACTTGATGATAGGCAAGTTGTTTAATAAAGTAAAAAAAATCAGCCTTTTATGTATTGTATTTATGCTGTTTGGACGCCACCATTTTAGTGTATGTTAATTTACTTCTATAAGTGGGAAACCTTGAATGTACATTCAGCTGCTACAAATTAAATATGGCAATCTTCATTAACAGTGCTTTCAATGGGATTAATGGAGGTGACAATGCAGAAACATGCATTATAAAGTAACACATCATAGGTGGGTGCATGTCGACAAGGTAGATGGGAGAGCATGTTAGATGAATTCAGAGACAGAAGAGAAGGTAGTGGTGTTTGAGACTCTATGTCTGGAGGAAAAGGAAACTAAGGTGAATTAAACTGGAAAGATGGTAGTTGGAGAGTGTCTCTGCCTAGCTGGATGGCATGGGGCCCAGTGTCACTGGCTGAGCCCTTGCAGAAGTGGTTGCCTTAGACCTGATTATGAATTAAAATAGCAATTTATTTTCCTCTGATGGGATGTTTTTTTTTTTCTTTTTCAAGCAATGTTATGCCTTGAAGGAGCAGGGTTCATAAGCATGAGCATTTGATCCAAGAACATTGCATAATTATGTTCCACATTAATAATTTGCACATTCCAAAAAACGTCATCTACGGAATACTGTGCATGTAAAAAATGTAAATAATATTTTCAGCTCCAATGAGGAAGCTCAAGTTACAAAGCTTTTCATTCATTGTAAACAACATTAGCAGAATGATAAATATGTCTGCTTAGCAACAATTAAAACTATATTTTACAAACATTAATCAGCATGTGCAATGGTACAAACAGTTTCGCCAGTGCTTGTACACTGTTTGTTATTATTAATCCAAGTGTTCGGCGAAAGAAGTACTGACTTGCTGGCAGAGGCCTGCACATAGTTCAGTATGTAGACTGATTTATTTCATGTGCTTGATTGTTAACAACCTTAACATCCATATTTATAAGATAGATAGATAGATAGATAGATAGATCGATAGATGTTTTTCTGCAGTAAACTGAAGTCAAATATGCCCACTGTACTGGTGAAATTACATAAAAGATAACAGTACAAAAAAGTTACATGTTACTATGGATTACATGACAGAATTGTATTAACTTATAAAGTCATATAACAATCTCTTACTTTTAACCTTATCTGTGTATCTTATTTTTAATATTATGGGAAAGATTATTACAAAAATGTGGTTGAATCACAATATTGTTCTCTGCCCATGGTTTCCAAACTGTAAAATGGGTCTAACTACCTCTGAGTTAGTACTTTGCATACAATGGTTCATGTCTAGGTTTGGGATCCACTGATTTTGTTGAATAATAAATAATAAGCCTACTGCCTTATTTGCTGCCATCTTCCATCTACCCTCATGTATCAACCCCAACCTTAAATTCTAGATTGTACGCTCCTCAGAGTAGCGACCTCAGTCCTCTTGCACCATGCTGTCTGCAGACCCATATGTTTCATATTTGTATTGCACTGTACCTGAACTTGTATTTCTAATTATCTTAGAATTTGCATATACCTTTGTAATTTGCTAATTGTATTCACTCTATTCTATTTTGTAAATAGCTCTATGGAAAATTATTAAGCCACTTGTTTTTTGGATCCATGAAATGCTATCTAGGCAAGTGTGTAATATATCCTGTCTAAAAGAAAGGGTATATTGTAGGGTCCTTTTAGGTGAATCCCACTAGAACATGATTTCTCTTTGCTGGAGCTGGTTGATTGGAGTAGTAACAGTTAAACCACCTGTGCCATAACTGAGTGTAATCTATAGCCTAGTAAGTGCAAGTAAAATGGAGCCTGTAACTTATTTTGCTATTCAATTGGCTTCCATTTGAGGGCTCCAACCAAGTTACGTGCTCTGAGCTGCGATTCATTGCAATCCATCTGCGATTTGTCAAATCGCAAGTTAAAGCCCTTCAAGCCTTTGACCTTTGACCTTTCCCGCCCGCAAGACTTCCAAACGCTAAAATCGCAAATTGCTATTCAATTGCTCCGATTCCCCCTCGTTAACCACTCCGTCAAGCCCGCAAATGGCAAACGTCGAACCACAAGTTCCAAGGGCTCAATGGGGCTCGCAAAGGGCTCAATGACATGTATGAAGAACTGTAAATGCAAATATAAACACTCTACTGTACTTTTTTTTTTTTTCTTTAAGTGAAAGTGATGTTACGTTGTTAGGTTTTAGAATTAAAAGCACACTATTCTCAAGCTCGCAAATCGGCCCCAAAAAATACTTCATTTCATGTTTAATTTTCATGTTATATCGATCCTGGCAATCAATATGTTAATACATATAATGGACCTTGCATGTAATAGAATATCATATTTACGACTTTATCAATATTGCATTATATCTGGAATGTGGGTCCGATTGTAACTCATAATTCAAGCCTGTATGACTTTGAAATTCAACCTTATTAAATTAAAGCAACCCGCCGAAAAAAGCCTACGGTATGAGCAACGCTGAACTACGGGGCCGTAAATCCTTTGATCTGTCAAGCCCGTAACCGCTACAATTCAAATCATGCTATTAAATAGCAACAAAGCCACTTGCAAGCAAGCCCGTAACACGCAAATGGAGCCCAAAGCCCAACGAGTGCTGGAGAGGAGCCGTAAGGGGGGTAAAGTCCAATATGTAGCACTTTAACTGCAAATAAAAACACACTACTGTACTAATATTATAAGGGAAGGTGATGTTAGAGCTTAGAATTAATAGCACAACATTTCCAAGCCCGCAAATCGGCTCAGAAAAATACTTTATTTCATGTATAATATTTGTGTTATATCTATCCCAACAATCAATGTGTAATACATATACTGTATGCATGTAATACAATATTATATTTACTACTTTATTAATATTGCATTATTCTGAAATCTAACCTCCCCTTTTTCAGTGACGTAATGATGATGATCTCTTTTTCCATTGGCTCCGTCTAAACCCGTAACTACAGGTTTGACTAATTAACTGTTGCGAGCTTCACGTTGCACTTACAGGGCACAGATTTAATGTGGCTGTATATTTGTAAAGCACTTTGGATCTAATCATTGTAGAACTATATTTAATCTTTAGGGCATGTAGTAACTTTTTTAAAGAATTCTATTCCAATTGCAATACAGTTCTATGAATACTGTAAACTTAAATCTCTGGCTTTATTAAAATTATGCAAAGCAGATTACATTTACATGCAGAAATATTTGCTTACTTATAAGAAAGTTTTTCTTATAAGTAAGCAAATATTAAGCACAAGTGACTTGTTTAAACATGTTAATCTAATTAAACAGCAAGTTCTGTGCCTTTAAATTGTAATAAAATGTTTAGTTTCTGAGCATATGCTGTCTCTCCAAATTCAAAAAGAATACATCAAAAGTTATGTTATTGTTCAATAAAATAGTTAAAAAAATCCTACTGTTAATGTTTTGTTGGTAATATGCATGCATTAGCAACACAAGGTTTACTGGCACTAGCAATAACTGAATTGTGGACCAGTTTAAATCTCTATTCTGAAAACAGAAAAAGATTTTGTAAGATTTCCCTAAAATGTTAATGTGAAAGGCAGCCCCTGGGGACAACATGAGGGAGGTGGCTTTTGACTGAGCTAGGGCAGGGGAGTGAGTGGATAGCTTGATTTGGGGGGAGGAGTTCTATTATGAAGCGAAGTTTCCCACTCCTGTCAGTTACCCAAGCAGGAGCACATGATGAACTTCCATCCCTGCTTTGTGTTAATTTATCTTTATGTTGTTCCAGCTGGGGGTGCTGGGGTGATTGCTTACTGTAGGGTGGTGCCCTTATGGTGATGGTCTAAGATCGTGGTTGGCCCTGATTTCTCCTGGGCACATGGTTCCTGGTGATCCCTGAAGTGTTGGGCTGCGTTTGTGGGGATGATCCATCACCTCTGTGGTTTTACTGTTTTGTTTAATAAAAGCGGTGGCCTGTTTTAAATTCATATTGGTGTCTGTTGTATTATTATTATGGTTGGGGTTTGGCATTATTTATGCAAACCTAGTGACTTATGGTTAGATCAATGCACCCCATATTGGATTTGCAATGTTCTTTGACTGTTACTAATTTCAACAATGAATGGGTTAACCTCTTCATATCCTCAGTGACCATTGCTAACTAGTGATAAGGGAACGAACAGCAAGATTCTTATCACCTGGACTCCTTGGACCACCCCATACTCATTCAGAAGGTCTTGCCTTTTAATGTGTTGGTGATAAGGGGTCCTTTTACTTGCAAGCTGACTTTGTATAAGGCAGATCAAGTAGAATTTTTTTTTTTTTATGTATGAGAAGAATGTTGCAAAATGGATAGAACATGAGGGTGGGGAATGTACACATTCATAGTGCATCTTGTGTGTGTGATAAAATGCTCTTTTCAAACTGTATACAATGAGTTTAGTATCATGCCGTCTTTACCTATGTCCAGGAGAAGGTACACAGAGTACACGGCTATTGATCTATAATTTATGCTGTGCAGTAAAGAATCAAATTCAGTGAATGTCTTATAGAATTCTGTTATTTCCTTCAGATTTACAATTAGAGTTCACTAACTAGTAGTTAGGACTTATTGAGGACTCGTTGTTATTACAACCATTATATAAAAAATTAAGTATTATACAGTATATTCCTAGTCAACAAGTGTTTCATTTTTGGGAGTGCTTAAAACATATGTCCTTTCTTTCTTTTCCAAGAAGCTGATTGTTCTCAGAGCCAGCTGTACAGTATAGGCAATGTGTGTTACTGCCCAGGGTCCCAATCTTCAAGGGGCAGGGGGAGCATCAAGGGTGTAACATTTTGCAAAGAACTTGCTCCTCAGGTCAAAAGTGATCGCTTTATCCTGTAGCAACCATACATGTACTGGAATGGGTTCTACTTTTAAATATATGACTCAAGAGAGAGTTGTTGACTCTCTATTATCTCTATTGAGGCAGAAATAGAAGCTAAACCCTGGCCCATAGCGACTGGTCCACAGTGCCCAATTGGCTTGAGCTAGACCTGATTATTTCCGCTTTCCCTAATATGACATCTAACCAGCATTTGTTTTTAACTTTATAATATAGATAAAAAATAGAGTCTTGTGCACTGAAACTTCACTGGTGTGTTAAGTAATATTATTATTTAAATATTAATTTAATTTATGGTAAATAATAATAAACAACATTCTGAAAATGGTGCTGAAGCAGAAGTGTGCGTTCATAGGCCTCAGTAATGTGCCTTGAACGGAATCATTGTATTGATTGTGGTTGCCATGGTGTTTTATTAATTCAGTATAGTGCTCATAAATGGTTACTGATGTCAGTGAGTTCCCTTTTGATTTTTTAAAAAGTATACTTAAATTAAAAAAATGTAGAATGCCTAATTTATTGTGGGAAACCACATTTTGGCATCACATATCATGTATTTCTCCCCTGTGATTACATTTAAAACCATACGGTCAAAGAGTTTCTTGTGTTAAGTGTACCAGCTGTAAACACAGTGACAGCATATACCGTAAAACACATAAGTAATGAGTCTGCAGAAAATATATAGTAATTAAAAAGAATAACTTTTTTTTAAATCAATGTCTATAATACACTACTGTAATAGCTTTTTTATAACCTAGTTATTTGTCCAACTGTCGGTCTCCAAGTTCTGCAAGGACCAAAAATCACAAGCACATTGCAATAAAACTTCCACTACCAAGAAATAGATGATAGAATAGACTGGGATTCTCAAGCTTGGGAACGAGAGGATTCATGAATATCTGACAGAGTATCAGCTTTTGTATTTTTACTCCCTGGTTTGTAAGTGATGTGAATGGAGAAATGTGTGAAGAAGAGAGCCCACCATGCTTTCCTTGGATTAAGATGTTTTGCAGAACACAAATATTGTAAATTATGATGATCAGTACACACTGTACCAGGGTTGCAGCTCATTCAAATAGGTGACTCCACTCTTCTAAGGCTAATTTGATGGCCAGTAATTCTCTGTTGCCCATGGACATTAATTAAAGAAACTGACAGGATTAAGAAGTAGTTTGGGTCCCTACTGCTGAGATAGTTAAGCACCTATTGCTAAGCCTGATGTGTTCACTTTGATAAAAAAGGTTGCATTGGGACTGGATGAGTTAGGCATATCGGTACTGTTGTAATGCAGAATTCCTTTAGATTATAAATTTGTGAGTTTTCAATCTTGTAAGTTTCTTTGGAAACAAGCACTATGTAAGTTTGAATTTAAGCTCAAAGACAGGGTCCTCCATTATTTTGCAATGTGGAAGTATTGTTTTTGCCTTGTACTTAACGCCTGTATGGTGCTACAGAATGTGCAAAAAAATTCCATATTGGGTTCCATTCATCTCTTTCCTATATATGTACAAGGTTGTTTGCACCGTGTAGATCAAACTTGGAAAATATATTAGCTTCGTTGAGGTGATTGAACAATTCAGATATCAAGGGGAGTGGATACCTGTTCTTAAAAGTTATGGCATTCAACTCCCACTGATCAATACAGGGTCTCTAGGTACCATCTTTTTCTTTATTAAGAAAATAGGAGCTCCTGCTGGAAAAGTGGAAGGACAGATGAAACTTTTTTCAAAGTTATCTTTTATATATTCCTTGAGGATCTAAATTTCTATTTCAGAGAGTGTATAGACTATACCAAAGGAAAATGCGACAGTCATAAATCTGATGCGGGTACAAGATGTTAGCTTCCTTTTTGACATCTGCAAAGTTGTGAAAAACAGATGGCAAGTGTTGAATTTCAGGACTGGAACTAGTTACCCTACAGATGGGGCAGTAAGTAACAAGGGAATTATGCAGTGAGCTTGACATCCTTCATCCAGGAAGGTAAGGGTTTGAGAAACCCAGTTTATCTTGGGGGGTTTGTTGTCACAACTAAGGTAATCCAGGGACAAGAGGAAACAGGGGAGATGACACCATACCAGTACATGCATTCCTGAAGGTCTTGGAAGGTGGTGAGGAGCAAAGGAATGGTTTCCTGTATAACCATGTTAATCCCAGCAATTAGTTGTATGGGGACATGCACTCTCATCCAAATTGTAAGGACACATGACTATGGAAATTGATTAGTGAAGAAAATGTTTTAGCCATCACAGATTTGCAGTGGCTAGGAAGTTCTAGAGAAAATGGCCAGTCTGACCATAATAAATACACAGGTGGTTAGTACTTATGAATTCTTTCTTTTGAAGGGTTAGTTGCCTGCGAGCAGCTGCACATTGCACAGGAGAATGTAATAGAAGCAGCAAGAAGTGCAAGAGAACCCTCACAGACAGTGGATTTTGTTATCTGTTTCTGTCTTTTTCTTGTCTCCGCTCACAAATCCTACAATTTATTTGTACCCCTAGAGTGCTAATATCATCAGGTGTGGAGGTCATGCATACTTGGGCCAGTTCATCTTTTAATTATTCTGTGAACCCAAGTTTACATTTTTGGATTAAAACTGTTCATTCCATTGAGAAAATCTACATACTATTCTGCAGATTGTATGGATTGATGAAGGTTGCACAATGCCATCTTGGCATTACCAGTCTTGTTTGGGTCATCATATATACCCGCATACCAAATTGTCTAAAGGAGTTCTTGAATTGTACTCTTAGCTCCCAAAAGATTGTGGGCCCACATCATAGGCTCTCCCTGAAGAAGCGTGATCACTGTTCTGACTTGAAGTATGTGGCTTCTTTAGAAAGAGGTGTTGAATTGCATTGTGGAAACTCCTGTACTGAGTTCTGTCTCTGCTAAATTCATCAGGGAACAACACCTGAGGTTATGGCTGTTGAGACTCAAGAGCTGTAACAGTCACTGATCCAGAGCCTGTTGTCTGCAAGCTAGTGAGACTGTTCTGCAAGTCTTGCACAACCAATGTTTGGTGAGGCTCCTCCTGTGGCCTCCATCATAGGGCTCAGTTGTTATGTAAGAACACTGGCAGCTGGGACAAGGCTGGAGGACGGAGGCAGTAAGGATGTGCAGCATAGATAATGGCCTGAGACAAAAAGTGTATCAAGGAAACCAAAGCCAAGATTAGGAAGTAGATAAAACAATATAATCCAAGTCCAAGTCAAGGTGGGCAGAGAGCTAGAGATCAACACGAAAGAGCAAGCCAAAGTCGGCAACTGAGCAATGTGCTGGTGAACAAAAAGGGTTTATATAGTCTCTGGGCATTGGCTAGATCAGGTGTAGGTTGTCCCATAATTAGGATGCTGTCTCTTTATATTTAGTTTTTTCATTGTGTAAGTCAGAGTGCAGAGCTGTTACAAGAGGCTCCAGTATTGCTGCTGTAGGCAAAGCTGAAGTAGAAGGAGACTGCAGCAATGTTGCTAGTAGGTAAGCTTTTTGCAGGACAGGAGAGAATCTTGAGTTTTACACAATTTATGTTCATTTTAACCTGCTCAACAAGATGATGCAGAGGAGTTTTAAAAACGTAATTTGTCATTTACCTATCTTTGTAAATTGAGTGGTAACTGGTTTCCAGTTACTACTCAGCTTTTTAGGTGAGATGGGAGACAATATAAAGCTAATCTAGCTACACCTATATTCTAAACTGTGGCACTAATATTATTTTTACCTGTTTTCCAGCAGCTAACATCACCTAATATCAGGAGCCTTGTAGCAATAAAAGGCAAAACTTTTATACTTATGTGTCTCACAAGAGTAGAGCCATTGTCTCCTCATGTAAAATTGTGTCTGTACAAAATGTGCAATCTTGTCTTATCTGCCTTGTAAATATCTATCCTTTGTTTATTGTACTTCTAGCTCTAAAGAATATACGAGTGCTCTAAAGATACAAAATAATAATAAAATATTTTATAAATGTACTCCATAAAGAATAATTTGTGTTTATGTGAAGCTTCTTCTTTAACATTTTTTACGAAAAAATCTTTTTAAGATTACTAAAAGAGAAAGAAGGTGAAAAAAAGAGGAAATAGATTTACGTTTTAAATATCAGTATCATTACGTCAGCCACCATCCCACCTCTTAGCAGTTGGACCAAACATTTCTTATAAAGAATACAGAGGTAGAGATACAGTATAATTGTTTTCAAAAGGGTGCAGGTTTGAACGACATAGGATGCCATCTTATTTAAAGATTTAAAATCTTCTTACTGGATTTATAGTAAGTTTAATAAAGCAATGGAGGTCTGGAAGTAAGGACTGAAGGTTATGATATGGACAAAGGTCCACCAATTGCCTGCTTCTGATAACCAGAAGACAGTAATGTAAAGTCAAAGGATTGGGTTTTAATAGCATATACATATGTATGTGTGTACAACTATACATGATATATTATGCAACTCTGTGTGCTTTTCCAATATGAATGGAACTATTAGAAAGTGATCTTGAAGTTTTTTGAGCAAGAGAAGATAAGAAGATAATGAATAATCATAAAACATATTTTCTCAGAATCCTCACACTTCTCCCAAAGAAACATGAAGTTGGAAATACTTTGCTTACATGAGTTTGTGGTATCCTTGGTAATATCTGTTTTTTCCTGAAATGAAAAAAATGGTTTTCCAGGTGAGTGATCAGCTATTACCAAATCCCAAAACCCAAACATCCCAATCATAGAACCTACACTAGTTTAGAAACAGTTAATTGTAGCGAACAATCCCCTCATTACTACACACCCTGGATAATTAGCAAAACAGTATACCAGAAGAGGTAAGCATACTGTAGCTATATCATAGTTAAGATTAGGACTAGGAGTAGAAGAAGAATGAAGCATGGATGAAATAGGAGGATGGGAGCCAAAGGTGGTAATGGAGGGGAGGCAGAAAAAGGAAAAAAAATGTTTAAGTATGTCCCATCTCCCTGTAAGCTCTTATTTGTAGGTATGCGTGTTTATGATTACATTGCATTGTGTAATGTATTTTTATTGATTTGATGTGACAGTGCTTTGTTTATTTTATATACAATATATACCATAATAACTGGTAACTACTAATGAAGTCATGATTTATGTATTTTGGGTGTCTAATAAAGTTAGTACAAATGCCTATGTACAAATACTTATGATCCTAGAAATAGTTATACAGTTCTTTATCTCATAAATACATGTACTGTATATCTATATTTCAATGTAAGACCAGTAATAAGAAACGTTTTCTATATTTTCACCCTTTTAAATCACTGCGCAAAACGTCTCGCATTAGTAGGACTGGATTTCATAGGACAAATTTCCAGAATCACATTGGAGTAAGAGTACCAATGGAATGTTGGGAAAAGGGGTAAGAAAGAAGGGCAAATGAGAGCAGACGGTGAAGGATTGAGAGGATAAAAAAGTGGGGTCATGGGAAAAAGAGAAAAACAGAGGAAAAATAGAAGACTAGAAGACAGTGAAGAAAAGAGAAAAGATAAGTATGAGAGACAGTAAGATAGATGAAACAGGGATATGGAAAAAAACATAATTATGTGATATTTAACTTTGCATTTTACTGTGAACTTTACTGGTGACTGGTATAAGTTAGTACTTTATGATAATATTTTTTGATGACGATTGTAGAAACCATATCACATGATTTCAAAGCACAAATGTTGTTCATGACAATTTTAATCATAGCTGAATTATCTCTATTAATACATTAAGTCTGTTTCCTATATATGATAATGTCTCTTTAACAATAATTATGGGTCACTGAGTTCAGTAACTAAAGTCCAAGTTAAATGAAAACATGCATACTTTTGAAATTAAGTACATTTAGTTCACCACATCTTGGCATTTTGGTTTTTGACATCATAATTTAATTTAATTTGATGGTTTTAGTAACCACACGGTCAGTGAGTTCATATGCTGTTTCCCACATTTGACTTCAACAAATGGTTCTTAAGTCAAATGGTACAGACCAGTATAGGTTCCTTTGCAATCCCAAATTTTCTCGTAGGCAGATAACACCCAGCAGCAATGCCACCTATTGGCATCTCTGATTACAGCTGTGAATTCAAATCTGTATCAGTTTGCTTAATTTAAAATCCATTTTTTACCCTATACTTTTTCTTAGCACAAAATGGGCAAACACCCACATTTTAAATATATTTGTACATATTAGAAGCCTTTTAACAAATGAAGTCTGCAGGTTTAAAGTTTAACAGGTACAGCTCATAAATATTATTAGAAATATATATTTAAAACAATAAACTCTCTAGGTTAATAACTAGTTTATGGCATCTTGCTGTTACATTAATGATATGCAGTAAGAAGCAAAGCAAATCATCTGCAGAAGGATAACATCTACTGATACATGGGATCACTCCAATCTGCAACATGTTTAATAAAGGAGAATTAAAATGTGGTGACAGAATAATTTCACTTCCTCCACTAGGTTTCGTTGATGTTTTTTCATTTATGGATTATCTTAAAACTTTAAAAGTCTGTATAATATGGATGCTTGCATCACTGTAGAACCAAAGCAAAGCATGCCCACTTACACATGGCTAGCACATACACCCTAATAATCTAGCTGTCTGTTGCTGCAAAGCTTGTATAGACTAGCACCACCCAGCACCACTAGACATAGAGCAAGGAGTAGAGTAACATTGGAAGAATGGAGAAAAACATATTTATACAGTACATATTTGTATATGAAATGCATCACAAATGGTCTACATCTAATTGTTTATTAGTTTATTGGATATACAAATGGCAGCCCTACGGTGGAAATACAGTAAATGTGATAACTGGTCAAACCATTATATATTTGCTTGCATTTATTTGATATAGGGGCTCCTACTGGAATTGTGTGAGTTTTACCTAGATGTAGATAATCACAATTTTGGCAAAAAACTAGCAATATACATAGAGTATGGTTGGAATTCATAAACCACAGATGTTGGGTTGGTACCATGTCTCTCGAATTATCTTACATTGTGTCATTAACTCTCAAAGTGGAGAATGATGAAGAAGAGGAGCATGTCCTATTCATATATATATTTATAATAATGCAGGCTTTAACAATATGAGCTAGATGTTTTAATTAGGCATTGATTAATAAAAAATAAAATTGTATTATTCAAAAAAAACAATAATCAGTATTAAAGATACTATAAAAGTTCAGGCTCAGCTGCTGCTGGTGTCCACCAACTATAAGGTAAATGGGGGAGGTGGCTTTGACTAAGAGGTAGCTGCTAAATTTTCAGACATAATTTGTACCACCGGCACAATGATATCAATTGACTGGAAGCTGGAGACTATGGATGTCCTATCAATGACTGTTTATTCTCTTGTCAAATCTGATTGTTCTTAAAAACCTTTTAGTCCAAAAGATTCCCCTTAATTACCTTATCGGGTTGGAGAAAAATACTTAGTTGAAAGCAATGTTCTAATCTTTAAAATTGAATTCAATATTTATTATTGTTATAACAAATATTATAGGAATTTGTATTAATGACGAATTCATAATTAAAATGCCTAGCTTCTCTTGTAGTTGTTTCACAATCAAATGTCTCTGTGGCTATTGTCATTTATTTATCTTTCAGATTTATGCTTAAATACCTAGGCCGTCATTCAATTGCAATTTGGCCAATTGAATAGGGCTCTAAATAAGCACATAACATATATTTTTTAACGAAGTTTTTAGTTAATAAGCATCTATCCAAAAGCAAGGTTTTCACTAACTAAAAACTTCTTTAAAAAAATATGCTCTGTGCTTATTTAGAGCCCTATTCAATTGGTCAAATTGCAATTGAATGAGGGCCCTAACATTTAAGCTCAATCATCTAACATCTGCACTCATTAACAAAATGAGTACACTTTTATTTATTTATTTATATATATGTGTTGTACATTTCTTTAAATTTGCATTTTAATATAAAATATTTAATGCAGTGTGCTGAAAAAAAGTAATCTGGAAATGGCATATCTAGAAAAGAAAAGCATATCAACTATTTAAAAAAAATGTTACATATTTAACCCTTCAAGAGGTGAGTTGTATTTTTTTTGTTATGAAATGGTTATTGGATAACATATAGCACTCACAAGAGCTATGGTGCAGACATCTTGTGTTTGCTCTTCGTTCCCTTCCTCTCCCATTCACAATGAACAGATTATGTAACACAAAAGAAAACTGATATGTGAATTTTTGAAGGCTCAAGGGAGCCGTCTTTTAGAAAAGCATTTTCAAGTCACTCTTAAAAGCTGTCAACTTTATTGAATTAGAAATGAAGCGGGCGCAGAATTCAAACATAGAGACAGGAGTGATGTGTATGCTATTGAAATCTAACCCTTCAGAAGTGAACCAAAAATCTTATTGTATGAAGTATTTCAAATAAACACAGACTCAGAGTTTTCTGTTTAACCCTGATAGATACACATGAAAGAGGATTTGAAGCTGCACACCTGCTTGAATAGCATGGACTGCCAAAAAATGTGTTTTATCCAATCTCTCACTTAATAAACCCAAAGTCAAGTCCAGATAAACAGAATATTTGGACGCATAAGGTTGTTGATTAACCAAATTCCTTTTAAAGTTGATATCGCCTCTGAGTAATTCTGATTGTTTATATAATTTTTATAGATCATGAAAAAGTAAAATACTATTATATTAATATATTAATAACATAGAGGGCAAACAATATATATGATATATACAGTAGTGTAAATATGTAAATATTTTATTATATCTTTTCATGTGACAACACTGAAGAAATGACACTGCTACAATGTAAAGTAGTAAGTGTACAGTCTGTATAACAGTGTCAATTTGCTGTCCCCTCAAAATAACTCAACACACAGCCATTAATGTCTAAACCGTTGGCAACAAAAGTGAGTACAACCCTTAGTGGAAATGTCCAAATTAGACCCAAAGTGTCAATATTTTGTGTGGCCAACATTATTTTCCAACACTGCCTTAGCCCTAATGGGCATGGAGGTTGCCACTGGAGTCCTCTTCCACTCCTCCACGGAGTTGGTGGATGTTAGAGACCTTGCACTCCCCCACCTTCCGTTTGAGGATGCCCCACATATGCTAAATAGGGTTTAGGTCTGATGACATGCTTGGCCAGTCCATCACCTTTACCTTCAGCTTCTTTACCAAGGCAGTGGTCGTCTTGGAGGTGTGCTTGGGGTCGTTATCATGTTGGAATACTACCCTGCGACCCGGTCTCCGAAGGGAAGGGATCATGCTCTGCTTCAGTATGTCACAGTACATGTTGGCATTCATGGTTCTCTCAATGAACTGTAGCTCCCCAGTGCCGGCAGCACTCATGCAGGCCCAGACCAAACATATATACACATGTCTATAGGTGTATATATGTTTTCTATAATATGTTGTGTTGATTGACATGTAACCTCCATGTTTCACTGCCATAATAATGACAATCTAATTTTCTATTGGCTGATTCGAAATGGGAGGTTACGGTCTTGCTTAATTAATCATGTTCCCGCCCTGAATTGCAACGAACCAGTGCATGGTTTATGGTTTCAACTTTGGGCCATTAACTTTCGGACTTGAGCAAGTGAATAGCTCCAGAATCGGAGACGAACGGGAGCCCACAACACACCCGCAGACATACGGCCTACATCGTGCGAGTTGCAGGCTTGCAATTGAATCAGGCCCTAAATGTTGACAAACTCAAGATAAATTCCCACCCCGGTGGCACTCTTGTCGGCCTAGTTTGACAACTGGGCATATTTTCAGGAATGCGTTTTTTTCAAGGACAAATATCAGGGGACTGTCCTTTGAAACTGGAGAATCTGGTTACAGTATGTGAAAGGAACACTGTAATCTAAAAAGTTCTGTCATACATCTAAAAATATTGTTTGCCAGCCACCATTTCCAAAAATATGTTTAGGATTTCTCCTTAAACACCTATATTTTATGTAATAATATTATTAAAGCAATATAGTGTGGTGCATCTACTATAAAAGTAAATTAAACCAAACAAAAAATAAAGTCAGATTTGGACAGAACACATTCAGGACATGTATATCACTAACACACAAAGCTGAATTACCAATATTAATGAAAAAAGTTAAATTTTTAATTGTAATAAAAACAATTCTACCTAAGTCCTAATTACACAAACTGTTAAAAATAAAAATAAACAATAAGCCAATAAGTGGATTCAAAATACATGACATTCCCTAAAATAAAAAACAAATAACACAATAATGTGGCACAGATAGATCCCTTAAAGGTGATGTGGCATTAAGGTCAGTGTTTTTATTATTAATATTAAAGGGCCAGTTACCTCCCATATAGTGCTGTTTTGCACATGACAGAGCATCCTGTTTACAGTCTAAAAAGTTAGTTTTTGTTTGTTTGTTTTATGCATTTATTGACATAAAAGTGTTTTTTTTACTTTGTTTATTTACATGTGTAAACCTTCCCACAAGGTCACACCCACCATCTAAATTAAAGGTGTGTACCCTGCAGCCTATCAGTGTACTGCACTGCACAGTGTTGTTTTAGCACCGATCTATGGGGGGAGTTTGTTACTCATAGAGCTTCCCCCAGCACAAGCTGTTACATCCAGGCTCTCAGTGACCTGCCAATCATCCCCTGTAACCAATGAGCAGTGCAGCCTCTGTACCTCCCACAAGCAGAGCAAAGGCACAGGGAAAGCTGTGTGTGTAAAAAAAAAAAAACCTGGAAGAGAATCTGTGCTGTGTGTGACATGCTAATTGTGTGTGCATGAGCTCTGTGTGTGCCAGTGTGTGCATGTGCTCTTTGTGTGCCAGTATGTGCATGTGCTATGTGTGTACATGTGCTCTGTGTGAGAAAACAACACTGCAGGTGAATCTTTGCTGTGTGTGCCCTGTGCTATGTATCATACTCCTGGAGTAATGAAGAGAAAGGTAAAAAAGTGCATACATGTAATTCTGTATTACTAAATATAGAACACAAATAAAACAGAAATACCGCACAACCTGCAGTGTTGGTATATATATATATATATATATATATATATATATATATATATATATATATATATATATATACACTGCTCAAAAAAATCAAGGGAACACAAAAATAACACATCCTAGATCTGAATGAATTAAATATTCTTATGAAATACTTTGTTGTTTACATAGTTGAATGTGCTGACAACAAAATCACACAAAAATAAAAAAATGGAAATCACATTTTTCAACCCATGGAGGTCTGGATTTGGAGTCACCCCCATTATGAAAGTGGAAAAACACACTACAGGCTGATCCAACTTTGATGTAATGTCCTTAAAACAAGTCAACATGAGGCTCAGTAGTGTGTGTGGCCTCCACATGCCTGTATGACCTCCCTACAACGCCTGGGCATGCTCCTGATGTGGTGGCGGATGGTCTCCTGAGGGATCTCCTCCAAGACCTGGACTAAAGCATCTGCCAACTCCTGGACAGTCTGTGGTGCAACGTGACGTTGGTGGATGGAGCGAGACATGATGTCCCAGATGTGCTCAATTGGATTCAAGTCTGGGGAACGGGCGGGCCAGTCCATAGCATCAATGCCTTTGTCTTGCAGGAATTGCTGATACACTCCAGCCACATGAGGTCTAGCATTGTCTTGCATTAGGAGGAACCCAGGGCCAACCACACTAGCATATGGTCTCACAAGGGGTCTGAGGATCTCATCTCGGTACCTATTGGAAGTCAGGCTACCTCTGGCGAGCACATGGAGGGCTGTGTGGCCCCCCAAAGAAATGCCACCCCACACCATTACTGATCCACTGCCAAACCAGTCATGCTGGATGATGTTGCAGGCAGCAGAACGTTCTCCACAGCGTCTCCAGACCCTGTCACGTCTGTCACATGTGCTCAATGTGAACCTGCTTTCATCTGTGAAGAGCACAGGGCGCCAGTGGCAAATTTGCCAATCTTGGTGTTCTCTGGCAAATGCCAAACATACTGCACGGTGTTGGGCTGTAAGCACAATCCCCACCGGTGGATGTCGGGCCCTCATACCACCCTCATGGAGTCTGTTTCTGACCGTTTGAGCAGACACATGCACATTTGTGACCTGCTGGAGGTCATTTTGCAGGGCTCTGGCAGTGCTCTTCCTGTTCCTCCTTGCACAAAGGCGGAGGTAGCGGTCCTGATGCTGGGTTGTTGCCCTCATATGGCCTCCTCCACATCTCCTGATGTACTGGCCTGTCTCCTGGTAGCACCTCCATGCTCTGGACACTACGCTGACAGACACAGCAAACCTTCTTGCCACAGCTCGCATTGATGTGCTATCCTGGATGAGCTGCACTACCTGAGCCACTTGTGTGGGTTGTAGACTCTGTCTCATGCTACCACTAGAGTGAAAGCACCACCAGCATTAAAAAGTGACCAAAACATCAGCCAGAAAGCATAGGAACTGAGAAGTGGTCTGTGGTCACCACCTGCAGAATCACTCCTTTATTGGGGGTGTCTTGCTAATTGCCCATAATTTCCACCTGTTGTCTATCCCATTTGCACAACAGCATGTGAAATTGATTGTCACTCAGTGTTGCTTCCTAAGTGGACAGTTTGATTTTACAGAAGTGTGAATGACTTTGAGTTACATTGTGTTGTTTAAGTGTTCCCTTTATTTTTTTTAGCAGTATATATATATATATATATATATATATATATATATATATATATAAAATCTGTGTGTATGCATCTGTATGTATGTTTGTATATACCGTATTAGTGTCTAGCAAAGTTCTAAAGTTCTCTAAAGTGTTTTAAAAAGCAGGCTGCTAGTTGGTCATATACAGGGCAGGAGGTCCCGTGACTAACCATGATCTCACTGCTGTGCCGGTTACACACTCCCTGTCATTTAAAAGACTTCTCATAGAAACACATCCCTGCAACCCAATTGGTTAAAGCCACTTAGAAGGAGGAACAACACTCTGTCTGAGCTGTGAGGCAGAGATGGGGCGGGGGAATTAAACATCAACAAACAATCAGATAAAATAAAATGTATGCTTGATTTCCTCTGTGAAAAATGATTTCAACATGTTTTTAGGATATCTTTATAGTGATAGTACACTTATAGAATGTCAGATATATTTGTAAAAAGTATACTACATCACTTGTCTTTAATTGCTCCAAGACCTCAATGTGTTAGTTGATGTGAGCTGCTAAAGAACATATGAATGTAACGGTCACAGTAAAGAACTGCAGCTGTAATGTGACTGGCTCTTAAATTGGCTCTTAAATGTTTCATAAAATGAGCTCAGCATTCTCAGTGCCAGTAACAGAAACCAAACACTATTTATGCTTTTAATGGTGGCTTCCTTTTTCCACAAACATGGAAGAGCTTGAACCATTCCAGGTAGGTTTCAAAACTTTTGCAAAGACAGTCTCCTTCTCTAGCATTGCTGTTTAATATAAGTGTATGTCCTTTAAGCATGCAGTTCCTGCCTGCAGTTTGAATCTTACATTATAATCCAGTGCTTGCTAATAATCTAGTAATTATAGAAAGAGATTGCATAAATGCCACATTGTCAAAAAATGGATAATGATAATTACATTTAATGTACTTCTTTACTGGCTATAAAGGCAATGTGATGTCCATATACACATATATCCAAGAAGAGATGCATGAACCAAATAACCATCTGAAGAATGCTCTGAGTGAATGCATTGCATGCTAGCAGCCTGCTCCTGGAGCAAACTGATAGCAGGAGCACTACACTGGGACTCAAGGGGTTAATACATATCATGAAATCCACATGGACTAGAACAGATGATCTAATGCATTTTAAAGAGTGCCAGAGTGCTTGCGCACCATCTGTAAATATTATTTATTGTAGTCTCCAATTGCAGATTACATCTAGCTTCCATATTTTACTGACATCATGATGACGGTCTCATTTACTATTGGCTGTGTCTAAGAAGTAATTTATGGGCTTGCTTAAATATTGCCAGATCATATGATCATGCCCCCTGAAATCCTACTTAAAAAGGCAGAGTTTACGTGTGGAGGTTGAAAGACTTCAGTTGGGGGCTTGAGTCGAATGGAATACATCAAGACATTTAGAGAAAAAAACACCCACGGACAAAATTATGGGTTTGGAGTCACTTACGGGCTTCCAATAGAATATGGCCCAAATATTGGATTGGATTTGCAGTGTGGATTCCACAACAGTAGTTGTTTCTGTAGTTGTTTTTTATCTTATCGATCGGATGGAGAACCCAGAGTACAGATTTTATAATAGTTCTAACAAACAAGCCTGTACTACATGGACACTTTTTTTTTAAGAACCCCTCATCTAAAAGGCCCAGATAAGTGCCATCAGCTTTGACATTTATTGAATGTACATTTTGGGACATTTATAATATTAACTTTTGTGTGACATAGGTAGTCCAGTTTTGTTTTAATCTTCAAGATTACAGATTTCCTTCTTTTCACAATAAAAAGGAATGAGTTTTGGTCAGTCTTACAAATAGAGCTAGGCTTGCTATATTGTTCACTTTTACACATAAATAATACTATGAAAACATGCAGTGTGTGTCAGGGGTGGAAGTAGCGGTTTCCCCAAGGGATCTTCTGTGTAATTTTCATGTACATTTTCTAAATATTATAATACTCATTTTCTTGGAAAAGACCATTTTTTTTATTTAAAGGTCCAACCACACAATGCAAAAAAAAAAAAAAACGCTGCAATTTTAAACATATCTAGGCAGGGGTAAAGTCATAAAGCTAGTTTTTAACTTGAAAAAAATAAGCTTAAATGTATCTGTTGGCCACTATAAGTATCCATGATACATTGGTGTGAACAGCATTTTCTTTTCTTCAGGAGCAAGGCTTTTAGTTTTTCTTCTTTAAAGCTTACGCAGCTGCTAATGCCGTTAGTTTGTTACATCCTTCACAAACACATGAATATTTTCCTGAACTACATTTGGAAGTTCCATACCAATTTAAGATGCATTTTGTTGCAAAAGTGTATCGGGCATAATTCACATTTACAGCCTTATTAAATTGCAATTCGGTAAATTTAAAAGGGCTCTATTTAAGCACACAGCATATTTTTTTTACAAAAGTTTTTAGTTAGTGAACTTTTATCCAAAAGCGAGGTCTTCAGTAACTAAACACTTCTGTAAATAAAATTTGCTGTGTACTTAAATAGAGCCCTTTTAAATTTACTGAATCACAATTTAATAAGGCTGTAGATCAGCGGGGTATCTGTAAAGTTTAATACTATTAAACATTCATTTTTATTCTTAAAAATGCACCTTGAACAAAAAACATCCCAGCATAAATATGTTTGTTTAAAATGTGGGTCCGGACAATAGCAAACATCTGTTTCTCTACCACTGGAGCATTAGAAGCATAAATGAAGCTTTGTTTAGGTAGCCAAAAGAGGGTTCATATTGAAGGCAGAATGGTGCACAACAAACATGCCTCATAGGCATAATTTCACTGAGAACACTCACTTAACACTCATTTAATATCAATTATTAATGCAGGATTAGATGTGTATTATTGATATTTCCACTCAGAATTTATAAAGTGAAGAAACCCATAAAAAATATTTATTAAAGCCTGTATGGGTCAAGTACCCTATGATATTTACAGCAGCTAAGTGAAGTCATGTGTGACTCCTGTCTAAACCCAGTCACAGACCCTCTCTGGGGACATTGCTGTATCATTTACCAGGATATACATGGATATTGTAAAAAGAAACACAAAACTAATACACATATACAACAATTTAAACACATGCAGCCTTATTAAATTGCAATTCGGCCAATTGAATAGGGCTCTATATAGGCACAAAGCATATTTTTTTTACAGAAGTTTGTAGTTAGTGAAGACCTTGCTTTTGGATAGAAGTTCACTAACTAAAAACTTCTGTAAAAACATATCCTGTGCTTAAATAGAGCCCTTTTACATTTGCCGAATCACAATTTAATAAGGTTGATAGGGTATATTTATCAAAGCAGACATGTCAGGTAAAAAAAAGTGGGTGTAAACATCCCCATTTCATACCTTTTCTATATGAGCTATATATAGGAAGTAAAACTCCTAAAGAAAATGTAGGAAGTAGAGACATTATGATCACCACTTGTTATGATCACAGTCACTTATTCCCACATTCTCTAAATATACCCCTTTAAATCATTATTTAAAGAGACATGGGACACAATTGTTTTTTTTATTACATTTATAAGCAGTAGGGACATATTTTGCATTAAGAAAATAAAACCTGTAAAAACCTCATTAAAACTAATATAAAATGCATAGATGACACTGTAGTTTATTATTATTATTATTATTATTGTTTATTTATAATGCGCTGACATATTCCGTAGCGCTGTACATAAGATAAGTTCCAGACAAAGATACATACAATTTAAACATAGCAAAGCAAGGAGGACCCTGTCTTTGAGCCTCAAATCCATAGTGTCCATAGTGTTTCCCCCAAAGCACCTTGTGGGATTGAAACTCGCAGACTTACAACCTAAAGGTATTGTGTGTGGAAAAGGAGGGATTTAGAGGTGAGGGTGTGTTAGGGTGAAAGGTGATACGCTTCCTTAAAGTGATGTGTTTTTAGAGAGGTTTTGAATGTTTTGAGGCAGGATAATCTGGTGGAGCGAGGCAAGGAGTTCCAGAGAATAGGGGCAGCACAATAAAAGTCCTGAAGGCGAGAGTGAGAGGAGGTGACAAGAGTTGTGGAAAGAAGAAGGTCATTAGCAGAACGAAGAGGGCAGGTGGGGGAGATCTTATTGGCAGACAAGTATGTACAGTACGGTATATACAGCTATATTACTGCTCATTGGCTGGCAGGGCAAGCCCCCAACACCAGAGCAATTGAATAATTTTGTTGTTATCTGAGAGCTTCATTTAAATAAAGCAAACATACTGTCTCCCAAAAAATCTTTCCATGACTAATTACTTATCTCTTAGAAGACATGTTAGTACCATGGGTTTTATTCTATGGGTAATTAGAGTAGTGTACTCTTTTACTACACAGACCTTTGGAGTAAGTCTCATAATACCTCTGAATATGGTTGAGACTAGTGCTTAGTCCATATCTAATTACATGGAAACAAAATACGGCCAAACATAATTCTGCACAGCAACCTGCTACAGCTATGGTCTCAACATGGAGCTCAGGGGTTACGGATACAGTATCTGTCTGGCTATTACATAGAAATATAACATCCCTCTCACGGTAAACAGCTTGCAGTGAGGTATAATTAAAAATAATAATAATATTAATAATAATTATAATAATAATAATAATAATGATAATAATTTGTAAAAAGCCTTTTCTCCTAAAAGGCTGTCAGTGTGC